>VDFB02000008.1:3243461-3264694 GCA_007258455.2 Sequoia sempervirens | reverse complement strand
ATACTTCTTATTTAATCCTTTACAAACATACCCATCCATGATTTCATCCAAGCATTTTAATTAATTCTTTGAATTAAAGCCAAGACAGAAAACACACACATCGAGATGATGAGATGAACATCATAATCCTTGATTATTTTATTCAAAACATGATATGTTTGTACAGAGGAGAGACTCGAGCTCAAGATATATCATCTTAGCTTGAAATGTTGGCATTGTTATAAAACATGCAGTCTTCATAAGTTTAAAACCATTTACAAAATAACCCAAACCTAAATTGCCATAGTATTCACAAAAGTTCTTACAATTTCTTGCTCTACAACTTTACCTAGACTCGACTACAAAAAATATCTAACGTGCCAGCCCTAATTTTTGGCCTTGAAATCCTTCTTATAGAAAATGAAGGCGCAACAAGCATCGGGCCAGAAATTACACATGTCATTGATCAATTGGACCGCTACATCTCATTTCAAAACTGAAAACACAACCACCAAACCCCGGAGCATCTTTCTATTGATTCCACTCATTGCAAAATAACCACAGCATCTGTTACTCCTCAAAAACTGCACCCAAAACCGCCATGGAGCAAAACCAAAATTCAGTTATACATAACTATTGAGCTGTTAGTTGCCAGTACTATACACCACTTCACTCCTCCTCAGTTAAGTACTTGTCAACCCAACTCTGATATTCCTCATCCGTCGACCAATTAAAATCCATCACCTCCTTCATCTTGGCGAGTGCTTTGTAAGATTAATGAGCTGCTTGCAACTGGTTGGCCTCCCTTTCAAATGATTCCAAAACATGCTAGTATTAATTATTTTATCCATGCTATTTACGGCAATTCATGATTTTGAGATCATCACAAATTAATTTAATTTAATTTGTTCATTAATAACCTCCTCTGCCTTTCCTACCATTGCTGCAATGTCTGAACATTTCCACTTGTATCTATTATATCTGGCAGGAAAGTGTCATTCCAATCATCAAAATTCTTTATTAATTCCCTAATTTTCTTACTTAGATCATCAGGCAAGGCCTAGAATCCCTTCATTAATTTCAAAGTTTGAGTAGGCTTTAATGATTGGGGCCTATTATTCACATCAAACCTAGAGCCTTAAACATAATGTCTAAATCCCGGTGGCCCTAGGGATCATTTTCAATCGATGAGAATCTTATCATACATCTGTTAATATTTTGAATTCCCTCAAGAATAAAGAATACAAAGAATGTGTACAGTGAAAGCCCTAGAATCAATCTTTTCATTTAAATGCCTTATAACGGTGTCTACCACCTCATTGTGCTTGGCCATAGCATTATCCTCACTCGCCCTTAGGGCAGCCTGTAATTCTGTAACTTTGTTTATCATCTACTCTTTGGTAGGATCTGTAGAAAGCTCAACCTCCTCTTCAATTGGCCCTGGTGTAGGGCTATCAGCAGGTGTCTAAATTGGGGATCCAGGAATAGAAATGATTGGAACAATAGGGGGTAATGACCCTGAAGCAGTAGGTATTGCTCTAGCAGCAGGGGCACTGGAAGATTCTCCCACCTGCCCATATCTTATCCTATCTACTTCAGATTGCAACTCAACATTTCTTTGTTGTATCCTACTATACTCCCCAATCATTGTTTTATATTTCTCCATCAAGCTTTTCTTCTCAGCCTCATCTCTTTCAGCTGTTTTCTGGGCCAATTTGGCCACATTCAGTGTTAAGCTTGTGGCCTCTATTGTTGAGGTTTCAGAGACTCTCTTGATGATGATCCCATCCCTTCAATTTGGACTGAGATCAACTACATTTGGTTTTCTTCCCTGAGGTGCTAAAGCCCATATCGCCAAAGTTTCATACTCCTCACTAAAGGTAGAGTCTTGTAGTGCTGCCTTGACTTCCTCCTCACTGCCTTGCATACAATGCTTTGATTGCATGATAGCATTAAAAGCTACAGTATCAGCAATGTCCCATTCAGGGAGAAGTAGGACACCAACTTGAGACACAATTTGCCTTTCTTCATCAGGGGTGAGGTTCTTGAACTGCTCTATTAGCTCAGTTTTGACCTCATCATCATTTTCTTGATCAGACCTGTTAGGCCTTGTTTCTCTTCTTTCCTTGCATTTGTCTTGATATTCCTGAAGTTTCAACCTCTAGACCAACTGCAAGAACACATGAGTCTTCACAAAGGCATCATCATCCAAGAATGCCTTGCAGGCCACCATCCTTGCATCCTGAACATTCTGTCCTTTTATATCTATATCATTCAACACCAATTGTGCTGACTTAGGAGGTGAAGGGGTGCCAACTTGCATGTCTTGATCGGTGAAAATTATTTCATCCACCGAAGTGTCTTGTGGTTCTTGAATTCTTTGCCTCTTAGGGCTTGGCTCTGGTGACGGCTCCATAGGGTCATCTCGAGGTGGTGAATCAAGATCCACAATCTTTATTCCTCCACGCTTTCTAATCCCTTGGCCAGATTGTGATGAGGCTTTCATTATTTGTTTACCTTTTCTGTCTCCAACCTCTTCATCACTGCTATTATCTCTTTTTCTTCTGTATAAGGGCCTATCAATTGGTGGCTGACAAATTGGCCTTTCTTCCACAGGCCTCACCTCCAATCCCTGGATTTTCAAATCTACCTCCAAGTTTATCTTCTTGGTTCTCAGGGTGCTCATGATTTCTCTAAAATTACTCATCAGGAAATCAATTCTTTTGTGAAATGGAGTGAACTCCATTAATGGATCATACTTCGGATCCAACTTATGCACTTGGGCCAACAATTTCTCATAGGCAATCCATTTTTCTTTATTCAATTCTTGCCTACCCAAATCAAATTCATTCCTAATCAAATCTTCAGGAAAGTTGAAAACATGGGAAAATTTTCCACCCTTGATTCTTTGTCTAAACAGAGCAAAGAATCCCTCAGGATCATGCTGCCTTACGGATCCATTCTTCAAATGGTAATTAATAAAAAATTGATCAAAATGAACCCATCCACCCTTGGAAAATACAAAATTTGAGACAATAGTATAATCAGGGAACAAAGTCCCTTTTCCTCTTCCTGTCGGGTTATCTTCATGGATGCATCCCAACTACCACAAAACCTCTGCAAATCCCATTCTTGATGGTACATTATATGGAAGAATATGGGGGTTCCTTGGAAACCATAAACCCTTAAGATAGTGCTTACAGGGTATGGAATGATGTCACCCCAATTATGACATACTTTTAACTAAGGCCTTCTTGCTTTGGGCCGAAGGAAATCATGCAAATCCTCAAGAATTCTTGGCATATTTACCATTAGTCTAGCCCTGAGCCTAGAAGCAAAGCAGTTGTCAAACTGCACATAGCTAGCATCCCTCTTGTTGTAAGACATATCTGCACTCCAGGCCTGTACTGGTAGCCTTTCTCCATTTACCTCTTGCCTCAATTCCATCTTCTCTGAGAAGAAGTCGACATTCTCATACAAGAACATATGCATTAACAAAGAGTACCAAAAGAAAGGAACACTAGTGTTCCCCGCAAGTAAGTTCAACAAACCCTCATGCATTCTTTCAGCAACGAAAGAAGCATAATCATATACTACAGAGAAATTGGGATGCTGAATCTGAACCCCCATAAACATATAGGCAATGGGCATCACAGTATTAGGACTTAAACCTAAAATTTGGCAAAGTGAGTAGAAGGTTGCCAAGAAATGATCAGCAAAACAATTTAACCGGAAAGGTTCCTGATCAGTCAGGCTCATATGAATTGTGGTACATACAGCCTAGCAGATGAAGGGACAATTTTTGATCTGAAAGGTTGAATCTTGGCATACTCTTGTTTCATCTCCTTGAAAGTCAATCACGGACCAGAATGAGCCATTTTCACTCAAATAAAAACCCTCTGAGATTAATGCATTTTACGTTTTAGTAAAAACCTCACCATCATTATCCCTTATAACCCTTGTGGCGGGATCATATCCTACATGATACTTGCTAGGAGGAGAGTCGACATCAAGGAATTACATTTTAATTTTCACAAGCTTTCCCATATCATACCTCCAACCATTTGAAAAAGGATGAGGTGCATTTCGCTAGCCATACCATCTTCTAAACAGTTCTAAACCCGTCATTGGTACCCTAGCATCTGCAATGTTGTAGGTTCTATATCTCAACCCTTCACCTAAGGCTATCCCTCTCATCAAAACCAAACCCCTGTTCTTGTCATTTGTTGACTTGGAAAATTGGTCAAGGAAATCATCATCCAGATTCCTCTGCATGTAGTCAATATGGCCAGAATGTTCGGACTGTTGAAGCCATTTTAAACAACTAGGGCTTCGAGAAAATCAAATTGTGAGCGGACTAGTGCTACTCAAAATGAAAACCGCAGTAGAATTTGCAATTTCCCACAATTCAAAATAAGCTAACCCTAAAATATTAATTCAGAAAAACCCTGATCAACACAGTAAAGCTTTTCGCAAGAAACACATTCAGACAGAACAGTGATGAAGAAAATAACTCACGAAAATTCGCGTTCTGCAGAAAATCAAACTCTTGCCGAAATTACTTTTGAAAGCTTAATCTCTGGCTCTGGACTACTTCGAAGATGCTTGAATGCCTTAGTCATGAAAGTAGTCAGCAATTAAACACTTGAACTTTATGAACATTGTTGTAGACGTCTCATCCGCCATTAAAGCCTACTTGCATACCGAGCCAACGCCTTCAATTGTATTTGACGCAGATTTAAATCTCCGTCGTTGATCTCTTGTTTCAGTCAAATCATCGAACAATCCTCCTTAAAAATGCTGACAACGCCTTCCACATCATCCCCAAGGCCCACCATTATATGCAGTGCCATGAAGATACACGTGGCGCTCGCCCGCGATATCGCGATTGCTCAAGTTGGGATTGCGCGATAGCGAGCAACCGTTGATCTCTTCATTGGTGACCACGATCAAGTAAAACAAGGGACAGTCTTAAGGCCTATTCGCTGAGCAGATTTTTCATCAAGATTAAAACATCACCGTTGATTATAAACAAATGCACCGCTCAGGCGATTTAGTAACCCACTTGATAACGCACTAAAGTCCGATGCATTTATTAAATCATTTTATTTGCTTTTCGGACATCAACAACCTGGGACATGTGGCGCTCACCCGCGATATCGCGATGGCTCAAGTTGGGATCGCGATATGGCGGGGAGCGGTCAGGATGTATCTGCGAGGAGATCAACAGCCATCAAATAACCCCTGCAAAACATTAAACATTACTTAGGAGAAAAAACCCGAGGAAGGGGATGTGGCTTAGGGCAACGACGGTTGATGACATAAGGTTGTTTTAAAAACATAAGGCACAAACCCGACTCAGACTTTGGTAAATAAAAGGAGGCCAACAATTAAATATTTATCATTTTATTAAAAGGGGCCAGGCCTTAGATGAGTTAATGAGACATAGGTTGTTTTCTTTTTTAAAAACCTTCTCCAAAAAGTAACGATAGAACAGACCCATACCAAAGACAAAAAACCAAGGGTTTATGAAAGCAAAGTAATAACTCCAGCCCTAGGCACCACTCGGATAAACAAGACCAACCAATAATAAAAGAAATTCCGGATGTAAATTTGAGGCTCCATCACAATTCACTGCCTTGTCTATGTTATTGCTTACTATTATGCTTTGGTAGATTTTTTCCAAGCATCCATAGCTTGTTCGAAAGCACCTGTTTGAGGTTTTTACTTTTTAGCCATAGCATGAAGGCATTGAACTATTTGATAAAATGCTTTGAGTAGACATGTATGAAGAAAAATGTGGTAGCATAGAAAGGTATTGAACTATTTGAAAAAATGCCAAAAATGTGGTCTCATGGTGATGGAATGTAATGCGCGAATGCCATGACAAAGCAAATTCTATAGTTGTCATGACGACATCACCATCGAGACCACAATGAGCATTTTAGCAGTTCTTTGCCTTGTCTATGCTTATTGCCTATTGTGCTTTGATGGATTTTTTTCAAGCATCCATAGCTTGTTTAACACATTTTAAGGCACTAAGCGCCAGCAAAACCAATGGTACATTTGATAAAATGCTTTGGTAGACATGTATGAAAATGTAGTATGAACAAGGCATTGAACTTCTTGAAAAATGTCTCAAAGGAAATGTAGTCTCATGGTGATGGAATACCATGATGAATGTCATGACAAGAAAATTACTATGGATTGTCTTGGCATTGCATCATGAATGAGAGGCTACATTTCTTTTAGGCATTTTTTCAAACAATTCAACTGCCTTGTCTATGTTGCTTACTATTATGCTTTGGTAGATTTTTCCCAATCATCCATAGGTTGTTTGAAAGCACCTATTTGATGTTTTTACTTTTTAGCCATAGCAGTGTGAAAAATGTGGTAGCATAGAAAGGTAGTGAACTATTTGAAAAAATGCTTCCAAAAAATGCGGTCTCATGGTGATGGAATGCCATAACAAATGCCATGACAAAGGAAAATTGCTTATGGATTGTCATGGCGTTCCATCCTACATGAGACCACATTTCTTTGAGGCATTTTTGAAACAGTTCACTACCTTGTCTATGCTATTGCTTTCCTATTATGCTTTAATAGATTTTTCGAAGCATCCATGGCTTGTTTGAGAAAGCACCTATTTTAGGCTTTTAGCCATAGCGACAAGGCTGAAGCTACATTTTGATAAAAATGCTTTTGGTAGACATGTATGAAAATGTGGTAGCATAGACCATTTGTCACCATTTGATATTTATGTAGTTGTAGTATGTTTGTGCAATGTAATCAACACGATATGAATATAACCAACAAATATCTATTTTCTATAATTCATGGATTGAACTTTGTATTTTATATGCTCTCAATATATCGTATGCTATGGAAATGCCATTAATTTTTTTTTAAAAAAGTAGTATGCTATGTGTGATACTATCAACAATGTAATTATATACTGATTACTCTTTCTTTTTACATAATCTAGCATTATTCCAAACTTTTCATAGGCTGCGGAAGTACATTGAAGGCAACAAAGGCAACTGGGTTTAAGAAAGCCACGAGGCTACAAACTTAGCTCGGTGGTTATATGAAAATTAGCATGAATTGTAAGTATCAATAAATGAAATATTGCATCAAATTATAATAGAGGTGAAAACAATTTTGGTTTTATCACACCATACAAGAAGCAAAATTCATGATCTTACTGCAAAAAATGTAGGGCTCTGAATTCAACTTGAGTTCCACGAGAACTGAAGATTACCTTCAGCAAGGCCCCTATGGAGCCGTGTTTGAATGCCCTAAGAGTCTTGACTAAGCAAACACAATCTTCCATTGCATCCAACATGCAGGTAAATAAACTCAATAAAGTTTATTTAAAATTGAATACTTGTGCAATCTATTCAATATTTTTTTCCACCATAAAGTAATTACATGCCTATTTGTTTTAAACATTCAAGAAATGATAATACTACGCATGACATTGGAACACAGCCTGGTGAGGGTGGAGCACATGAAGATGAAAGGTCATGGTGTAGTATCACAGTACTAGAGAATGTAGAGAGTGCTTAGATCAACATGTTGAGCATGATTAGGCTAGAAGATCGGGGAATATGATGTGGCCCCATCGGGTAAAGGGACCACTCTAAAGTTCTTTTTAAACATATTTAATTGCAATTGGTGTATTAATTAATGTAACCTTTGGTGTTTCAACTTTAGAGCATGTAGACTGTGATCAACATGTTCAGCATGATCAGGCTAGAGAAGATCAGCAACATGATGTGGCCCCATCCGGTAAAGAGGACCAACCTCATGTTCTCTTAAACATATTTAATTTCAATTGGTGTATTAATTAATGTAACCTTTCATGTTTCAACTGCAAACCAGGATTTAGAGGGTGTTCAACATGTTGAGCATAAGTCTATAACAAAAGTTCAGAAACATGATGTGACCCATCAGGTAAAGAGAACCACTCTAATGTTCTTTTAATTAATCAAATACTTGTAACAATAATAATAAAACATATCAGTTTAACATTTCTTTCTTATTGCGGCCGAGATCCCCTTGAGGCGGCATCCCGTCATGGCGAGATGACTACGTACATTAAGATCACAAGTAGAGGGCATAACAACTAAAGGGGATAGATATTGATTTAGAAAGCGATACTCCACTTTAGCTTTATGCAGCTTTCAAAGAAACAAAAAAAGTGATTGTAATCATATCATGACAACCATATTTTTGATAATATGTAAAAACTGAAAGAATGAATTATTATATGTTAATGAATGAATGTGAATATGTTAATTAATGAATGCTATATGTTAATGAATGAATGTTATATGTTATTAATGGATGAATGAATGAATGTTATATGTTATTAATGGATGAATGAATGATTAATGTTATATGATTGGGTATGGGGAATTGAGAGTGATGTGAGGGGGGGGGGGCAAATGAGCTTCCACTGTCAAGTGGTTGGCCTTGTTAAGTAGAGAATATTAAACTATACTCAAAACAAAGAGAAGCTCAATAAGGTAATGCACTTTTCAATATAAGAAATGCATCATTTGAAGCATCAAACCAATATGCAGTCTGTATGTATGATTAGTCGTCAGTCTCCGCAATGGTACATTTCCACGAATATTTTTTTTATTTTAAAATTTTGCTTATTCATCGCAATTTTGACGACAACCACCGACGAATCAACAGAAAGGCTTGACGAAGTTGCTATAGCTGTGATGATGATTTTGTCGTAACTCCCTACCCATTTCATCACCCTTCCGACGATATTTCGGCGTTGCTACCACGCTACTCCCTACCCATTTCGTCGCACTTTCGATGAAATTTTGGTGTTCTTCCGATGCTACTCCTTGCTAATTTCATCGCAAAGTCGACGAAATTTTGGCATTGTTTTGACACTACTACTTTCCCATTTCATCGTACTTTCGACAAACTTTTGGTGTTCTTCCGACGCTATTCCTTGCTAATTTCGTCGCACTTTCGACAAACTTTTGGTGTTCTTTCGACGCTACTCCTTGCTAATTTCGTTGCACTTTCGACAAACTTTTGGTGTTCTTCCGACACTACTCCTTGCTAATTTCGTCGCAAAGTCGATGAACTTTTGGTGTTGTTTCGACGCTACTACTTGCCTATTTCATCGCACATTCGACAAACTTTTGGTGTTCTTTCGACGATACTACTTGAGTATTTAGTCGCTATTTCGACGAACTTCCTTTGTTGTTTCCACGCTACTGCTTGCCCATTTCGTCGAACTAACGACGAACTTCTGGTGTAATTCGTCAGTGGATAAACAAAGTTTTCATCGATATTCTGACAAAATCCCGAGGTGTTTCATGATGTCGTCGACCGACGATTCTTCACCGTTATTTCGACGTTTAATTTTTCGTCGGCCTTGCGACGAAAAAATAGCGACGGAAATATTTTCGCCATTGCGTTGCTCTTCCAACAGAGATTTTTTGAACGACTGACAAACACCCGTCGGAAAATGGTGTCAAATCCAATAGTGAACCAACCATTTTAACCAATCAATCACAATCTGCAATCACATAGTATATCCCTATTGTTCCATGTCTGTCGAGCTTCCTCACAGAACCATCACAATGAACTATCTCCCAACGGTTCCAATTTGGCACCTCCTATTGGTCCATGAGACTCCACATAGGATGGTCAAACTGTCAACAAAATTTGCATTGTATTGGCATCTCGGTGAGACACTAATAGTGTCTCGCCAATGCCACATAACCTTCATATCGATGTCGCGAAGAGTCACTGTTATCGCCAAGATGTCCTATCTAGCTTTTAGTGTTACGCCAATACACCAAGCAGTCGCCTAGACTTATTGCTTTCACCAAGAGATCATAGCAAGTCACCAAAGGTTATACCGAAGTCACAAGTCATATCGGGCTCCATTGAATAGTCAGCAAGACTTACATCTTTCGCCGAGAGAACATACCAAACTCCAAGACTTACCCCGAAGGCTTCAACATAAAGCACTGTCGGTGAGACATGTTACTCTTGCTAAGACATCACACTGAGCTCTAGGGCTTACCCCGAAATGTTCATCCGTCACCAAGAGTTATATCAAAGATCCCTTATCATCGGCGAGACTTACATTCTTCACTGGGACTTCTTCTCGAGATCATTTGGGTTACCTTGATAGCCATAGGCTATTGGAAAGACGTCCTTTAGTCGCTAATACATTTCTCCGAAACCCTTCCAGTTACACTGAACACCGAACGGTCAGCAAGACTTAACACTCTCGCCAAGACCTTTCCCCGATCGCTTTGAGTTACTCCGATGAACGTTTGGATGAGTCCCCATCGGCGTGACATTCACTATTTTCTAAGACTTCTCATCGAGCCGCTAAAGGTTATCCCAAAGCCCATGGTTGCCATGAGTCTCCCCGATACACGATTAAATGGCCTGTCAGCCAAAGAACTCCACGTGATAAGAGGTCATAGCGAATACACTATGTCACATCGAAGGCTCCAAAGAATAAGCGTTCAACAAGACTTCTGCAAGGTCACAGTGACCTATTCAAAACAAAATGTACCAAAGTTGCTAGTTGGCCAGACATGATAGATGTCATACCGACTTTGCTCCAATGGGGGTTTCAACCTATATTGATTGAGGCATAATTCCAACACTCTCATGTTGTTCTAGTTTCCATCCTCTAAGAATCTTTATGCCATTCCATAGGCTCAACTCAACTCAACCTATGTACTACAATGAGAAACTACATAAGATTGTGTTTTGTTCCAACAACCTCATCCTTCTCAACTTGCAACCTTCTTCATGTATGTTTTGCATCACTCTTCCTGCTCTTGCACCTTAATTCTCCTTATTAAATCAAACTTGTTCTACCTATGCGACCCCTCTTCATTATTTCTCCTTTACACCTCAATAAATGTGACCCTCTTTTAATTCCTATACACTTGCATTTGTATTTACAAATATGTTGTGACACGTCCTTCAGGTTGGAATATACCATGCTATTAAAATTTCAAAGCAAGCCAAAATATGGCCTCTGTGTAGCCTGCTAAGTTCCCTTATTTCACACCCACCATAGGTCATATGCCTCCCTAGCTTTTCAACTTCTGTGCAGCAATAAACCTTTCCCTCACAATTTTTTATCCTTTCATTTTGTTATAGTTTCACCACTAACTCTTCCCTCTAGCACATTCTCCCTTCCTTTTAGCACAGTTCAAAATCATACTCATGAATTTAGTTTGTCAAATCTATAGATTTCACATATATCTTGGCACATATTTTCCTTCTTCAAAAACTTTCCCTACTTTCAAACCCATGTTTGGTCTTCCCTAGTAATATCTAGCTATGGCATTAATTTCCTCTTTTATTTGTTGATTTAGGCTCTAACTTGGCATCAATAAAGACTCCTTTCTTGTATTCCCTAATGTCATTCCCTCACTTTTTCCACCGTGCCTATCTCCTTCTCCCCTCATTATCTTCATTCAATCTAAATTTATTTTATAAACATGATTCCTCTTGACTATCCATTTCCTCTTATGCCTCCATTCTTTTTGGCTGTGCAAACTTTTGGTATCCCCAAAAGCATTTAAAATAAAAGCATAACTTACAAATGTTCACCATGGAATTTTATAATTCGTCATAATTAGTGTTTATATTAGATTAAAGCTCTAGGAAATATTAATGAAATAATCAAACACCAAACTATATCATCCATCAATCGACTAATGAGGCTAAAATCAACTTTTTCTATAAATTTTTCCCAGAACTTAAAAAACTGATGGAAACTTACAAAGGCATGCAACTCATCATTTTGAAGCTTTCCAAAAAGTGATTTGATCCCAAACTTCATCAAATCACTAGCTTAAGTCAGAAAACGCTCAATTCTCCAAAATCATTAGCAATTTGACTTTAAAATTGTAGACATGCAAAAATGCCTTAATGCATATCACACATCGAGAATTGCATTTTTCCATCATTGGAATCACTTTCATTCACATGCTTGCATTTCACTTCATTTTTCATCATTATATCCTCTTTTAATATCATTTTCACCTATTAACCCTATTTCTCTATATTAATAAAATAATCCTAAATGGTTTAATTAATTCATCAATTTCATCATTAATATTCCCCTTTATCCCCGAAATTGAATAATTCCTAATTATTTAATTAGTATTCTATATTTCTTCTAATCCCATCATGATTAAATAATCTTGATTATTTAATTGTCTCATTCTTTAGTATTCTTGTCACATGAATTAAATAATTCCTAATTATTTAATTATCCTATTTTCCCTCCACAAAGAAGATTCTTTTAGAATATTCCTTTTCAAAATATCTCAACTAACTTATATCAACCATTTCTAGCCCTTGATCTTGAAATCAATTCTAATCCCTTGATGTTAAATATCTTAACCATTTTCCTAAAATGGTGGAGCAAGCTTGAGTTATAAATGATCTCCTTCATCCATCTTCCTTGATTCACTCTCCTTTGTAGGTGTTCTTGATCAATCTCAACCATTCTTTGTGGTATTTCTAACTCAATCCTATCCCTTGATCCAATTTCTCCAAATCTATAAAAAACCCTCACCCCTCTCATAATTCACCTAGATAATTTGTGAAGAGATCGTGTCTAATTAATTATTAAGCAAATTGAGCATACACCATTATATTCTAGGTCATCATATAAAGCTTTTACAATCATGGAGGATTTGTGTTAAAAGGAAATCCAACATATCAAATCAACACAAATACACTCCACCATGGGATGGTAAGATTGTGTAGTTTTGAATTCATTTGTGTTTCAAATTGATTGTGCTAACCTTGTTTGAATTCATAGCTATGGAAATTGCATTTCATGAGAAGGTGGGTCCTAATCCTTGTTTTGATTTCATTTTGATTGAATTCATTGATATAATCTTGATCCATATTTAACTATTAAATTAATTGGCATGCTTGGTGGGACCCAAGTCCTTTAACCTAATATTTTCATGAAGTTTTGTGATCAATTGTAGGTTCTAGGTCACTGTCATGTTTTGCAAGGGTTGCTATCTTTCTAAAATCTAAGCATGATCATCCCTTTTTTTGGCTTCTATTGCATCAATTTGGCCACTATCGTTCTAGTTTTTTGATAGTTTAATATAGGTTTTAATTTTGTGTAGGAATAGGGTTTGCTATCATCTGGAAGAGGGCCATCCTATTTCTCTGTCGTGGTCATCCTATTTTTGGTTGTTGTTGTTTAACAGAGCCACTATTATCTTTCTATGTGTAGGGTCTACTAACTATGTTTCTTTTGAATGGCAAAATTGAGTCACTATCATCTGAAACAGAGCCACTATCATCTTGAACAAAGCCACTACTGGTCCATTTTATAGCTGCTATTATCAGACAAAGCGATAGTTATCTTAAGAATAGATTCACTATTGTAGGTAAAAGAGCTACTGTCATCCTATTTTTTTCTTTTTTTCTTCATTTACAAATTTTTTTGGATTTTAGTTTACTTAACCCTAACCCTAAATCAATTATTGTCAATTGTGCTTTGATTTTATTTGACGTTGGTTGGTGCAACTCTTATAGGGTGAAGACAATCTTTCATGAACTACTAATCCATTGCTTGTAGGGTTGACGAATGGTCAAAGACATCAAGAGCTCAAACTACTAACAATTTTCTTATAACACCTTCTTCAAGGATCATTTTGTTTGTGTTTGACATCTTTAACATTTGAGTTTGGTACTTAAAACACAAATTTCCTTGTTATCTATAACACTTCTTTTTTGTCTTAAAATCTAATTGTGATGAATTTTCCACCATGTTTTTCATGATTAGAAAGTTGGATATGTATCCTCTCCCCTCGTGTCATTTGATAATCTTGGGTGTAATAGAAATATCTTGGGATTTATACTTTTTGGTCATAAAAGGTGTTTTGATACGTATCATCTCCCCTTGCATCATTTGATGATCTTGGGTGTAAGAGAAATATCAAAACATTAATCCTTTCTTTTCTTATTAGATATGGGCCTACCTTGAGACACATCTTGCAATGGATAACTCAAGGCAACACTAAAAACATTTTTATGGGAGGGATATATTAAGCATGTGAAATTGAAAGATAGTATCATGAATTTGGGGCGTCATACCTTGCATGTCAAAAAACTCATGCAAATGTAATGAGTTGCATAGGCTAGATAGAGACTTAAGTGTCTCACATCTAATGTATACCCCTGGTGTTCACCGCTATCATTACATAACTTTTTTTTAGAAGCCAATCCAAGTTTTCCAAAATTATTCTTCAAAGTAGTGCACAAGAATAACATCATTCCCAAAAGTTACTTACCATGTCCGATCTATAGTTGAGGCATAAGGATTAAGAGTTCACTCTCTTTTACAAATACAAGAGTAGCAAAATGGTACATGATCTTATTATGTCCTATTTAATCCCTCTATAGATATGGATTACATCACTCTTTTAGGGATGAGGTAAGTCTACATGAATAAACATACCTATATTTCTTAGGATGTAACTGACTAATATTGTTTGAGCCATATCAGTGGATCTTATGGAATAAGGTTCACAAAATATCCCCCTTTCCCATTGAGTCATTTATTTGCATATTTTTTTCTTGTTGTATGTATCACTTGCTCTCAAACACATCCCCTAACACATCAGATCAAAAACATTCAAAATTGCAAACTTATCAAAAAATGGTCACCAAATTGAAAACTATCAAAATTGGGCTACTATTGTACATTTTACCACTTCTATCCTAGCAATTTGTTGTAGTCATCCTAAAACTTGACCACAACTATGCATCCACCTGCTACTATCATTTAAGCTTGCACAAGTCATTAATTTTACACAAATCTTGACTATTGTTAGAAATTACTACGATCGTCCTAAAAATAAAAAGTGCTATTGTCATAGTTTATGATGTAGTCATCCTAGACAGTAGCCACTATTGTCTCAATTTCTAGCTTGTCTCAAAAAATTTCAAAATATGGTTTCAAAAATTGGCATAGCACCTTCCACAGTTATCAGAAACATCTATTACCATCGACCTACACTATCACATATCCACTTCAAACAATAAAACACCAACATCTTACATCTCAAGCTTGATTTGCCTAGGGTTTGCAACTATCACCTTTTAGACAAAAACAACAAAATCATACTTGCATCACACCTTATCAACAATCTTGGACATCCTTTACATCATCATCACCAATCAAACATCCACCTAGCCTTTGGACAAACATTGAAAACAAGATATCAAACCCCCACATCTTACTAGCATTTTTATCAAGACACCATATCATCTAGTAGTCTTGTCATAATTTAGTGGATATCATCCTTTCCCTAAGTTTCTAGACTATTAGCATTCACCTTTACTTACAACTTGTAAACCTTGCTTAAGTGAGGAAATCAACATATCCCCCCATCACCATCCTTGAGACGTAGCAAACACCAAACAAATCATGTTCATTCTTGTGCTCCTAGACTAGCATCATATCAAAATCATCCAAAATCCACTCACACTCTCTTCATAGGGTTGAGCATCCATAAAAATAGCATAATTTTTCAAAAATCATCTAAAATATTCTCATCTCATTATCATAGGATTGGGCACCAAAATCTCATCATTCTAAAACATCTAAGAATCCAACATCAAATTTTGTCATCAAATAATCATAACATCCACATCAATCCATATCAATCAATAAAAATCCTTAGTCCAAAAGGCTTACAAACTTTCCCTTTGTATGCCATTTCAATAATCATATTTTCAAACCAATAACATCATCATACCTTCATAAATTACAATCTCCCATTCACCAAGGTTTATTGTGCAAGTTTATAACAACAACAAGGTTACAACATAGAAAGCAAATTGAAGCTACCAAAAGTAGCTCAAGTGGACCTAGTGCCACCAATGTGGAAGCTTCAATTTCTCAACCATGGCGTTTTGATTCTAATGTAGCTATGGCTTTTTTAACCCCTCAAGTGCAAAAAACAACATTTAGAGCTCAACCACAACTTAATCTAAATCCACCATCAAGTGAACAAAATCTACAAAATCTACAACTTCAACATCAAGAAATGCTTGCTAGAAATCAAAATCAACCACCTAGTCTCTAAGATGTGGTCATTCAGGATAAGGATAGTGACAAAGAAATCAGTGATGAAAAACTCTAAGAGTACTCTCAAGATCCTAAAATTTAAAGACTAATGATAAAGTACTCAGATTATATCTTAACACATACTTTTTGTAACATGCACAACATAGTTCCAAGTTACCTATAGACCTTTAAAATTTATTCTCTTTGGAGCCATCCCTCATCCATATGGATTATCAATCAATTGTTTGACAAGTCCCAAAATAAATAGTGGAGCCAAGGATACCCCCTATCTTTTCAAAACAAAAAACACCCATCAATGATCAAATCTATGAACAACAAGGGGATAATTTGTTATATAGACCTCCATCACAACTAGAACAAGAATTGGTCACTCAACAAGGCCAAGGGAATCTAAACACTATGTAACTCAAAATCTACCTCCACAATCAAACCCCTTTTCTAAACCATTTGCAAAAAAATGTGGTAACTAATAATACATGGAGACCCAATGTTCAAGAACTATATATGGTGCATCTTTGAACTCACAACAACAATACCCTAATGTAAATATGCAAAATATGGGTAACTTACCACCTACACAACAACAGTATGTAGCAAATTAACAAACCAATAGCCCCCCACAACAACAACTACATGCTAACATTCCACCACAAGCACAACATATGCCATCACCCATTTACACAACACAACAACCACCCACATACCAACAACAAAAAACCAATGTGCCTCAATACCAAAGCATGTATCAAGAAGATACATAAGGACAGCAAAAAACACAATACATGCAACAACAACCCCTATAATATGATCCTACAAACCAACAATATCAATATGGATCTTCATCGATTCAAAACCCTCAAAATAAAACTTTCATTCCACCACTGCAAAAAACCCATTCTCAAAATCAAACACCTAATCCCCCATCACAAAATATTGGTACATAATAATCTCTTGGTCTGCAACAACAAACACCACAAAATAATGTACGTTGTTAACAAAACATACCTCCACAACAAAATCTACTTCCACAACACCAAACCTACACATCACAAAAAAAAAATCCAAATCCATCAATACCAAAATCCTAATCCACAACATCAAGCGGTCAATCCATAATACACACACACACTATTCCTCAAAGACCTTATCCCTCATCATACACACATAGCATGGCCCAAGGGCCTTCATACAAACAAACCCCACAATATAACTCACAATACATTGCAGGACAACAAGGTTATGGTGCCTCTTATCTTCAAATTAACACACCTACTGGTGAATTAACCTTACAAATTCAAATTCTTAACCAAAAGATATTGAATATTCAACTTGGAGAAACCAAGAAGAGCTATGCACTACAAGATACATTTCCATATCCATTTGATTTTTCTATATCAATGATCACTTTTCCCAAGAACTTCAAAATCCCTAAACTCAATAAATAAAAAGGAAGAGGTGACCCATCAAACATGTAAGATAATTTTTAGTGGCTTGTATGGACATTGCAAACAATGGCTCCTACTTAATGAGACTCTTTCCAAGAAGTCTTGGGGTGTGGCTATTGAATGGTTCTCTCATTTACCACCCAATATTAAAACCTTTGATGAGTTGTCAGATAAATTCATAAACCACTTCTCTTACAATATCAAATAGGCATAATGGTGCCCAACCTATATAAAATTAAACAAAACTAGGGTTATTCCTTCACTTCTTATTTGTAAAGATGGAGGCATAAAGCTATTAAAACTAAATGACCCATTCTAGAAAAACCAACTAGTCAAAATCTTCACCTCTAACCTTAAAATAGACATTAGCTATTAGTTAACCATGTTATTTCTTAACAATTTTGAAGAAATCATTGAAAAAAGTTCTAGTCATTGAAAGAGCTCTCACAATGAAAGATACCATAAAAATTTATAACAATAACAATAGAGACTGAGCATTGGGATCCAATGACAAACCTCAAATTTGGGAAAAGAACAAGAATGTTACAAATGATGGAGTGGTAGATGCCAAGTTTGTTTGAAATGTACAAAAACCTTACCAACCACCTCCTAACTATCCAAAAAATAATGTTCAAATGAATCAAACGAATTATCCTATAAATAATGTGCAAAAGACTCAACTCACATACCCTAAAAATAACCAATAGACAAAAAAAATGTAGAACAATCAAAGAGGGCCACCAAGGAAAATATTTACAACAAACAAGCACACACCATTGGGGGAACCCATGGAGGTTTTCATGTGTAAGCTCATCCAAAATAACCTCATCAAATTACCCAATCAAACCAACTATGAGGAGCCAAGATTTAAACCTTGATGGTATAATGAGAATGATCAATGTGAGTTCCATCAAATCAAAGGACATAAAACAAAAAACTACCAAAGGCTAAAGAATATCATCCAAGACTTGATAGACAAGGAAGAGGTTGACATTGAACACCATTCTGGGCCCTCCAGAAATAGTGACATGGGTATCTATAAGGATCTAATCCTTAATCAGTCTAATGGAAATGATAAAGGTATGGGACAAGATTACTGAAAATTTGCTTACACCTATGATAATGTTATAGGAACCATACATCAAGATGATAATAATATCAATGTAGTAACAATACTTGGTAAAAAATTTGTGTAATGTAACTACATGAAGAGGAAAAGTGACAATCCAAGGAGCCTCGCCTCAAGAAAAAGTTACCACTAAAACTACAAGTGACTAGAGTATTGTTGACCAGTTAAAGAGAAATCTAGCCTTAATCTATATCCTTGAGATTCTCAAGCTATCCCCCACACATAAAGAGATTCTAGAGAAAGCTCTTCTTGAATCTTCAATACCTAATGATATCAATGTAAATCAGATTAAAGATATGATTGGTACCATACTTCTACCCATCACTTGGTTTTTTTTTGAAAAAGACCTTCCCTAAAGATCATTTCCTAATCAAGCCCTATATCTTGAATTTTGCATACATAAACACAAAATCAAGATGGTCCTGATAGATGGAGGTGTAGGATTAAACATATGTACCTTGAAATTAGTAAAGTAGATGGGATATTCTGATGATGTTATTGAAAAGAACAAAAGCCTCACAATAAGGGCTTATGATGATAACGAAAGAAACTGTGAAGGCACAATTAGACTTCTAGTTCAAGTGGGACCAACTATAGCCGAAATGACTTGTTAAGTACTGGATCTTGAGTTACCCTATAACCTACTCTTATGAAGCCCTTGGATCCATGCAATGCAAGAAGTCCCTTCAACCTTCCATCAATGCTTAAAATTTCCTTATAATCATAAGGAGGTTACAATATATGCCAATCCTGAACCTTTCCATTACTGTAAGAGCTTAGAGGAAAAATACAAGAAATTTTTTCAAATACCTAGTAATGACATATCCTTCCCTTCATTCTCCTACATCGATCCATCATCACTTTCCTCATATTTTCATCATTCGATCTACCCAAATATGACCTTAGGATCTAGGTACTTGACAATGATTATAGAGAATACCACTTTAATCAATCTTTCTACATTGGAAAGCTACCCCCATCACCAAGTCTTATGGGAGACCGAAAGAAATCAAGCACATTCAAGTTGTTGAAATTGAAGTGAAACCTACCATATTCACCAAGGGGGGAGACATGAAGGACGAAGTGGAAAGTGAAGAGGATCTCTCTACATGGCTTTACAAAGAAGAATAAGAAGAAAAGAAACCACCTCCCATCCCCATTGATCCTAAAAGCAAATGGTATCAACTAGCAAAAGGTACAGGTTTCACTAGAAAAGGTGGCCTTGGTATAAATAAGGAATAAGAGAGAATATCATAATGGAGAAGAAAAAGAAGAATCTCTGACTAGGCTATGGTTCATTAGACATTGTCACTCCAAGCATTGAAAATACCCTTTGCAAGGAAAAGGCTCCTTCTACCATCATTGAGACATCAAATGAGTATAATCTTAGCAACAAAAATCTATACATAACATACCTATTTGATGAAATTGGAATAAACACTATCATTACCCATTCCTTTACACCTATATCCCAAAAAAATGAGCTCCAACTCATTTACCCATAATTAATCAATTGGGATCAACAACATCACACACTAGTTGTGGACATATTCTAGAATGATGAAGCTATAGATGAGTTTTTGGGACTTCACAATGGTATTCCATTTGGAAACCACAAGGATGGATTTTAAATTGAACTTGAACAAGGAGCATACTTTGGAGGGGAGATTGCATCCTCCAATCGCAAAAATGAAATTAAAAATCTAAACATCAAAATAAGATTTAATGGTGAAAACCACAATGTGGCACTATTAGATCATGAAAAAGGTAAAACAAAGGACATGACTAATGGTAAAAACCTCTCTGAGGCACTCAAATATGGAGGATTCAATCTCCCAATCACAAAGTATTAAGAAAAATTAGTAGTCTTGGTCAAAGGTTCTGAACCTATAAATGTGGGAAAAACAGATGCACCAAAGATAACATATCATGTAGCAACATTAGATCCTGATGAAAGAATCAACTTCTCAGCATTCATAAATGAGATAAATACTAATTTCACTTGGGCTTATACAAATATGCTAGGTTTTTATCCATCTCTAGTAGACCATAATCTTACTATTTTCCAAGGGAAAAACTAGTCAAAAAAAAGCTTTGTAAGATGCACCCACAGATCGTGCTTCTAGTCAAGGTGGAGCTCCAAAAACTACTCGATGTCATACTCATCAGACCTATAAATTATCTTGAATTGGTATCCAACCTTGTACTAATGTGAAAGCCTACTAGGGGCATACAAATTTGTACAGATTTTAGAGATCTCAATAAGGCATTCCTTAAGGACAACATCGCTCTACCTAACATTGAAATTATAGTGGACTAAATAGCTGGTCATGAAATGTTATCTCTTATGGATGGCTTCTATGGCTACAATATAAATCAGTATTTACTTGCCCTTGGGGAAATTTTTGCTAGAATTTCATGCCATTTGGCCCAAAGAACGTAGGAGATACATACCAAAGAGCAATGACCACTATATTCCATGATATGCTTCACATTACCATGGAGGAAATGTTGATGATCTTTTAGTGAAATATAT
>VDFB02000008.1:2893287-3241761 GCA_007258455.2 Sequoia sempervirens | reverse complement strand
ACAACCTCTAATACACCAAATGCTAATAGTGTTGACATCAATGACAACCACATATCAGCAACACATCCATAGCATCCAACAAAGAAAACCATGAAAGGGAAAGTGATAGCTGACCAACTAGCTGAAGCACCAATAGAGGATCGTCAACCACTAGTATCAAAATTTCCTGATGAAAGCATCCTTGTCATAGCTACACCAACCCATTGGACTCTATACTTTGATGGATCTCATACCCAACATGGATTAGGGGCTAGTATCCTATTTCTCACACCTCAAGGAGATAGTATATCCAAATCATACAAAATTACCTTCCCTTGTATGAATAATATAGCCTAGTAGGAAGCACTAATCACAGTGCTAAGAATGGATGTGGAATGGAAGATCAAAGAATTGCAAGTCTATGGCTACTCTCAGCTGGTTATATGAAAAGTGAACAATGGATAACATACCAAAGATGATAAGGTGATGATATACAAGAGAATGGTAGACAATTTCAAGCAATACTTCTTGGTCATCCTCTTTGAATATATCCCCAAAATCAACAATAAAGTTGTCAATGCTATGGCCACTATCGGCTCACTTATTGATATAACGAAAAACATTCTTAGATAAAAATTCCTCATGGAACAATTGCTTATACCTATAGATACCCTAAATCGTCTTGATTGGAAAACAACACTAACTTTCACCCTTCTTCCCTAAATGATTAAATAATACATTATTATTTAATTATTATCAAACTTGATATTCGTCTATTAATTAAATGATTTAGAATTATTTAATTAATTCATCCTCAATCACCATTTACATCATTAAACCCTATTTTCCTCTATTTTAATTGAATAATCTTTAATTATTTAATTAATTCACTATATCATCATTAATCTAACTTTTATTCCTCCTAATTAATTAAATTAGCACAAGTTATTTAATTATGTCACTAATATACCCTATTCATCTAAATCAATTAAATTGTTGTCACAATAATTTAATTAAATCACTTTCCCCTCTCTAAACCTGAATGATTAAATTAATTATTCAACATCATTCAACATAGTCAACAAAAAAATACAACTTTATTTGTTAAATTCAAGCATGACTTGCACATTCAATTCAAAATATTAATTAATTATTCAATTAATTAATTATCCTCACCCTCCTTTTGTGATTGAGAAAATCAAGACCATTGATTTCTTACTCTAAATAGTTGACTAACTCATCTATTCTTCAATCCCACTAACTACTCAATCTATTTCTTCAATCCCACTTACTACTCAACTTGATTCCTTCAATCAAACCTATTATGTAATCTAAATCCACTAATATTTCCAATCTATTTCCTCTCAACGATTCTCAACTATTGATCAGGATTTTCTACTTTGAAATCTTCATCGTTCATCTTGAAATAGAAAATCTATAAAACAATCTTCTACCCTCTCACAAATCATCTAGAATTTACATAGAGAAGTGTTGAAGAAATGATTCTTGAGCACATTAAGAATTATTGGCATCATATTCTAGTTCACCATTATCAACACGAATCAAAGCTTTTGCAACATCAACAATGGAGACTTTTTATTGAATCGAGCAATCCGGCATCCAAACATCAATACAAACACAACTCTGACATGGGAGGGTATAGCTTTTAAGGTTTTGAATTCACTTTATATTATCTTTAGGATTACATTTTTTGATTTCGTTATTTTAGAGCTTCATTTCATGAGTATGGGTTTTGGGATTTTATCGTGTTTGAATTAAGTTTTTTTAATTTATTTTCTTACTTTTCCTATTTCTTTATTCCCCCCTTATGAGATTTGGCATGCTTGGTGGGACCTAGGTCCTTAACTTTTACATTTTCTTTGAGTTTGATAAGCAACTACAAGTTCTCGGTCACGAAAGCCTTTTTGAAGAATCACTTTTGCTAAAATGGAACATTTTTGCTCCAAACCTAAACATGTTTTCCACTCATGTTTCATTGCTATGGACCTAAACTGGGTCGCTATTGATCTAAATAAGGTCACTTTTGACCTAAATTATTTGTTATTTCTCAAAATAGTTGCTTTTTATATCCCTTGTTTATGATAGTCACTATCAAAATATGGCCACTTTTGAAAAATAGAAACACTTTTGATCTAAATGCAATCATTGTTGAAAATTTTGTCACTATTGCTCTAATCATTTCCACTATTGACTTAAATCTTTCTTGTTGTTTCTCAGAATTTTAGCTATTATTGTCTCTAGTTTTTGACCGTTCACTGTCAAAATAGAGTCGCTTTTGCTAAACTTGACCATTGTTGTCAGAAATACCAACTGCTATTTATCTAAAAGATTATCGCTATTGTCCTATTTTCTAGTGCAAAATCAGAAATTAGTCCAAAATTGGTTAAATCTTTCATCTTTTGGAAACAAAATAATTAGACCTCCAAAAAATTCATATCTACATCTTTCCACATCCATTTGCAAGTCAAAACAATCAACCTAGTTTTAGGATTCAAATAAAAAACTTGGATTATTCCTTTGCTTTCAATTTCTAAGATATTAACATTTTCTTGCAACCTCAAGGCAGTTCAAGTATATCTTCAACACATCCTCTAAAAAAATAGAGTAAAATATCGATCCAAGTTTGTACACTTTGAGTCCCAAAATTAGCATCATTTCCAAAATATTCATTAAATGTCACTCATAGTTTAGGGTCTTGAGCATCACAATCCATAGCAATCCATCAACACCTTTTTCCAAAAGGTTTCCTTTTACGTCATTTTGATGCATCATACATTTTAAAATAGAAAATTCAAAAAACAAAACAAATCATTCCATTCCATAGTTATTGATCACAAAAATTCAACTAGGTCTTGGAATTGTTTATGACAACCATGAGATCTCAACACAAAAAAAAGATGGAAGCCAACAAGAGTAGCTCAAGTGCACCAAAAAAAACATCACCAATGAGGAAACCCAGCCATGGGGTTATAAACCAATTGACTTGAAAGCTCCTCATAGAGAACCCAAATTCAAGGCAACACAAAACCAACCACAAAGTGATGAGGAAGTACTTCTTAGACACCAAAACATGATTGATAGTCAAAATCAAATTCCCAATCCCAAGGATCATGTGATCATAGAATAATATGATAGTGATGAGGAACTCACTAAGGATAAGATCCTAAGATGCAAAAGATTATGGACAAGATGCTTGGGTAGAATGGAAACACATATTTCCTCACATTAGCACAAAGTGGTGCTAAACTACCCATATAATTCAATGTGGACATTCTAAAAGATCCCAATATTATTCCAATAGGAGATCAAATAGTAGTTAGACAAGTACCAAAACTAACAATGAATCCCAACATACCATCATTATTTTTACAAAACAATGATTGAACTCAAACACAACCTATGCAAAACCCATTATTTAGGCAATCATCCAAAATTGAACAAGTAGTTGTGGCACAATAGTATCAAGGAAATGCAACCCAAAAAATGCCACAACATAACACTATGTAAAACATGTGAAACCTTTCAATAGACCAACAAGGTAGAAACCCATCACAAGGGAATTACATGCCACAACACACACATCATACATTGACCCTTCCAACAACTCATAATATCAACAACGAAAATCATCACAGAATCCCCCACAACAAGGTGCACCATCAATGAACTACCAAGGTACCCTTAAGAAAATCCCTCAAAATAAGGTATACCATTAACAAATTACCAAGGTACCCTTCAACACAATTCACAACATGTTCAAGGTGTACCATCAACATAGTACCAAGGTACCTTTCAACACAATCAACCACAACAAGGTGTACCATCAACGCAATAGAAAGGTACCGTTTACTACAATCCACCACAACAAGGTGTACCATCAAAAAAATACCAAGGTACCCTTCAACTCAATCAACCACAACAAGGTGTACCATCAATACAATACCAAGGTACCCTTCAACACAATCCACCACAACAAGGTGTGCCATCAAAAAAATACCTAGGCACCCTTTAACACAATCCACCACAACAAGGTGTGCCATCAAAAAAATACCAAGGTACCCTTCGCAAAACCCACAACAACAAGGTTCACCACAAACAAACTATCAAAGTACACCCCAAACTCCACAACAAAGTATCCCTCAAAATCAATACCAAGGAGGTTCACAAAATCAATACCCAAGGATACTTCAATATCAATACCAAGGTACACAACAAAGTCAACATATGTACAACCCACAACAAGGACCCAACATGCCTTATACACAACATGGTCCTCAAAGTCCCATAACTACACAATATCCCATTTATGACCCAACAAATATCATGGAACAATAGAGCTACAATGTACAAAATCCTCAAGCAAGTTCACCAACCAATGGCATAAATGTATAACTACAAACCATCAACCAAAGGATATCAGACATACAAATCGAAAAGCCAAAAAAGAGCTATGTTGTACAGGATATTTTTCCATATCCTTTTGATCAAAATCTATCTATGGTACCCTTCCCAAAAGGCTTCGAAATACCAAAATTTGACAAGTATAGGGGAAGAGATGATCCAATAGAGCATGTATGTGAATTTTTAGTATCTTGCATGGACCTACAATGAAATGATACTTATCTAATGAGACTCTTCCCATGAAGTCTCAGTGGACCTGCTATAGACTGGTTCTCTCATCTACTACCCACTATGAAAACATTTGATGAGTTTTTCGATAAATTTGTAAACATTTTTCATACAAAATTGAACGAGATATAACCATCACTAATCTCTACAAAATAAAGTAGAGTCAAGGCGAGTCATTTGCTTCATATCTACAAACATGGAGACACACGAAAAGAAAATGTAAATGGCTCATTCCTGAGAAACAACATGTAGACATCTTTATCTCCAACATACACACAAACATAAACTTCCAAGTTGTTGTGTTGTTCCCTAACAAATTCAAAGAAATCATTGAAAAGGGTATACTCATAGAAAGAGCCCTCATTGCAAGGGGAGTAATCAAGCTTTACAACCCAAAGGATCAACCTTCTACTTTAAATGACAAGCCCAAGATATGGGCTAAAAACAAAAATTTAACCAATGATGGAGTGGTTGATGTCAAGGTTGTGCGTAATATACAAACTCCCAGTGTGCCAAAAAATTATGTTCAAATAGCACATCAAGGCTATGCTCCAACCAGTCCACAAAACAACCAACCTAATTATCAATAGAACAACCAACTCAGTTATCCTCATAACAATTAACCAAACAACCAAGAACAAAATCAAGGATAGGATAATGAAAGCATGCCACCTCACCAATATGACAAACCATGAAGAAAATTTACTCCATCAAGAGAATCCCTTGAGGTCATTATGCAAAAACTAGTCCAAAAGAACCTCATCAAGATTAATGACAAAAAAAACTATGAACCCAACTTCAAACCCCCTTGGTATAACAAGAATGAAAAATGTGAATTTGATAAAATCAAGGGGCATACTACCAATAATTGCATGAGACTTAAAAACATCATGCAATAATTAATTGAAAAGGGAGAAGTGGGCATATAACCTTGTCCTAGAAATAAAGACCTAAAGATATACAAGGATCCAATCCCCGAACATTCTAGGGGAAACGAAAAAGAAAAAATCAAGATTACCACAATGCAAACTTCTCCTATGACAAACTCATAGGGAAAATATCTAATGATGATCATACCATCCATGTGGTAACCATACTAGGTGAAGATCCTAAATGTAATGTTACTTCTTGAAGGGGAAGGGTAATAATCCAAGGAGCACCAACCCAAGTAAAGGCCACAAGTAAGCCATCAAATGACTATAGCATTATGGAACAAATCAAGAAAACTATCACCTTAATCTCCATCCTAGAAATCTTAAAACTGTCACCAACACATAAGGAAATATTGGACAAAGCACTTATCGAAGAAATAGTCCCAAACAACCTTAATGCTAATTAGCTTCAATCCATGGTTGGAAATATCACACCCACCCATCATTTAGTCTTTTCTAAGAAAGACCTTCCATAAAAATATTTCAACAATCGGGCTCATTATTTAGAATTGTGTGCCCACAAACACAAAGTCAAGAGAGTACTAGTAGATAATGGTGTGGGTGTAAACATTTGTACCTTAAAATTCATGAAACAAATAGGATACTCTAATGATTTCATAGATAAAAACAAGAGCATCACCATCAAAGCTTATGATGACATGGAGTGAAATTTAGAAGGAACAATCAAGCTACTTTAGATCAGACCAACAATAATAGAAACTACATGTCAAGTACTAGATCTCGAGCTTCCATACAACCTTCTCTTAGGTCGACCATGGATCCACAATTTAAAAGTATTATCATCTACATTCCATCAATGCCTTAAATTTCCTTATGATAATAAGGAAGTTACAATATATGTCGACCCTAAACCCTTTCATTATTGTTCCAAGTTGGAAGAGAAATATAAAATTTTTCTCCAAATACCCAGCAACGATATATCCTTCCACTCCTTTTCATGCATTGACCCATCATCACTAGCTTCATCCTCCACTACACCTTGTCAACTAATCCCCCTAAAACCAACGTCAAGATCCAAGTGCTTGACAAAGGCTACAGGGAATATCACTTTAATCAATCCTTTTGCATTGGGATGCTTCCCTCAACATCAAAGACATATGGAGGACCGAAAGAGATCACACATGTACAAACTATCACAATGGTATTCAAACCCACCATCTTCACCAAGTGGGGAGACATGCAAGATGAAGAGGTGTGCAAAGAAGATCTATCTTCATGGATCTACAAAGAAGAAGGATGGGATCAACCACTACCTCCCCTTCCTATTGATGACAAGAGTAAAGGATATCAGATAGCCAAAAGCATGGGATTCACTGGACAAGGTAGAAGAGAACCAATCATTATAGAAAAATGCCTAAAGAATCTTGGATTGGGTTATGGTACATCTAATGTGATTACCCCAAATACTAAAAACACTTTTTATGAGGAAGGTGCTACTTCTACCACTATTGAGGAATAATAGAAAATGTCTAGATGGCTACCTGCATATCCAAAACATGTTTGAAAACCTTAACATAAATACCCTCGCTACTAAATCTACATCTGATGATGACCATATCAAGATGGATTCTAATGAATATGAATGGGATTCCTATAACTCTAGTGAATATAACCTAGATACCTTATGGAGCCTTGAAAAACCAATGTCCCTACCCTAGCAACAACTTCCATAAGCTTTTTAGATACTAATGACAAAATATACTTGCATTATCCATAGTTGATAGATAGAGACCAATAGCATCATACACCAATTTTGGACTCATTCCAGAACGATGAGACTAGTGCGGAGTTCATGGGACTTCAAACATATATACCCCAAGGAGATCATAAAGCAAGTTTTGTAATGGAACTGTAGACATTGAAAAATGTCCTAATCAATGTCATACAGTCGAATCAGATTTTTTAACATCATTTCCTCTTTATCCATCCTCTTTTCACTTAATTGATTTAATTAGCCTAGTTAATTAATTAATTGCATCATTTTCGTCTATTTGGCCTAATTAATTAAATTAGGTTAATTCATCTCTTTTCGCACTAACACTTCATCTAATTAAATTAAATAAATCAAAATATTTAATGTAATCTCCTAAGTCATCTTATTTAATTAAATAACCCTAAGTTATTTAAATAAATATCATTTCACCCCTCCCCTATTTATTAAATCATCTAATTTAATAAATATATCCTAATTCTTCTAATCCCCTAATTACATAAATTAAACCTTGTTTAATTAGCAATTAAACTAATTTTCCTCTAATCAAAGGGAATATTCCAGATATTCTTTATCCTTTGTATACAATTAAAAATTTGTTTTAATTTGTAAATTACCTTTTCCTCACCAATTCCTCTACTCAACCAACTCACTTCTTGGACAAGTAAACACATAACCTCTTTGCAAGTTACCTTTGACCTATGTGAGCAGGTCAAAAGTGTGTTTGTTTGAGGAAAATGTGACCTTTGATTAACTTTCATCATGCATTCTCATATGTTGATGAGAATCCATGATCCATGCCTCTCATCCCCTTCATCTTGGACCATTGATTAAAATTTTTAATCTCAACCACCCATTCCTCATTTGCTCTCTTATAAATAGGTCACTATTTGGAGACAAATGGATCCATCTTTTAGAGAAAACTTATGTTCTTGAAACTCATATATCCCATCTTTTTTAGAGAAAAATTATGTTGTTGAAACTCATACATCCATCTTTTATTGTAAAGTATATTGGAAGAATGACGAATAATGGACATCTCTACAATTTTGTGTTGCCATTGATGTCACCATGTTGTGATTGCAAGTGTAAGTCAGTGCTTGATCTGGTATTTTGGTCCGGTATCTGAACTAGTATACAAGCTACACACTCTGGTATTCTAGTCCACAATACTCTGTAGTTGACAATTGTTGCTTGTAGTTTTGGGAAAAAATTTATGGATGTTGAAGGAATGTATGATCAAAATCTTGTGTTCCCCTATGCTCATACTGTGTATTGACATTATTCTGTTGATTACTTTTTTGCAATGAAGTCTATTTCTAGCCAACTTCTTGAATTAGTCATGATATGGTGAATTAATTTTGTTATGCAGATATATGTACGAGCTATCTTAGGCCCATGCCAACATGATGTAGCATATTAAGCATTTGAATTTCCAACTGGCAAGGTTTTGTGAATACTTAAGCCAAAAGGTTGGTATTTTTAGTAAGCAAGCAAGTACATCTAATTAGGCCGACTAATGATGCTTGCGGATGAATAGAGTATATATATTGGAAAGGGTTGAAGATTAAGTGTAAATGTATGTGTGTGATTGATGAGGAGTAGTGATCGAAAGTGAAGAAGAAAAAAATGATGAAATGTGTTAAGTTAGTCTATGATATCACACGAACTGTATCGACACTTGATAGGTGTACTTTTCAGTTCATTTTGGTTGTAAGCCCAATTTTTTGTGAATCTTTTTGTATATAGTGAGCCTCCCTTGTAAGAAATGACCTTTTGTATCAGGAAAATGAGTCATTTCAGGGCAAAGGCCCTTGGAAATGAGCCTTACACATTCAGTTTTGGAACTACTTTATATTGTAAGTTAATCCTCACCATGGTTTTTACAGGATTGGGTTTCCATGTAAAATATAGTGTTCATTGTGTTGATTTTACTTTTATTATTTGTGTTTCATGAACATACTTAATAACAAAATAGTGTGGTTGTGGAATTGATAAGTGTTGAAGTTTTAAATTTGAATTATGTGACAGTTCCCCCCCCTCACAGTTGTCCTACGACTGCTAAAAGTCATGTTGAATTCACTCACATACAAACTCATATTTTACTCAATTTTTAACTTGTTTAGTTAATTTTCATGCATAATAGCAGAGCATCCATTAATGGCTTCCATGCATCATCTTAGTTTGTAAATAAATTAGGGTTTTCACCTTTTAGCATAATTTTAGCTTAGATTAGCTTAGAAATTGCATAATTAGATCATCTATAGCATAAAATCATGGTAACTTAGCTTGCATCATGTTCATTTTAGCATAAAATAGGTTTTCATACACCAAACACTATGGTTTCATCGATTCTCTTCCATAGAATAGACTAAAACAAGCTCACTCATCACGAGATTGGGAAAGGGTCATCATTCCACATCAACACAACACCAATTCCACAACAAGATAAGTTTTAGATGGATTAAAATAGATGTTTTGAAAGCTTTCATAATTTAGTATGTTAGGTTTTGAGGAAATGTTTAGTTTCAATTTTGTTTGATTGATCTTATTGAGATTCAGTATTGGTGGCTCGTTATCTTCAATTCTTCATGGGCAAACCACAAGCTAGATGATACTATTTCAATAGCATTGCCATACTCTGCTTGTATACATTCAATTTAATGCATATTTAATTTAGCAATGATGATTTAAATATAACGACGTGTATTTAATTTGAAGATATCATGAAATAAAAACAGCGAGGCTCAAACTCACCAAATCGATGATTTCAAATTCCAAATAGTGACCCCCATCAAAATAGTGACGCAATCGTGCTCACTAGTCTTGCTGCAGAGCAATGCCCATTTTCACCAGAGCGACACCCAAATCTCAAACAACGACACTATCGTGTGCATGACACTCAACCAAGGTAAGAAAATTTACATTAGTTTTTTTTGACATGCGACTTAATTTCTTTGGTTTATCTAATCACTGATGAATATCTAACTATGTTTTCACTATTAGACTAACAAGGTTTTGTAGGATTTAAAGGCATGGAGAAAAATTGAATAAATTCTCTTCTATCTTAACATTCTATAATTGTAACAAGGGTCCAATGCTTTGGGGTAATTATAACCTAATCTCATGCTTTTTTACTTTCAATTTTAGGAAACACACTAGTTTTCAATTGGGTTTAAAATGAATGTTCAAAGTTGGATAAAATTGAACCATCACATCACATCTTTCAATTGGGCTTAAAATTGAACAAGGAAAACTCATCTTTCAATTGGTGCATAAAATTAACTCATTATTGCTTTGAAGGATAAAATTGACAATTGTTTTCTTTGTTTTGTGATTTTTCAACATTGCTAGTGAATGCATATGTAATTCTCTCATGTCGTTTGGCAATCTTGAGAAACATAAAAATTCTCGAACACTTTGCAAAATCACCCACATCTTTCAATTTGGGTTTAAAATTGAACAACCATGCTAGTGTGAGAAAAGTCATAGCGTGTGTTCTCTCTTTGTTCATGCAAGAAAAAATGATCAAACTATGGATGTACTTACTCACTATTGTTCACCTTTAGAGGGATTTCCTTGGTGGGAAAAATTACTCACCCCAAGGGAATGGCCCAAGCAGTAATGAGCATAAGCCAGGCTCTTCCAAACCGCTATATAAATTTGTGGTTGCGAGGAAAATCATAAACAATGGGTAGCGGTACATGATACCTCTCCCCCAATATATTTATGATGAATAAAACTGTTGTTCTAAGGGTTGGGAGACCTCTCACAAGGATTTTATCATTGCACCCCCTAAGGATACACTTATAGAACATTGTAGAATCCAAAATCTAATATTTGTTGATGTCGGAGGTTGAACCTCAGAAGTATCCATACTTGCGGTTCTTAGTAGAGATGAAGAGTTTGTCATGGGATATTCATGAGAACTCAAAGCTTGGATAATCCATAGAAGTGAAGTCATGAAGCGGAACCCATAGTCAAGCTTCTAATAATTAACTTTGAATAAGCAGTTGGAGAAATCAAAGTAGGAATTTAACAAATATAGCATTTCTATCTAGGGTTGCAATGATTTGGTCGTTTAACATTTTCCTTGATTTCAAAACGATCCAAATTCAAACATTCACTATCCAAATTTCAAACACTTTGCCTTAAATATGGACTTCTTGAGTTAGCCTCAATATTAATGCTTGTCCTAAGGATTTATCCTTAGCAATTTCTAAATATCTTGACATTAATCTCAAACCCATATTTACCAAAGAAAACATAGGAAATTATGGCTTTAACCTCATGATTTTCATGAAATGGACATTGTGAAAGTTATGATGTTTTTGACACAAACATTTAGTTTGGAAACATAATCAAAGACAAGTGTTTGTGGTAAAATCAATTCATGTAAGCAAAGATAACTTGAAAAATGAATCCCACATGACTATTTGGAGACCAATTGCTCCCATTGAACAACTTGATCTTCCAGGTGCATAATTTATCCAGACTTTGAACTCATAAATGGTGAATAGATAGATCTCATTAGCAATTTGAGAAGCCTCACTTTTGAAAACAAGGAAACCAACACATAATGGAGAAACATAGCAACCATTCTAGACAAAGAAGAGGAAAACGCCAATATTGAGGCTGGGAGGCCCTTATTACCACCACCTGTGTGGCAATAAATATCTCCCTTTCTTCCATAAACTTAAACTATTTCCACATGATCTCATGAAAAATCAGAATTCCTAAGCCAAAATCTACAGGTCCTCATTTTAGACTTAGACATCTCACTTCAAAAGCTCTTAAGAAACACCTTCGAGTAGTTCACAAAATAGAAACAAATTGGTAGCAAAATTTTATAGACATGCTTCAAGGTATAGTCTGGAACTATATGCATTCTTTTGGAGTCAAAATTCTGGTCTTTTTCATGATACTCAACTCCTCTAAATGATTCATCAAACATTCAAAATCCATAGGGGAAAGTCTCCAGCACTCCATTTTAGACATATAAATCGTAGAAAAAGGTATAGTCAAAAGTGGGCTTCAATATTTTACCACAACTATTACACTTTGTTGAGAAACTTGTATGCTCGAGCTAGTAGAGCCCGAATAGGTTTGAACATTCCCATTCGTCCTCTCATTTTCTAGGATTTGAACATTTTAGAGGTCTAGCATCATTCTCACTACCTTGATTTTGTCAAAACAGAAGGTTCAATTTAGGTCAACATTGGGTCAAACATTTCACTTACCCCTTCATCAAATTTCATCCTTCACCTCATCTATCTTTGCAAAATCTCAAATACACCAACATTTTGGGACTTAAATGTCAACTAGCTTGCTACCTTAGCTACTTTATATGAGAAATGTATCCTTTTCCGTGCACTTAGTTGAGATAATTATCATGTTTGAACTAGTTTATCTTGAAGGTCACAAGTCTACCCTAAAGATTTCTAAGTTCATTAGCATCCTTTATTCCAACATCAAAACATCAAACTCAAGTCAAAAGTGTTGTCCCAAACGCTTGCAAAGATCACTTCCCACATCACCCATATTTTCATCCAACATTATCATAATTGCTCCCAAAAGACTTAGAGTGTCCCTTTTACCCAAGTTTGAGTCAACTAGAGAGTTCAAAAATTACAAAACTCAATGCAAATCTCCCATAGCTGATACCAAATTTTTTGGTAAAGATGAGATCACAACACGAGAGAATAATGGAAAAAGAAAAAGTTACATTTATGTCAAGTGACCCAAATCCTTTAGAATTTGATCCTAGAAGTCATGTTACACCATCACAACAACCATCATCTCCTTTAGGACAATATGAAATCAAAGAAATCACCAATAACCCATTTGAGATCACTAGAAAAGAACTTTTAGAACATCAACCTTTTGAAAGTGTAGCTCCTATCTCCCAAACGTTTGTAGCACAGAGTTTAACACAAGATTTCACAACTCCATCACAAGGGCTAAGTCAAAATTACATACCTAGTCTTGCAGCCAGCCTTGCTAAAGATTTTGGTCACACCTCACCATTTGAAAGTAGTATACTTGTGGGTACTCTTGAAACTAATCCTTCATTTCCCACCACCATTTGGACACCTAAATTTGGTACTCCTCCCATTTTTGAAGATCCAAAATAGCTACAAACTCCACTTGAACTTCACTATTCCACCACCACTTCAACATTTTAGGGAAAGCCTTCTTCATCCACACCTATGAGTACCACAAGTATACTTACCATCATGCAGAGTGGTATAGACCAAAAATCTAAAAATAGCAAAAAAGGGCATGTCAATATTGTATCACAGAATCAACCCTTAACGCAAATAGGGACTTCTTTATCCAACCCTTTGGTGGGTTCATCCATTCCATCTACCCTTACAACATCATCCACTATCAATCCACCTCAAAAAATCCCTTGGTTACAAGTTCTATCAATCTTGGGAGTACCTTGGTCACGAATCCTTTGTTTACATCTTTTGCACAAAGCAATCCTAAAAACATAGGACAAGGAAATATTTTCAATCCATGGACTCAAGGTCCTAGTGTGTCATTTCCATTGCAAAATATAACGACATCATCATTTCCAACAACTCCCTTTTCCATGCCAAATCAATCAGGACCTCAAACATACATTCCTCCACCTCATTCTACCATATTGCAAGGAATGTTAAACCAAGGGAACCCTCCACCTTTCACCAGCAATCTGCTAACCACCCAAAACATCAAAATCCCTAATCCTTCATAGATGTCTCAACAACCACGATCCCACCGAGAAGCACATGCCGAGCACCAGCGGCACAAAAAAATAAACAGCCATACAACAACAACAACAATAAAAAGTAGCTTTAGCACAACAACAACAGCACAACAACCAGCCTTAGCAAAACAACATCAACTCAACAAGTATCCCTAGCACAACAACAACATCAGAAAACAAAAATACCGCAAAAACACGGCCAGGCAAAGACGGCAAACAGCGGCCACAGCACAACAAGAACTTATAGCACAACAACATCAGGACCACAACAAACCCTATAACAACAACAACAAGCACAACAACAATGACCGCTTAGCAATATGCCCAACACAACAAAGGTTCCTATTTTCCTCATATGAACATAGTCAATACAAACGCATCAAGAACATATTCATCACTTTCACAAAATATCACACCTTCATACACCCCATATAACTCATCGCTCATACCACCATATGTTCCTCCACCAAATCCACAAGACGATCTAGCATCACAATTGAAAGAAATCTCACAAGAAATGAAGGACCTTCACATGGGAAAGACAAAGAAACCTCATACACAAAACTTGTGTCCTTACCCATTTGATCGAAACATAGAAATGATACCATTCCCTCCTAGTTTTGAAATCCAAGTTTCACAAATGCGAGAGGAAATGGCCATATCAAAGAATTATCATAGATGGAAGTGGCACAATGATTCATATCTAATCACCTCTTCCCTCAAAGTTTACAGGAACTGCTATGGATAGTTCTCTCATTTGCCTCTAGCCAATAATTTTCAAGAAATCACTAAAAAATTCATCGATCACTCCTCCTTCAATCTTGACATGGACATTAGTCTAGAAGAGTTATATACTCTTAAAAAAAATCCAAGAGAAACCTTCACTAATTTCTTACAATGATGGAGACAAAAAGCTAGTAAAATCAAGTGGCCTCTTTCTGATGAACAACAAGTGGGAATCATTATAGCCAACCTTGATCCAAATCTATCATTCCACTTGAAAATGAAATGCATCACATCATATAACGATCTTGTTCCAAGAGCCCTTAACATTGAAAGAGCCCTAATCTCACAAAGAAATACTCAAGCATACAAAGATAACCATCCTTCAACCAGTTCAAATGAGAAACCTTGTGTATGGGCTAATAACAAAAACATAACAAATGATGGTGTGGTAGATGCTAAGGCCAAACTAAGTTCTCCTAGAACCAATAACAATCAAGTTGCTAACATCCAACCAACTGTGCAACAAATGGTACTACCCTAGAACAATCAAATTACATACAACAAAGGAAAACCAGTAACATGAACAACTAAACAAAATGCAAGTACACACAGTTATCAAAACCCACCGAGACAATCATGAAGAAACTAGTAGAGTCAAATTTGATAACACTTCCTAACTTTAAAAACTACCAAGAACCAAAAGAGAAGCCATCCTAGTACAACAAGCGTGATCTCTATGACTTTCATAAAATCAAAGGACATAAAACAACAAACTACATGAAATTCAAGAATATCATCCAAGATCTCATAGAGAATAATAACATATCTGTTGAGGTACATGCTGGGAACTAGGATCTCAAGATATACAAGATCCCTATGCCTGATCATAACAAAGCAAACAACAATGGAAAAGCTAAGGATTACACCAATGTTCAACATACTTATTCCAATGTAGTTGCCTCCTATGATAGCATTATCACTATTGTCACCATCAAAGGAGCTAATATGGAATGTGGATTCACCACATAATGTGGAAAAATAACTATTCAAGGAGCAGTCCTAGCTCAATCTAGGACATAGCCTACTTTTCCCACATCTAATCCTAGCAAGTGCAATCTTGTAGATTAGCTTAAATAGACCCTTGCTTAGATATCAATCTTATAACTCTTGATATTATCTCCTGCACATAGGGAAATACTAGAAAAATCCTTGTCTAAGTCATCTATTCTCGAGAACATTGGTACCGATCAGTTTGAAGCTATGGTATGGCATATCACCATCCATCTTCTCACCTTCTTCGATCAAGATTTAATATCACAACCATATCATAACCGTGCTTTACACCTTGAAGTTGTCATTCATAAAAACAAGGTCAAAATATTCTTGGTAGATGGAGGTGTTGGTATGAACATTTGCAACTTCAATTTGACCAAGAATCTAGGCTATTCAGAAGATACTATTGAGAAGACAAAGAGTACCACCATCAGAGCATATGATGACCAAGAACGAGTATCACAAGAAATCATTGCACTTCCAATCCAAGTGGGACCTCTTATTGCAGAAACTACATGCCAAGTACTTGATCTTGATCTTCCCTATAATATACTACTTGGATGACCTTGGATCCATGCTTTAAAAGTCGTAGCCTCAACCTATCATCAGTGTGTGAAATTTCCTTTTGAAGGTAGAGAAATCACTATCCATGGAGATCCCGAGCCTTTCTACAACTGCAAGAGTCTTGAGGCCAAGTTTTATAAGATCCCACAAATACCCAAGAATGATGAAGGACCTAAACCATCAAGCTCATTTATTGACTCATCGTCCCTAGCCTCTACCTCAACATCAAAAATACCTATTGTGAAAAGAACCGACCAAAGCAATGATCAAGATGATGGTTGTGGAAGATACAAAAAATTGAAAGAAACCTTTGTATTAGGAGAGTTACCTACTTCTCCTCAAACTCACGGGAAACCAACATCTAGCACCAAATAACTAGAAAAAATCAAGATGGCAACTACTACCTTCACCAAATGGAGAGACCTAAATCAAGAAGACATCAATGAGAAAGAAATCTCTAAACTCCTCTATCAAGATGAACGACATGTTCCTATTCTTCCCATGGAAGATCACAAAAAAGGTCTACAGCTAATGCAGAACATGGGGTATAACAAAAATGAGAAGTTAGAGCAAAATGACAATGGTCTAATAGAACCCACCATTCTTGAGAAACAACTAAAAAATCTTGGATTAGGTTGTACTACTAGCAAGGTCATACTTATTGGAAAAGGAATTGATGCTAAACAAGTTGAGGCTTCCTCTTGGTCACCTACATCGTGTGATACAACCTTAGATGACTTTCCCCTTAATGTTGCTGACCTATTTGAGAATAAAACCTTCTTCATGATATCCATAACATCCTTTGTCTCAAATGACCAACCAACTGAAATACTCCTGGTATACCTGCAACTTATTGACATGAAACAACAAGAACCACCAGTTCTAGATTTATTTGAAAACAATGAAGCGATCTCAAAATTTATGGGACTCCAAGATAACTTATCATGGGTAGATCACAAAATAGTCTTTGACATAGAGCTTGATACATGGGCATACTATGGGGAGACAATTGAATCCTTCAATCAAAAAAAAAATGAAATGCAACTAACATGTAGATCCTTGAGTGAAAACCATAATGGCATTCTCTAGTCCCAAAATAGTAAAAAAAGGATGCATCCGAAGGTGAAAACCTCTCTAAGGCACCCAAGGATGAAGGATTCAATCTCCCCTTAGTGCAATGCATCCAGAAAAGTCAACAATACTAGCAGAAAAGACTACTCCAGTCAATGTGGGAACAAAAGAAGCACCTAAGATCACCTTTTATACTCAACCCTTGTTAGATGAAGAATAGAAGAACCTTGCAACATTCCTTAGAGAGAGAAGAGATAACTTTGCATGGTCATACACAGATATGACAGGCCTTGATACAGAAGTGATTGTACACCACTTAGCAATTTATCTTGATGCAAAACTAGTCAGCAAAAATTAAGAAAGATCCACCCTTAGATAACACTCTTGGTTACACTGGAACTACAAAAGCTTCTTGATGTTGGATTCAACCAACCGATAGATGATCTTGAGTGGATTTCAAACCTAGTGCGAGTCTCAAAACCCATTGAGGGCATCAAAATATGCACTAATTTTAGATATTTGAACAAGGCATGTCCAAAGGATTATTTCCCTCTTCCCAACATTGATAACATTGTGGACTTAATAGTTGGGCATGGAATTTTGTTGCTCATGGATGGATTTTTAGGCTACAATTAAATCATAATCGGCAAAGAGGATCAACATAAAATTGCCTTTACTTGTCCACGGGGAACCTACTACTAGAATGTGATGCCATTTGGATTGAAGAATGCAGGAGCTACTTATCAAACATCAATTATCCTCATCTTTCATAACATGATCCACAAAATAGTTGAAGATTATGTGGATGATATTTTGGAAAAATCAAAGAAGAGAAGCAAGCACATACAATTCTTAGGACCTATCTTCGATATACTTGAAGAATGCAAGGTACAATTGAATCCAAAAAAGTGTGTGTTTGGGGTCACATCAGGATAACTTCTTGGCTTCATCATTTCACAAAGAGGGATATAAACTAATCCAGAAAAGGTAAAATCCATCCTAGACATGGAACCACCATAGACATTGAAATAGATGATAGGATTATGAGGAAGGTTGCAGTCCATCAAAAGGTTCATAACTCAGCTATCAAATAAGATTCATCCCTTTTCACATCTTCTCCATAAAGGGATAACTTAAAAATGGGATGAAAAATGTGATAAATATTTCCAATAGATCAAGGATTATCTACTAACACCTGTAGTTCTCATGCCACTGATACCAAACAAGCCACTAATCCTAACATCTCAACAACACCAGCAACACTAGGATATCTTTTAGCACAACATGATGAGAATGGAAAAGAAAGAGCCATATATTACATTAGAAAAACCTTGGTAGGCTATGATATGAGCTATTCACCCATTGAGAAAGCATGCCTAGCAGTATTTTTCGCTTCACAAAAGTTTAGGCATTACATGTTGTCACACCAAATCAAGCTCATCACAAAGATTGATCAATTAAAATATATGTTATCCAAAGCAACCCTCACGGGATGAATGGCTAAATGGGTAATGATCTTGACAAAGTTTGACATAGAGTATGTGGAGCACAAAGCAATCAAAGGAAAAGTGATAGCAGAACAACTAGTAGAAGCACCCATCTATGATGAGAACCCTTTAATATCTGAGTTCCCTAAGGAATCAGTGTTCCTTATCAATCTCACAACTCAGTGGAAGATGTACTTTGATGGATCGTTCACCGAATATGGATAAGGAGCATACATTATTTTCATCACCCCCAAGGTGATTGTATCCCAAAACCTTATAGGCTATCATTCCCATGTACCAATAACATTGTTGAGTACGAAGCCTCGATCACAAGTCTCAGGATAGCAGTTCAATGGTAGATACAAGAGATGAAAGTCTATGGAGACTCATAGTTGGTTATCAACCAAGTCAATGACAACTATCAAACTAAAGATGACAAGCTCACTCCTTACAAGAAGATGGTGGAGAATCTAAAAGATCTTTTTATAGAAATAACTTTTGAGCAGATTCCTCACATGAACAATAGAGTAGTAGGTGCCATGGAAATAATCAGATCACTACTAGACATGTCAAACAACATTCTTCAATGTGAATTCTTGGTAGAACAACTTCTCTTACCAACTTTTGAAATTCTTGAATATGAATTCACATGTGTCTTTTTTGGTCCTGGATCCCCATGGTACCATGAAATCTTTACTTACCTTAACAGAGGAACCCTTCCATCAGACATCACCCCAAACCTTAAAAAGACCTTAGTAAAAAAGGAATCCCGATTTGTGATCCTAGGTGATACCCTTTACCATCAAAGCATCAAAGGGACATTACTATGATGTCTTAACCAAGAGGAAGCCTTAACTACCTTAACAGAAGTGCACAATGACATATGTGGGTCCCATTGTAGTGGTATGACATTAGCGAAGAAACTATTGAGGATGGGGTACTATTGGCCAACCATGGAAAAAGAAGCTCATAAGTATGTGCAGAAATGCAGTCAGTGTCAACAACATGGGGATCTAATTCACGCTTCAACTCAAGAATCGCAACCAATGATCACACCATGGCCTTTTTCAGAATGGGGACTTGACCTCATAGGAAAAATCACTCCAACCTCATCCAACGGTCATAAGTTTATCATAACCGCCACTGAATTATTTACTAAGTGGGTTGAAGCCATTCCTATGACCTACATAACGAGGAAGCAGATAACCAAGTTTATCCCAAATTACCTAACTTTTTATTATGGTGTACCATAAACCCTCATCTCAAACAACAAAACACCATTCAAGAATTAGGATGTGAAAGAGTTGTGCCAAATATTCAATATCCAACACCGATTCTCTACCCCATACTATCCCCAAGGAAATGGCTAAGCAGAAGCAACAAACAAAACTATCCTAAAAATCCTAAAGAAAATAGTTAATGAAGCTAGTTGTGACTGGCATATGTAGGTAAATCCTGCTCTTTGGGCTTATCAAACCAATATCCATACACCTACAGGTGCAACCCCTTTCTCCTCGGTCTATGGATCAGAAGCCATCTTACTTATTGAGGATGAGCTCCCATCATTGCGAGTGTCATTGAAGAATCTGATAACTAAGGAAGAGTACAAAGTGTCTCAACTGAATGAGCTAGAATTCCTAGATGAACGTCATCTTGATGCCCTTAATCACTTGCAAGTGTATCAAAACTGACTGAAACTGAGCTATAACAAGAGAATCAAATGTTGGTCATTCCAGGTAGGCAATCTTGTCTTAAAGAAAAATCAGAACAACCTGTTAGTGTAATTAATATTTAATTACACTTGTATAACTTTACTTAGGTAATATTTAATTCCTAGGTTTATTAATTCTCATCTTTATCTTATTGAGATATCTTGTTGCTCAAGATAAGATTAGGGTTATGCATCTTTGCTTTTATAAAGCAAATCATATCTTGTAATTAAGAATTCCTAAATAATATTATGTTGCACATCTTTTTGCAATAGCTCTACTTTTTTTGTTTTTCTCTTCTATGGAAGGATTTTCTGGTTTGCATTTCAGATCTTGGTTTCTAACATGGTATTAGAGCCTCGATTTGCAACCCCTTCTCAGATTTTTTGAGAAAATCATTATATAGTTCGTTCGGGATTCCTCAAGGGTATCATGCCTTGAGTTCATTCATGTGGTGTTTTGGATCAGATCGAGCCTCACCATTGGATTCAGAGCACTGGAAAAAGTTAGGATTGACTTTTGTTTTGTAGATTTTGGCCATCATTTTCCAGATCTGTGAGGCTTTCAGGCTGGGAGATTTTTTGCAAGTTCTGGAGGTAGTGGATTTTTCAGAGAAGTTTGAGCACAAACAGAGGCCACCATCGCATTTGCAGTGGCCAAAAACCCTAAGAACGCCCTTCGTTTCGTCAATTTTGGGGCAAAAAAAAATTTCCTGGGGGGCCATACGGCCTCCCTAGCACGCAGTTCGAGGCACATTTTCTTTAAAAAAATGAAATTTTTTATTAGTTTTGTGCATTGCCAGCACAGAACACAGTGCCACCGTCGTGCCACTCAGTAGCCACCAACTCTCCGCCAGCACCTCCAGCCCCTGCGGGCTCTGTCAACGCCCCCCGGTCACATGGAGGACCGAGGGCCTCCCGCCCAGCGCCCGCGGGCTCTACTATGCACTAGCGGCAGTCCTATTAAGGACCAAGTGCTGTGTGCCAGCCCCATTGGCCCCCTAAGCACCTCTGTCAATCACATGGATGACTAGGGGCTCCGCCCAAGCCCCAAATCTGCCAGCCCTTGGTCACGCACAGGACCAGGGGCCTATTTTTTTAGCCCCCTAGGCACCTTGCAGCCCTTATTAGGCATTCTGGAGCTATTTTCACCAAATCGGGCATATTTTTTGCGTACGATCTCCGTTTTTTGCAAACAAGATACCATTGGAAAGTTGATTTCGACACTGATCCAGTGGTGTAGGTTTTTTTTACCAGATTTTTCTCCAGATTTATTTTGTAGGTCTTTGAACTCAGATGTTGTTGTTTTCACTCTGGAGGGCATATCTTTTGACTTGGTGATCCATTTTTCATCATTCTTGCGGCGTTGGAAAGATGATTCAGTCCTTTACATAGATATGAGGTCTATTTTTATTTTTCTATTTATGCATGTTTGTATGCTCTGCTTTTATAATCGTTGGGTTATTGTAATAAATGAATTGAGATAAAGTTCCTTTCGGGGGGTTTCTTGCATAATAAATCTGATTAGAGTGTAGTTTTCACTTTGATCTCCATCTTGTTTTGATGGAAAATTGCATGGGTTATTTGTTTTCCTAGTTTCTTTTGGCCACATTTTTTCTATTGCTTGACACATATCGGATTCATCGGTTCACACTTTAGTTGAGAGATTATGTTTCTTGATCCGCATTGGTTCAGATTCTTCTTAGTTTGAGGGCCATGTTTTTATGGTTAATGTTCTAGAGTATTTTTGGTACTCCTTCCCATGGAAGAGTTTTAGTCATAGTTTGGCATCAGCATCAAGATACATGGTTTCCAGATTATGTCATCATCTCATCTATTGTTGCTTCACAGATTCCAGGGTTGTTCCAGTTTGTGAGTTTTCCAGTGTTTCGTGGCATCGGGTCTGCTGTCACATTATGATTCCGGTTTTGGTTTCTTGTAGATAGAAGTATCTTTCCTTGCTTGTCAGATTATGGTTCCAGTGTTACTCCACAGTGTTCTTCCAGTGCTTCTTTGCAGTAGTCATCTCATTGTAGGGGGGTTTTGTCCCACTAGGTTTTCCTTCTCTACCTCATTATTGCATTTGTACATGGGTACCTAATTAGGCCATGTTGTCGGGACCCATTCATGATTTCTTTCATTCATCTTAGTTTTAGGTACATGCTTTATTAGTCTCCCTAAGTTTCACTTATGGGGGGGTGTTAGTGTAATTAATATTTAATTACACTTGCATAACTTTACTTAGGTAATATTTAATTCCTAGGTTTATTAATTCTCATCTTTATCTTATTGAGCTATCTTGTTGCTCAAGATAAGATTAGGGTTATGCATATTTGCTTTTATAAAGCAAATCGTATCTTGTAATTAAGAATTCCTGAATAATATTATGTTGCACATCTTTTGGCAATAGCTCTGCTTTTTCTATTTTTCTCTTCTGTGGAAGGCTTTTCTAGTTTGCATTTCAGATCTTGGTTTCTAACATAGCCTTCCAAATCAGGATAGCAAAGGAAAGTTTGAGCCTAGCTAGTAAGGTCCCTTTTTCATCACAACAAGTTATGGATTAGGAGCATACCAACTATCAATCCATGAAGGTGAACCCTTGCAGGAGCCCATCAACAACTTGCATCTCAAAAATTTTTATCCCTAAATGTATGAAAGGTGTAAATTAGAAAATACAAAAAAATAAAAAAATGATCAAAATCCAAAAAAATGAGAAAAAGGATTGAAAAAAGTAAAGAAAAAAATTGTCCTCTAGTGAAAACCACTTCAATGGTGCTTTGGACAAGTACCTTGGTGAAAAAAATAAAGCATCTCCATCTATTCTTTGCATCACCATTCATCCCTCATTTGTGTCCTTATCATGGTTTGTCATTGTAAGGTATCATGAACTCTTTAGCACTACTTGGCATATTCCCAAGGTCAGTCTGTCCTTCCTTTATCAAAGTAGGCTAACATATCTCACTGGGGGCATTTCATTATGCGTCACAATTGGGTTCTTTTATATCACGAGGTCATGGGATATTTCATCAAAAAACACCAAAAACATTCATAAAAGCTTATCCAAAAAATCCAAAAACATTTGCAAAATCCTGTAAAGTTAAAATCCAAAAATATTCAAAAAATTGTAAAGAAAAAATCCAAAACATCAAAATCCTAGAAAGATCAAACGTCGAAAAAAACCAAAAACAATGTCTCTTGTCAAACTACATTGTCTTTGAGTTTGAACGTAGGCAAGGCCATCATTGATGTGCCCCTAAGACACCCTAGGTTAGTCCTTAGCAGTCCGTTGTAAATAGTTGTTGTCTCTCATCTATTCATATCTTTGTCTTGTAAATGGGTTGAGTCAGTCAAACTACATGGTCTCTGCATGTATAACGTAGGCAAGGCTAAGCTTTGATCAACCCTCAAGGCCCCTAGGTTAGGTCCTTTAGGTTAGGTTCTTGGTCAAAATTCAAAAAAACCAAAAACATCCAAATAATTTTTAAAAAAATCCTAAAAAATCCAAATATTTAGAAAACAAAAAAACATTTGAAAATTGAAAATCCAAAAATAATGGAAAAAATTCAAAAGACCTAAAAAGCCTCAAATATTTGGAAAACCCTAAATAGCCTCAGAAAATCCAAAATCCTAAACATTCATATAAACATTTGAAAGGAAAAAAAACAACCTTAAAACATTTTCAAAATACCAAAAAAATTGAAATATTCTAGAAAATCCAAAACCCATCCATCCCATCTCGCTTTCACCCACAATAAGCCTTCACCCATAATAAACAATTGTCATCTTCACCCTTGGGAAAAACAAGTCAAAAATCAAAAAAAGCAAGTCGTAAAGTATGAACCTAAAAGTCTAAATCTTAAGTCTAAATCATAGGTAAATATGTTAGTGAAGTTTATAGCAATGGTTCATCTTAGCATCATCATCCCAACATCAAAACAACCCTCTAATCAACATGTCCTAGGATGTATCCTTCCAGCAATGGACATCAATATCAGATATCACCTTAGCTAAACTTAAACTAGGCAAGAGCTATAGATAACACTGATTGTTTGTCTTTGATCTTTTCTCAAAATTTATCTTAATGACCCATTCTGAGGACCTCTCGATGATTTCTAAACAAAATAATTTAGAGAGAAAGGAATGGGGCATGAATCATTATCTTTCATTTACTATGCTTGTGGATACTCTTGTAAAATAATCTTGGCACATACTTTCTTAGTTGTGTGTAGGAAGGTCATTTGGAGTATGTTGTTGACTATTGTGTATGCTTTGGTCTAATATATGCTAAACTTATAACTTTCATTCCAACGACATTTTCGTATGTCAAGGTGTGAACAAGAACTATCTTATCTGCTTGTCGAGTCAAAATCCATTACACTAGATACAACATTTTCTTTGTTATCAATACCTTGATGCATCGTACTATGTGTTATATCAAACAATAAGAAAAGATGGAAAATCCTAATCCCAAAGTGTGAGCACCCATCCTACATTTCATCTTGCATCTTCCATTGTCTCATCACGATCTCTAATAAAGTCTTGATAGATCAAGGACTTGTTGGATCTTTTGAAGCAATCATCATCATTGATGGTATTTCATTCTTTATTCTTCTATCTTCTCTCTGCGCTAACCTGGTACATGACACTCAACAAAAACATCATCAATGCATCCATCCTACATCAACAAACCATTAGCATACATACATCATCTCATAATCATAAACATATCACATCATACATTTTTCATATCATAAGCATTTGCATCCATATACATACATCGTCATCATAAAACATGCATGGAAAATATACAAAAAGAAAAGAAATGCATCCACATCATTTACATCCATAACATTTGCATATCATAAATCATTCATCCATATCATATCATAAAAATATAATGAAAAAAGAAAATATCACTGCATCCATCCATAGCATAATCATCGCATATCACATAGGCATAAAATAAAGTGCATCCACACATGATCATATATAAGCATCCATACATCATCCATACATGAAATAAATTGAACACATCATAGCATAAATCATCTGTATTTGTATCATATATATCAAAAAATGTGTCATGGTACAAAATTTGGATCAGTGTATGTACATCGATAATAAGTACAAATATCCACAAGGCTATCAAAAAGGAGCCCATGAATGTATATCAGTGTAAAGACTGGGGAAAAATTCAAAAGTGTCTGTATATCAAAAAGATAGCCCTAGTGGCTGCTACCCTCTCTAACTTTCCTCTCAAGTTGATCCTCTGCATGGGGATATGCATTGTTGCACTATGAAAAACTTGGCTAATGAAGAGCTGCTAGAACATATCTATGGTAATGTTGCCTGTATTATGTAGCCTCTATGACAACCTCTCTATATAACCACACTAACATGGTCTAACCATGTGTGGCTACCACCATAACCTTGATTTGTTGCTGCCTCATCACCTCCTGATCTCTCTCTCCAATAAAAGCATGTAATCTCTACAATGTTGCATCTCTCTTGGTTGTCACCACAATCACCTGTTGTCGAACTTGGTCTCGCTCAACAGTTAGAGCCAAAATCCACTGGTGGGCCTTGTCTCGCTCACTAGTCAAAACCTACACCTGCTACTATAGCTCCTGAATCTGTGCATCTCGTGCATCTGGTGGTGGTGGTGGTGGTCCTGGTTGTTGTTGAACTATTGGAGGTTGTTGAGGAGGCTACTATTGTACAACCAGAGGAGCCCCTAGAACCTATCCATCCTATCCATCTTGGTCACCTTATTCCCTACCCCTAACACCTCTACCTCACAGTCTCTCTCTAGGAGCACCTGCTGGATATGCAAGTCACCATAGTGGGATGAACCATGCATCATATGCTAGAGTGGTCTATGCTATGGGATAACCCTGATCATATGCCCAAGGCTAGGAAAACAACTGATGAAAGCTATCAACAGTCTTTGTAGCCAGAATCGTCGGTCCCCATGTGGGAACCTCTCTAGCTGATCTAGCGAAAATGGCTCTATAGGCATCATTGGGCATATCCTGTATGTCTCCAAACTACCTGGCTACCCTATCTAGGAGATACTTCTCGATCATAATATGCTCCCGACCTTGCATCGAACGGGTCTATTTGGAAAAATAAAGTTGTTGAATATCATTGAACCATGGCGACATCTGAAGCCATGGGTGCCAGCGGAACATGGTCATATCATCACCCGTCACCATTACGGGATCCCAATCTATCCAGTGTGCCTAAGTGTGATGGCACCTTGATATCTCCATGTGATAGGATTATCTGGCTCCACATCTATCATCTATACAATAGACCAAAGCACAACATTGTGCTCCCATGCCCAGATGTGAAGAAGAGTAACACCTACAATGAGGGCTCTCCCATCACAGTAAACAAAGTCATGTAAATCATGGTATAGGGAGGCCAACATCACCATCCCCCATGCAAAAAGAGTCCTCCTATACAACATCCTCTGCCATGCCAAACCCCATCTTGGACTAAAAATCTATCCCTTCTATCAGAAGCCACCAAACCTGAAATGATGGCCACAACGATCAATCTAAAGTTCGACACGTGACCTTTGTAGGGTATGTGTAGGGTATGTGGCTAACGACTTTTTCTTACCCAAAATTGATGAAACGAAAAGGGTTTTTAAAGGAGATTATCAGCTTTCCACCAATATAAATTATGCTTTACTTTGAATTTAATAAATAATTATTATTCATTTTCTATTTGAATTATGACTAAAGTTATGATTGATAGGTTGATTGAAAAAAGTCTATAGCTTTCAAATGGTATCACTTTTTTTTAATCTGAAGCATGCATCACATTCTATGCTTTGTATACTATAGGATTAAAAAAACATTGAATTTCATGAAGTTTTGACCAAGCTAAGGTGGTTAGACATATGAGTTTTTATATTTTTTAAAAGTTGTAATAAAAAATTCATAATTAATTATTTACTTGGAAAAAAATTACAAAAAAATATGCATCACATTGGGACATGAGTCCTCTACTTATATCTAAAATATTATTAAAAAATATTATCATTTTATTGTGGTTAGGGTGGTCAAATATACACCTACTTCTTAATTTTTCCCAAATTAAGTACTACGATTGAAATTTTTCACCAAATAGATTTAAAAAACCTAGTAGTTTAGAAACTACATTCAATTTTCTACAGATTCTATTCTTACATATTTTTGAAATAATATAGATAAATTATTCAAATTTTTACTTCAAGTTTCCTAACTCTGATTTTTTTGAATTTTTCACTACTTAAGGGCGTATTTTTTCCATGATGATCATGTACATACCCTGTATGTCTCTAAATCAATTTGTGATGTGACCAATGCAATTTGGTCCATCTCCATCACCTCTAGACAAGCATCAAATCCAGCATCGGTGTCATAGATCACACGATCACCATGGATAGGAAAACGTAATATTTGTCACACGTCCTCCAAGGTCACTGTCACCTCCCTCGTCAGAAGGTGGAAGGATGAGGTCTCACTATGCCATCTCTCACATAGGACTCTCATCATATCCAAATAGGTCCTAATAACAGGTGTGTATACAATGTACCACAATCCAATCTCTCCTAGGTGCTCCTAGCGCAACTATGAAAGATCACCCAATCTCTCGAGAATTGTGGGCATGTGCTCCCTCGACATCAATGGTGGGAAGACCTCCTACACCCACGAAGCACATGACATCAGGAAATCATTAAAATTTGAAGTTATTTGGAATTTTTGACTCAGAAATCAACATAGTGTCGCTATTTACAATAGCATTGCTATATTAAAAATCCAAATAGTGACACTCGATGCATTTCGAATTTCAAATTAGAAAGTGCATTGCTAGACAAGTTGGCATTGTGATTTAGACTTTGGCCTAACCTAACTCTAACTTTTAAATCGGCAAGTGTGTCATCAAATAAGCTTGCGCCACCATTTAAAATTTGAAACCCTAATTTTAAATTGAAAGAAGTGTCACCATATACATATGCATCGCCATAAATCATTTGGGGATTGCCGATTTAAGTTTGGGTGTTGCTATATAGCGACACCGCCAAAATCTAAATTCTGATGCATAATAAATGCATCAAAATTTCAAATTTCAAATTAGGTTTTGAATCACATACTAGTGGTCCTGTGCTTGGGAGCTGTGGAACTCTCAAACTCGATTAGAGATGTGTCGGGGAAGCTCATGACACACCATTTGGTTGAAAGGTCAAAGCTCAAATTGCAAGAATTTCTTAAGTGTGAATGCACAAATGAATTGAAAATGACCCGTCTTGATCTATTTAAGCTAGAAAATTAGGGATTTTGCCCTAATTTAACCTTAATAATGGGGTTTACTATCATTTTCACCAATTTTTCCAATCTGGACCTAATTTTGCATCATTTTTTGTGTTTTTGGCATTATTCTTGCATCCTGGAATCTTTATGAACCCTTGGGGCAGCTTTTGAACCTTTATCGAGAAATCAACCCAAAATTCAAATTTTCCACTTGATTTCTCGAGGGGGCAGGGATTCAGTTTTATCCTTCCATTGGGGCATCTAAAAAATTAGGAAAATTTTATTTTTTGATTTGGGGAGCTTTTTTATTTGAAAAGTGTTGTTCTTTGAACCAAAGCAACAGGTACCTTGCTTCAAAGAAGGGAAAAATGTAGACACTGAAAAATGTCCTAATCAATGTCATACACTTGAATCATATTTGTTAATTTCATTTCCTCTTTATCCATCCTCTTTTCGCTTAATTGATTTAATTATCCTAGATAATTAATAAATTACATCATTTTCGTCTATTTGGCCTAATTAATTAAATTGGGTTAATTCATTTCTTTTCACACTAACACTTCATCTAATTAAATTAAATAAATCAAAATATTTAATTTAATCTTCTAAGTCATCTTATTTAATTAAATAACCCTAAGTTATTTAAATAAATATCATTTCACCCCTCCCCTATTTATTAAATCATCTAATTTAATAAATATCTCCTAATTCTTCTAATCCCCTAATTGCATAAATTAAACCTTGTTTAATTAGCAATTAAACTATTTTTTCTCTAATCAAAGGGAATATTCCCATGGAATATTCTTTATCCTTTTTTGCATAATTAAAACTTTGTTTTAATTTGTAAATTACCTTTTTCCTCACCCAAAAGGAATATTCCCTCTCCTCCAATCAACTCACTTGGCTTCTTGGACAAGCTAAACCTTTAACCTCTTTAGCAAGTTACGTTTGACCTATGTGAGCGGGTCAAAAGTGTGTTTGTTTGAGGCAAATGTGAGCCTTTGATTAACTTTCATCATGCATTCTCATCCATTGATGAGAATCCATGATCCATGCCTCTCATCCCCTTCATCTTGTACCATTGATTAAACTTTTTGATCTCAACCACCCATTCCTCATTTTCTCTCATATAAATAGGTCACTATTTGGAGACAAATGGATCCATCTTTTAGAGAAAACTTATGCTATTGAAACTCATACATCCCATCTTTTTCAGAGAAAATGTATGTTGTTGAAACTCATACATTCATCTTTTATTGCAAAGTCATGCTATTGAATTCACTCACATACACACTCATTTTTTACTCACTTTTTATATTGTTTTAGTTCACTTTCATTGCATAATAGTTTAGATCATCCATTAACGGCTTCCATGCATCCATCTTAGTTTGTAAATAAATTAGGGTTTCCATCTTTTAGCATAATCTTATCTTAGATTAGCCTTAGAAATTGCATAATTAGATCATTTGTAGCATAAAATCATGGTAACTTAGCTTGCATCATGTTCATTTTAGTATAAATTAGGTTTTCATACACCAAACACTATGGTTTCATCAATTCTCTTCCATAGAATTGATTGAATCAAGCTCACTCATCACAAGATTGGGAAAGGGTCATCATTCCACATCAACACGACACCAATTCTACAACAAGATAAGTTTTAGATGGATTAGAATAGATGTTTTGAAAGCTTTCATAATTTAGTATGTTAGGTTTTGATGAAATGTTTAGTTTTAATTTTGTTTGATTGATCTTGTTGAGATTCGAGTATTGGTGGCTCTGTTATGCTTCGATTCTTTATGGATCAAACGTAATTCGGCCCATACCAATATTTTCACATCGACAAGAAATAGATCAAGGATCATATTTTGGGGAGGATATTGCATCCTCTAGTCGTAAAAATAAAATAAAATATTTAAAAATTAAAAAGAGGTACCCTAAGGAAAACCATAATGTGGCTTTATCAGATCTAGAAAAGAGAAAAAAAAGGGACACATTTGAGGGTGAAAACCTCTCTGAGGTGCCCGAAGATGAAGGATTCAATCTTCCCACCATAAAATATCAAGAGAAGTTAGCACTCTTAGTTAAGGATTTTGAACCCATTAATGTGGGTGCAACAGAAATACCAAAAACAACATACCATGTAACATCACTTAATCTTGTGGAAAAGATAAAATTCTCAGCATTTATCAATGAGAGTAAAATCAACTTTTCCTAGACATATGTAGACATGCCAGGGCTAGATCCAACATTGGTCATACATCACCTAGAAGTATTCTTTAGAGCGAAACCCATCAAGAAAAAGCTACAACAAATGCATCCATAGATAGCACTTTTGGTAAAGGTAGAACTTTAGAAACTATTAGAGGTGGGCTTCATTAGACCCATTGATTATCCTGAATGGGTTTCTAATCTAGTACTAGTATCAAAGCCCATTGGAGGCATAAGGATCTCCACAGACTTCTGAGATCTAAATAAGGCTTGCCCGAAGGTTGACGTCCCTCTACCCAGCATTGACATGATTGCAGATCTATCTACAGGGCATGAAATGCTATCATTGATGAAAGTCTTCTCCAAATACAATCAAATCAAAAAATACCTTGAGGAACAACATAAAACAACACTTTACAGAGTGAATTTGCATTGTCACTGGGATGTTGGATCATGTCTCTTTGAGATGCAGGTTGAGTATGGTGGAACCTTGTCACTGTGACCTTGTGCGATCACCGAGACATTGTGAGATGTCTCTTAGACATGTCTGTTGAAGACTTTTTTTTCCTATCGATGAGACTTCTAGAGGTCACCATGAGTTGGTGAAAAGTCTCTTTGACATGCAAGTGGAAGTTAGGGACTCGCTGTCGGTGTGACTTCAGGGTGTCGCCGATACTTTGGTGAAAGTATCTTTGACATATATCACCTTCATCATACTTTGGAGTGTTCCTCTATAGAGTTGGATGATAATCTTTCTATTCGTATTGATGAGCTTTCTATTGGAGGTGTAGCCAGCTAGATTGGTTTTTTTTTGCAATGCTCAAATTCTCAAATCTGACTATCAATGATGCTTACATGTAGTCATTTGTGTCTGTCTATGTCTCTAATCTAGCTGTTTAAGAGCCTTTGTTTTAAACTGTAATTGCAAAGTCTATTGTCTAGCTATTGTAGAGCCCTCTAAATAGATATATATTTATTTTGTAATTATTTTATATATATTAATATATGGGCCTCTGTGCTCTTTGCAAAAAAAAAAAAACTCACTTGTGCATGGGGAACCTTTTGCTAGAACGTCATGTCATTGGGTCTAAAGAATGCAGGGGCAACCTATCAACGAGCAATGATCACCATTTTCCATGAAATTTTGCATACCACTATGGAGGATTATGTGGATGACATACTAGAAAAAATCATCAAAGGATAAGATCATTTGACCAACCTAGAAAAATTATTTAACAGGCTAGAACAGTACAACTTGTGTCTCAACCCAAAGAAGTGTGTATTTAGTGTGACTTCTAAAAAATTGTTGGGCTACATAGTATTAAGAAGAGGTATCAAGGTAGATCCCACCAAGGTAAAAGCTATACTAGAAATGCCTCCTCCAAAAACATTGAAGCAATTTAGAAGTCTAGAAGGTAAACTATAGTCCATTAGCAGATTCATCACATAGTTGGCAGACAAGTGCCATCCATTCACCCATTTGTTACACAAATATATAACATTCAAATGGGATGGAAAATATGATCAAGCTTTCCAATAGGTCAAGGATTATTTACTCACTCCTCTAGTATCAATGCCACCAATTAAAGATAAGGTAATGATCCTATATGTATCCACAACACCGATAACATTAGGAGCTTTCTTAGCACAACTGGATGACAATAACAAGGAAAAATCGGTCTATTATATTAGTCAAACATTGGTGGGCTATGAATTGAACTATTCACTCATAGAAAGAGTGTGTTTATCTATCGTCTTTGTGATAGAGAAGTTGAGACACTACATCTTAAATAGACAAGTAAAGCTAATATCAAAAGTAGATCACCTAAAGTATCTATTGGAAAAGGTAGCTCTCACAAGGAGGATCACTAAGTGGGTAATGATACTTAGTGAATTTGACATGAAGTACATTGATAGAAAAGCAATCAAAGGACAAGTCATAACAGATCAATTAGAAGATGCACCGATGGAAGATCATCAACCTCTAACAATAGAATTTCTAGATGAAAGTATACTTCTAACTGATTTTTCTAGTCGTTCGACCTTGTATTTTGATGGGTCCCACACTCAACATGGCTCAGGAGACAGTATATTATTTCTCACACTGTAGGGGGATAGTATACCTAAGGATTATAGGATTGTTTTTTCATGTACCAATAACATTTTTGAATATGAGGCTCTAATCACAAGATTGAAGATGGCCATAGAATGGAGGATAAAAGAACTATAGGTCTATGGAGACACCCATCTAGTCATCAGGTAGTTAAAGGACTAATATCAAACAAAGGATAGCAAGCCTATGACATACAAAAGAATGGTAGACAGTTTCAAACAATACTTTTTCATCCTCACCTTTGAATAGGTTCCTTAGATCAACAACATACCAGTTGACACTATGGAAATAATAGGTTCACTCCTTGAAATTTCTCAAAATATTCCCAAATATAAATTCCTCATGGAGCAACTACTTATACCAACATTTGATATGCCAAAATCAAAAGTTGTTTGTGATGTTGTTGGTCCTAACTCACCTTGGTACCAAGATAAACATTTGACTATATCCAACATCGTATCATAGCTCCCGACTTAGTGACAAACCAAAAGAAAACCTTTCAGTAGAACAATTTGATTCACCATCTTAGGAGATACCCTATATAGATGAATTCTAGACAGAACATTACTTTAATGTCTCAACGTGGAAGCAAAAACCGCTTTACAAGAAGTGCATGAAGGTATTTGTGGGTCTCCCTTTAGTGGACCTAACCTAGTATATAAATTGTTGAGAATAGGTTATTATTTCCCCTCAATGGAGTAGGAATCCATTCATTTCTCAAGGAGATATTTCCAATGTCAACATCATAGTGATCATTTTCATGCACCAACACAGGAACTGAGACCTATAACAACACCATGGCCTTCAAATAGTGGGGACTAGACTTGATAGGTAAGATATCTCCTGCTTCATCTAATGGGAATAAGTATGATCACCACAATGGAATACTTCAAAAAGTGGATATAAGAAATTCCATTAACTTACATAATACGGAAATAGATATCCAAGTTTATCTTGAATTATTTGATCTATTGATATGGAATTCCCTAAACTATCATAACAAACAATGGAACCCCATTCAAAAACCAAGATTTTTGTGAGCTTTGTTCAAATTTTTCTATCCAACACCAATTATCCTTGCCTTACTATCCCCAAGGAAATGGTTAGGCTAAAGAATCTAATAAAACCATTCTAAAAATACTAAAAAAGATTGTTAATGATGGTACAGGGGCACTAGGTGCTTCATTTTTCTTATTTTTGTATTTTTTTGTAATTTTGGGTTGATAATGGGTTTTAGTGGTTCATAAGGTAATTTACGACCATATTATATTGTATTCAATTCATTTTTGTAGTGGGTTTGGTCGTTGGTAGGAAAAGTTGTAAAATTACTAAAATTATAAAAAATTGCTAAAAATGTTGCATGACAACTTTACCAAGTTGTCAAAACAAGTGGATTTCAGTTACATGCAAGGGTAGAAACATGGGAATCAATTGAAAAAGGTTGGAAAAGGCATGAATAAGCTCTAATGGTCGAATGCAAGGATTGTTGTAGTGAATTTTCAAACTTTGAATGAATTGAAGCAAGTTTTCTATGTTTTTCTCAAAGTTGTAGCATTTTATGTCATCTTGTATGGGTTGTATAGTCCATAAATCAACCTACAAACAAGTGCATCATGTTTCTATATGAATCTAATTTATTTATCCTTTTGTAGTATCAAATTTCATCGAGTATTTTAAAAGTTATGGCATTTTATTTGAAAATAGTCTAAAATTGTTTTTTTTCAACATTTCAGTCCTTTTCTACTATTGTGTATAGTATGTACAACCTATGTACTAGTCTAGAATTAATTTCATGATGTATCCTCATTAATATAATTTCATTTTCCTTTGGTTGCATCAAATTTCATTGGGTTTGAAGAAAGTTATTGCATTTTTCTCAAAAGTTGTCAAAACACTAGCTAAGACAGTCAATAAGCAATAAAAATGTGATATATCAGGTTCCCACCATGAAAAAATAATGAAATATTGAGAAAATTTTTATTTTAACATGATAAATAACCATGCAAGTTTTTTGGTTTTGGATTGCATGTGTGAAAGAGATTTCTTGGAAAATTTGCTTCTAATTTCCATGAAAACAGTGGGAAAACCCTCTCATGGTGTTGTTTGATCAATTCATTGCCTTGATCCCTAAATTTTAGGTTGGTAAGTGTTGGTTGAGTCTTTAAGAGAGTTCATTGTAGGTCTAACAACATATTCAAAAGGAATTGACATTGTACAAGTAGTTTTTGTTTTGTGTAAGAAAATTGGTGTTGAACAATTAATGGAATCATCTTTAGAATGTGTGCAAAGGGACTCCAAGTTGAGTAGAGGGTTTGAATATCCCTTAAGTGACTATCTTAGATCACTAAACCACCTCATCTAAGTGGGGAAACACTAAGTTGCAAGTCTTATTGAATGAATGTTTGTGGTCTTCATCAATTTTTAGTTGATTCATGATCTTAAGGTCTTAGACAAGTTTTCCAATGCAAGTGCATTGTCCCAAGATTGTTGAACCAAGTCTTTTTATGAAACCTTTGCTAGAAGTCATGAAGCCACATCTAGGAGCAACAAAATTTTGTTAATTTTTTATTTCCTTTCCTCTCGGGTTTGTGTTTTAAGTCAGTTCATCCTTCCTCTACATCAAATGACACCGGCCATGATTGAAATTTGTAGCTAAATCCAACCTTATGGGCTTATCGAACCAACATCTGCACACCTACGGGTGCCACACCTTTTTCCTTAGTCTACGGATCTAAAGCGATCCTACCTATTAAATTTGAAATCCCCTCACTGCAAGTATCCCTAAAAGGAATGGTCAACAATGAGGAATATCGGATGTCCAGATTGAATGAGTTGGAACTCCTCAATGAAAGGCATTTGAGCACATTAAACCATCTCCAATTTTATCAAAATCGGCTCAAACAAAGCTACAACAAAAAGATAAAAAAAATAAAGTTTGTGACCTAGTACTAAAAGAGAATAAAAAAATCCAACTAAATCAAGATGGGATGGGGAAGTTTGAGCCAAACTGGCTAGGTCCTTTCATCATCACAACAAGCTATGACTCTAGAGCTTATTAGTTGGCTACTCCTAAGGGAGAACCTTTAGCTGAACCTTTGAATAGAAGCCATCTCAAAAAAAAAATTACTTGAGCGCATCAAAGTATCCTAGGCAAAAAAATAAAATCAAGAAAAATAAAATGTTCTTTAAGTGAAAACCTCTTTGTGGCATTTCTAGGACATGTACCATAATGAAAACTTGGTAAATAGGCACTACATTTGAATAATACCTGCATCTTTATCTATCAACACTATATAAAGCATCCACCCCATTTGTCCCATAATAAAATCTGCAAACCAACCATGGCTCGATGACTAATCAAGTGTTGAACCATCAAAATCCATCTCCCCCTATGAAGGTAATCTTGTCTTGAACCGGGGGAAACTCCATAAAACTGGTAACTGATTGGATCCTTGTAAAATCCCATCATGGTAAAAAACTATCAAAATAAAAAACATCTATAAAACTAACAAAATCAAAACAAATTAAAAAACATCAAAAATCCTAAAAATATTTTATGCTTTGAGTCAACACCAATCAAACTACGTGGTCTCTACATGTATAACATAGGCAAGGGTAATATTTTATCAGCCCTTAAGGCCTTAGATTAGCCCCCTTAAGTGTTACTAATGGTCTTTAAGCTTAATTAAAAATCCAAAAAAAATTCAAACAATTAGAAAATTCAAAAACATACTCCTATCAAACAAACGAACTATGAGCCTCTATATGGATAATGTAGACAAGGTCATCATTGATGATCCCCTAAGGCCCTAGGTTAGTCCCCCCCCAAAAAAACACATTCAAAAATCTTATCAAAATTCAAAAAATTCATAAAAATTTAGAAAAAATCCAAAGACAATGTCACTCAATATAGTCAAACTACAATGTCTCTACATTCATCATGTAGGCAAGGTAATCTTTGATCAACCCTTGAGGCACTAGGTCAGTCCCTTTATGTAGTACCCCTCTAGTTGCTTCTATGTGTATCAGATTGTTTGTGTTCGTTTGCTAGTCGTTTAGCTATTTTGGATACTAGATTCTATTACTTCTAGTTATGTCACTGATGTTATGTTAGTTGTTAAACTTTGTGGATGATTCATTGAATATCGAGATTATCTGGTTAAGTTTGTATGAAGACATTATGATAGATGTGTGTGTGTTATGGATATGTTGTTTCTAAGTTTTAATGTGGTCATCATGATGTGATTGATGTTTATGATATAATGATGCTTGTCAGTCTTGGTGAAGAAGACAGTGTAGCACTACTCACTTGTGAGTACCCTGTTGTGCTACGATTCTTCTTCACGGTGTGTTTTTTGATATATGATAATATGTTTAACAAGTGATGTTTTATGCAGATACAGGTACCGATTATCGGCTCCACTTGCTTGTCAGGTCTGAGCGTACCCTAATCCAATGAAATTATGTTGAACTGGAGATAGTGTCAGGTCCTTGTTTAACCATCGTTCTTCATTGAATGAGTATCCAATTGTCACCCGTTGTTGTTTGTTGTTTTGTCTTGTCATGTCGATTTTGTTTGTGTTATTTTATTTGGAAATTAATTACTATTTAATTTAGTTAAATGACTATTTTGTTAATATATTTGATTAAATGCAAATTTGTTTAAATATTAGATTAAACGTTTATGTTTATGTTTATGGTTTAATTTATTAATTTAAATTAAACAAGTCATTTAATTAAAAGAGAATGTTAATTTTGTGAAAAGGAATTTCTTTAAAATTAATTAATGAATTACTTGTGCAAATAGGATTTATGTGAAAAGCAAATATTTTAAGAGTTGTTTTCAACAAGTTAAAAATATCTGAAAACATGACTTGAGGGAAAATATCTTAGATATTTAATAATTATAACTGATTGAGAAATTTTTGGGAATGCATGATTACAATCAGTTAAGTTGTATCTTGAGGTAATTAATTGCATTAATAAGCTTTTAGGGGGTTGCAATTTCATTCACGACATTTTTTCTGGAAATGTTTTGACGACAGTAGTTGTAAGGAAAGCTAAGGTGCGGAAACAACTCTCCTAACGTCAAAACCTTAGGGAAGAATGCAGAGATACTTTTGAATTTTAAATTTCAGTCCAATTAAGATACACTTGAAAGCAATAAGAGAAATAGAGAAATAATCATACACAGATGAACACCAGATTTACGTGGGAAAACCCTTACGGGAAAAAAAACCCACCACACCAAGAAAAACCCCTTTGTATTATAGTAACAGAAATTACATACAAAGTACGAGCTTCACTCTCTCTGATGTCAATCTACAATAGCATAATCATAGACAAACCTTGTACAAAACATTCAAGATACAATGCTCTCATAATCAAATTCTCACTGATCACACATCGAATCGTTCATCTCACTGATCATCCACTATTGATCGAACCGAACATCATCTGCAATTATAGAGTATATCCATGTCGCTCCTATCTGTCAAACTTCCTCACATAATGGCCACAACAGACTAACTTCCAACGGTTCCCATTCGGCTTCTCTGATTGGTCATAGACTCACCACGTAGGATAGTCATCACTCAGTCAAAGGCATTCAACCTGTGTCGAATTTCGGTGAGACACTAACAGTGTCTCCCTGATGCCACAAGACCTGATTGTCATTATTGCCAAGAGTCCTAACCATCGGCAAGACGTTACACCGAGTTCACAAGTTGCATCGACCTCAACATTCTCATTGGTGAGACAATCACTATTCGATGAGACATCATACCGATGTTCAAAGGCCACATAGATATTTGCTTTCCCTTCGGTGAGACTATTGCTCTTTGCCAAGAGATCATACCGATGCCTTCAAGTTACACCACAATGTTCCACTGTCGGCGAGACTTCGTTCGTCACTAAGACTTCATACTGAAGCCTCCATGTTACCTCGAGACCACCTTTCGCCAGGAGTCATACCAAATACATCCGATAACAAACACATGTTGCATTGTCGGCAAGACTTACCGCTATCACTAAGAGTTCTTACCAAAATCTTCAAGTCACCCCGAGATCAGCATTCGATAGGAGTTATACCAAAGACACCCCATAGCATCGGTGAGACCAACACTTGTCACCAAGAGTTCACACCAAATCCTTTGTGTTACAGCGAAGACTCCAAGTGTAAAGCTGTCAGCGAGACTTTCCATATTGACAAGACTTCATACCAAAGCATATGAGTTACTCTGATGATACAGTCACCACAAGTCTCTACGAGTGGAGTGAGATAGAAATTGTCACAGTGATCATCATGTCACAGTGATAGGTCCATTTAGCAAGACTAAAACAAGGTCTCAGCGACCAAAACTTTTCACAAGGTTCCAAAGCTGCTAGTTGGCTAGACAATATGGATGTCACACTAACTTGGATCTTTAAGAGGTTTCAGCTTGTGAGATTGAGACACATATTTCCAACAATCTCCCACTTGATGAAAATCACACAGGAACCTCCAGAGCACAACAAAACTACTGAAATTCATGGGCACTAAGGCCCATCGAATTGGCACACCACCTGAACTTGTCTGTGCTCACTGGCTTTGTTAATGCATCTGCAACATTCTCTAAAGTATCCACTTTTTCTAATGAGACCTTTCCATCCTCCACCATATCCTATACAAAATGATACTGTACATCTATATGTTTCATCCTGGCATGGAAAGTAGGATTCTTTGCCAAACAAATAGCACTCTGACTGTCGCAGTAAATAGTTATTTTCCCTGCATCAAAACCAATGTTAGAACACAAACATCTTAACCAGATTGCTTCTTTATAGGCGTGTGTGGCTGCCATGTATTCTGCTTCTGTAGTGGACAAAGCGACTATAGCCTACCGCTTACTCATCCAACTCACTGCACCACCATTCAACATGAAAATATATCCACTAGTGGATCTTCTGCTGTCAATATCCCCCAATCAGAATCCACATAGCCTTGAATACTGAGAGTCCTCTGTGATTCAACCAAGTTCCCATGGTAACACAGCATATTCTAAAGTGCCCTTGAAATATCTAAACACTCTCTTCACAGCATCCCAATGTGTCCTTCCGGATTAGCCATAAATCGACTACTCCCACCTTGGGCAATGTCCGCCTTGTACACTATTGCATACATAAGACCCAACCGCACTAGCATAAGGTACACTGGTCATGTCCTCCATCCCAAGGAGATTTTGGACAATCTTCAATGATAGCTTCGTTCCCAAAACTAGAACAACTAGCTACTTGCAATCATTCATACAAAATCTCTCTAGAACAGTCTTAACATACTTACTCTGACTGAGCTTACTCTTCCCTGCCCCTGGTTATTTCCATTCCCAGAATATAATTTGCTACACCAAGATCTTTCATTTCAAACTTTGTAGACAATCGAGACTTAAGATCAGAAATCATTAACTTACTATTGCCTATGAACAACATATCATCAACATAGAGAGCAATAATAAGAACTTGATCACTTTCAGCTTTGTAATACACACAATGATCAAATTTTGATCTTACAAATCCCAATGACAAAACAAAAGTGTCAAACTTCTGGTACCACATTCTAAGAGACTGCTTTAACCCATACAGAGATTTATTCAACTTGAAAACCAATCTTTCTTTACCTTTTTCCAAAAAGTGCTCAGGCTGGGACATATAAATCTCTTCTTCAAGATCACCATGAAGAAATGTTGTCTTCACATCCATCTGTTCGATCTCTAAGTCATACGCTGCTGCAAGTGACAAAAGAAATCTAATGGACGTCAGCTTAGCTATAGGAGAAAAATTTTCTCCATAATCAATTCCCTCTACCTGGGAATAACCCTTCGCAACCAACCTCGCCTTATATTTTTCCACACTGCCATCTAGACCTATTTTATTTTTAAATACCCATTTGCAACCCACAACTTTTTTGCCTGCAGGCAAGGGCACCAAACTCCAAGTATCATTCTTTTCTAATGATGCCATTTCTTCATTCATGGCTTCCAACCAAGAGTTTGAATTAAACATTCTAAATGCCTCTTTCATAGTCCTAGGCTCATCAGTGCTATAAATTAAAGCATAGGCACAAGTAGAATCTATCAAAGAAAACCCACACCTATCAGGTTGCTTTCTTTCACAAGTTGACCTCCTCACTTGCTGAGGCTGAGGTTGTTCTTCTTCAGAACTCTCAAACTACTTGAGCTCTCCCTTAGTTTCAGGTACATTTTGAATTTTCAATTCCTCTTTATTTGGTGTCAGAGGAATTTCAACTACATCCTTTTTGTTTTGTGATTTTGTCTCTGACTGCATATCTAAGGTAGAAGGCTTCAGCTCATGAAAGATAACACTTCTATTGTACAAAACCTTCTCAGATTAGGATTCCAAAGCTTGTATCCTTTTATGCCAACACTATAACCAATAAAAATACATTTGACAGCCTTGTTCTCAATTTAGATCTTTTCTCATTCGGCACATATGCATATGCCTCACAGCCAAAAACATGAATATGTCTTAAAGAGGGCTTCTTACCAGACCATGCTTCCAAAGGTGTTTTCTCAACAAGAGCAGAATTAGGAGAACAGTTTATCAAGTAACATGTTGTAGCAACTGCCTCAGCCTAGAACTTCTCATCCAAGCCAACACTGTTCAGCATACTTCGTGCTCTTTCCATCACAGTGCTGTTGAGCCTTCTTGCAACTCCATTTTGTTTTGGAGTGTAAGGTGTAGTTTTATGTCTTTTAATCCCATGATCTTTACAGTACCTCTCGAAATCATCGGAACAAAATTCACTGCCATTATCAGTCCTTAAACATTTTATTTTTCTTACAATCTGATTTTCTACAAGGTTCTTAAATTCCTTAAACCAACTGAACACTTTTGATTTACTTTTCAAAAAATAAACAATGTTCTTCTCGAATAATCATTAGTGAACGATACATAGTACCTTGACTTAGACAAAGAAGGAACATTCAATGGACCAAAAACATCAGAATGTATATAATCAAGCAAACCAGAAGATTTGTGAGGATTGGAATAAAATGAAACACAGTGTTGTTTACCATATATACAATGTTCACAAAACTCGAATTCGAGGTTACAATCTTCAAGCCCCTCAACCAGGTTTTTATTATTCAAAGTTTTTAAACCTTTCTCACCAATGTGGCCTATCTTATGATGCTAGAGCATAGTCTTTTCAGTTGGAAGTTTAACTTCCATAGAGTTTACACTATCAGGAACTTTTTCCTCTTTTCCTCCATGAATAGCTTTCTGTGAATTTGTAGAGACACTATTGCATTGCACACATGTGCATCAATCTTATACAAGGTACCAATACGAGCACCTCTTGCTAGCACCATAGAGCCTCTAGTCGTCTTACAACCATTTCCAGAGAACGTGACTTGCACTCCAATATCATTTAGCATACTAACAGAAAGTAGATTTCAAGCCAAACCTGGTATATGCATTACATCATTGATTCCCTTCACTCTTTCATCAAGGAATTGAATTCTGACTCTTCCACGGCCAACAATTTCCAAAGATGAATCACTTGCCAAATACACCTTTCCACCATTGTATTTTTCATACTTCGTGAACCAGTCTCTATGAGATGTCATGTGGAAAGATGCTCCAGAATCAATCATCTAGACATCATCTGATGCCTGAGTAGCCAAGGCTGCAATGAAGGCGTCTACATCACTCTAAGAAGATTCATTATCGGAAGAATATTTCTTCTTCTTCTTTTTCTCCTCTCTACAATCCTTTCAGACATGACCAGGTTGCCCACAATTCTAGCACTTCACCTTGGACTTCTTGCCAAGAGACTTTGATCTCCCCTTTGATTTTGATTTGGACTTCTTGTCCTTCTTCTTGCCTTTATCTTTCGATCTGCCTCTAACATCAAGAGCCTCCTTCACCATCTCAGAAGATTTCCTTCTCATCTCTTCTGATAAAAAAGAAGCAACAACATCTTCCATCTTAAAAGTGGATGTCGTACTCCCAATAGCCATCACCAAGTGATCCCAAGAATCTGGAAATCAACATGTTGAATGTGTTCAAATGATCAACAACAGACCCTCCTTCCTGCATTCTCAAAGAGTACAACTTCTTCCTCAAGAACAATTTATTCACTAAGGACTTGCCTTGATAAATAGCTGCTAGTCTTTTCCACAAGGAAGATGTAGTCTTTTCTTCATGAACATTCAGAAGAATAGAGTTTGCTAAATAGAGCCTTATCAGCCCCTTTGATTTTCTATCTGCAAGGTCCCAATCCTCTTGCTTCATGTCTATAGGCTTCGTTCCAGACACAACAATCCAAAGATCACGATCAACCAACAAATCTTCCATTTTAAGTTTCCACAACTCAAAATTGCTACCATTTAATTTCTCAATTTCAATCTTTCCTGACGTGCTTGCCATCTTAACCTGTAATTTGAATTACCAAACTTCTACAAGACTCCCACTGAATAGAGATTGACTCAAAAAACCCAACGTACCCACAAGGATAACACAACTGGCTAGGCTCTGATACCACTTGTAAGGAAAGCTAAGGTGTAGAAACAACTCTCCTAACATCAAAACCTCAGGGAAGAATGTAGAGATACTTTTAAATTTTCAATTTCAGTCCAATTAAGATACACTTGAAAGAAATAACAGAAATAGAGAAATAATCATACACAGATGAACACCAGATTTACGTGGGAAAACCCTTACAGAAAAAAAAAACCCACCACACCAAGAAAAACCCCTTTGTATTACAGTAACAAAAATTACATACAGAGTACGAGCTTCACTCTCTCCGATGTCAATTTACAACGACATAATCATAAACCAACCTTGTACAAAACATTCAAGATACAATTCTCTCATAATCAAATTCTCACTTATCACACATCGAACCGTTCATCTCACTGATTGTCCACTATTGATCGAACCGAACATCATCTGCAATTGTAGAGTATATCCATGTTGCTCTTGTCTGTCAAAATTCCTCACAAAATGGCCACAATAGACTAACTTCCAACGGTTCCCATTCAGCTTCTCTGATTGGTCATAGACTCACCATGTAGGATAGTCATCACTTGTTCAAAGGTGTTCAACCTGTGTCGCATGTCAGTGAGACACTAACCATGTCTCCTCGATGCCACAAGACCTGATTGTCATTATCGCCAAGATTCCTGACCATCGGCAAGATGTTACATCGGGTTCACAATTCGCATCGACCTCAACATTCTCATTGGTGAGACAATCTCTATTCGATGAGACATCATACCGATGTTCCAAGGTCACATAGATATCTGCTTTCCCTTCAGTGAGACTATCACTCTTTGCCAAGAGATCATACCGATGCCTTCAAGTTGCACCGCAATGTTCCACTATCGGCGAGACTTTGTTCATCGCTAAGACTTCATACCGAAGCCTCCATGTTACCTCGAGACCACCTTTCACCAAGAGTCATACCGAATACATCCGATAACAAACACATGTTGCATTGTCGGCAAGACTTACCGCTATCGCTGAGAGTTCTTACCGAAATCTTCAAGTCACCCCGAGATCAGCATTCGACAAGAGTTATACCGAAGACACCCCACAACATCGGTGAGACCAACACCCGTCACCAAGAGTTCACACCGAAGCCTTTGTGTTACCGCAAAGAATCCAAGTGTAAAGCTATCGGCGAGACTTTCCATATCGACAAGACTTCATACGGAAGCATATGAGTTACTCTGATGACACAGTCACCACAAGTCTCCCCGAGCAGAGTGAGATAGAAATTGTCACAGCGATCATCATGTCACAATGATAGGTCCATTCGGGAAGACTAAAACAAGGTCTCAGCGACCAAAACTTTTCACAAGGTTCCAAAGCTGCTAGTCGGCTAGACAATATGGATTTCACACCAACTTGGCTCTTTCAAAGGTTTTAGCCTATGAGATTGAGACACATATTTCCAACAGTAGTTTTGAAAGGAGATTGCACAACTGTTTTGATTGTAGAAATAATTTGGGAAAAAGAATTGCTGTAGTGTATGGGTTTAGTTGTACTCTTTACGAGCATAGAAATAGTTATCTATGCATCTTTAAAAATTTGTGTATAAATCTGAGTGTATGTAATCTTTTGGACTGTACAACATCTCAAGCTCTTAACAATTACCACTTTTCATTTGATGCCAAGAGAAATAGATTTTAGTGGATACATTGTTTAGATGAGTTTCGTACTTTGTCTCCTTCGTTTATCTCTTGCAGATTTCTTATTCTTGCGTTTCATGTCCCATTAAATAAGTTTCTAGATATGATGAATGACCGCTCATACCCAATGCATTTGCTTGAGAATGTCTAAATTCTTTCTATTTGTTCTCAAGTGCGTACCTTCATCCACTTCTTTTCACATTTTCTGGTGGCTATATTTTACATGCTAATGCATGTTATCGTATGTTAATCCATTTGGAAATTAGTTGATCCATGTAGTTCTCATTGCCTGCTAAAACTATACTAGTGTGTTACATGCCATATTAATCGTGGTTGTTATAAGTTTAGACTATGAGTCACTTTTAGTTTTTCATCCGTCGTATCATGTCATTGACCTTAAAATTAGTTGAACTATTAGTTAGACTTCCATTCAGACCCTCTTGTTTATATAGATCTTTTACATCTTTACTTTACACGCATATGGGCATTAGTTTTGTTTTGAAAGTTTTAAAAGTTTAGTTAATGTAATAGAATATAAATGTTTATTTTAATTGAATGGTTGAGTACAATAGAGAAATGATATTATTACGTACATTTGGTATTACTAAAATAAATGGAAATTTATATTCAGTTGAAAAGGCAATGAATTATCTTTTATAATTTTTAGTTCTAGAAGATTTAAGAAATTGTATGTGATGGGTAGTCATATTGTTTTTTGTTTTAAATGAAAAGATAATATTTAGGATTATTTTTTTAGTGAATATGGAATTTATATTCTTAATTAACAAAATTAAATTTTGAATTATTAATTCATGTGTAAGGAATCTTTTGTGTGATTTAATTGTTTGAAGTTAACAAAATGAAAGATTGTTTAGAATTATGAAAATAAGTGTCTTTGAGATATGATGTTTAATTATCTTAAAGTGAATGATGTATATGATTGACATTTAAACTGTGATTTAACAAAATCATACTTTGAATTATTCTTTTAATATTGAATAGTGTATAAGGAAGCTTTATGGGATAGATTGTTTTGACACTATCAAAGTGCAAGTTAAATTGATTTGTGATATGGAGTTCTAGTTTTCCAAAGACTAGGGAATAAATTTGCATAGTAAAGTGTTTATGCAGGTATTATGTTGTTCATTTGCAATGACTTGTTTTAGGACTTAGCCATGCACGTTATGTTTTCACAATTGGAGGAATTGTGCATTTTATGGTCATATCATGAGTGTGATGGATATACTCATGATTTTTCTTTATGTGCATGTTGGATGTCCTATTTTGCTGTTAGTAAGTTATGATATTGTATGTTGGAAGAGTGGCTTTTGATAGGGGCCGGAACCCAAAGTGGTAGCCAGGGTAACCTATCAGAAGATATTAATTCAGTGAAAACTTTAACAATTAAACCTGGGGTTCATTAATTAAATTCAGATAAATAAATGCCTCACCTAGTGCCTTAATGCTCATTTAGATTAAGGGTAGGTCGAGAAGGCCTGGAATGGTTTAGTCATCTACCTTGTCTTCCTAAAAGGTAACTCGACTCCACCAAAAATCGGTAGAGACTGCTAGGGTAACTCTAGATGAGGGCCGGTAGTCTAGGAAGATTCACCAGGGTAACTTAGAACAACTATGTGATGACACTCTATCCTGAAGCATGTTTGTGGTCTCTTTTGTAGAGTCACATGTGTTATTGTTTTTGCATCTGAGAGTTTACTTGTGATCTTGTAATTCAAATTCTATCATGGCATTATGTGTTGTCAGCCATGTAATGTAATGTATGTTCTTTGTTGTGTGTTTGATTGTCTACTGGACCTGTCACTATCTCCTAGCACGGAGGGAGTGGACCTTCGCGTTCCATGCGGTTGGGTGGAAACCGTACTACACCTTCATTGGATACTCTTACAAATGACATTATACTTGAAGCTGGTTCTTGTTACTTCATTGATTGTGACAGTGGATGCAGAACGTGTTTGTGGACGTGAATGTTGGATATGATGAAATCATTACCCTTATTGTATATTTACCTCATGTTTCTGAGTGTACTCATTGTAACATCATTATGATGTATTGAGATTTATGAGAATCTCACTGGATGTAATCTGAATATATAAATGTCTTGACTGTATAAGTTTTGAAAAGTGGATCATTCATGAATGTGATTTGTACTTGTGTTTTATGACCTTAATATTATGGTGTGATGTTCTTATTATAATTTTTGAGTAACGTCGTCTTGGAATCCTTAAGACATTTGTTTAATTGAATGACTTTAAAAAAAAAATATTCGGATAATTCGCTACTTAATGCTTTGTTTTATTGGATTCCTTGGCGAGGCGTTACACTTTAGGTCCCCCTATTTGTTTCTAAATTTCTCAAAAATAAAAAAACAACATCAAATAATCAAAAAATTACAAAAGGTCATATCTTCGTTATCACTTATCCGCAATAAACTTCCCATTCATAATAAATAATCATCACCTTCAACCTTTGACAATGCAATCAAGAATCAAAAAAACATCAAACTCAAAAATTCCAAAGTGAAGATCGAAATGATTGGATCACTATCAATTTAAAACAATGCCTAAGTATAGACTACCATGCCTGTTTGAAAATCATTATCAACAATCCTAAAAAAATGAGTCTTAACAAATACAATATTCCTACAATAGACATCATCAATGGATTTCATCATGAAACATAAAAAAAACTATGGTAAGTGATACTACAACATTGTTTATCTTTTTATATAGTCTTATCTTTTTTATTTATCTTAATATCACATTCCCAAGATCTCTCGAGGATGTCCATAAGGATTTGGAGAAGAAGGAATGGGGGCATTAATTGTCAATTTTTGTTTATTCTATTTGTTAGATATTTTTGTGATACTACCATGGTAAATACTTGTTTTGTTTTATGTATGGAAGTTGTTTTGAGACAATTCATATAGCAATTGTATGTTATGTACTTCATACCTCTCTATGTGACTAGTCTGAAAGGTTTTGACACACTCAATTGTACACTCTAACAGTGACTTTTTATGTCTAGTATGAGCAAGAATATTTTGTGTGCTGAGTCAAAGTTCATGCAATGGATACAAAGCCAACTTGGTTATTAATATCTTGGTGCATCATGTCTATTTTCTACATCAATAAGGATTGCTAAACATTACGAAGTCTCTATGAAAGAAAAAGAAAACTCATCAATGATAAACAACATCAATTTTCTTCTAAACCTTACTAATTTTTTCTTCTAGTTAACATTTCTTCTATCAGTCCTTGCACTGAAAACACATCACATTGGCTTGTCAAAAAATTTGGCTCATTAGCCAAAATTTTCACCAAATTTCTTGAGGGTGTACCATGCTATCCCATCATCATCGTGGCATATTGAAGCATACCGAGGCAACTCTTGAGCAAGAATTTTTGAATTTTCTTTGACATAATGCTCAAAATAGCATTGTATCAAAGAGGGGAAACATGTAGATACCCTAAATTGTCCTGATTGGTGAACAACACTAACTTTCACCCTTCTTTCCTAAATGATTAAATAATACATTTATTTAATTATTGTCAAATTTGATATTCATCTATTAATTAAATGATTTAGTATTATTTAGTTAATTCATCCTCAATCATCATTTACATCATTGAACCCTATTTTCCTCTATTAATTAAACAATATTTAATTATTTAATTAATTCACTATATCATCATTAATCTAACTTTTATTTCTCCTAATTAATTAAATTAATGTAAGATATTTAATTATGTCACTAATATACCCTATTCATCTAAATCAATTAAATTGTTATCACTTAATTATTTAATTAAATCACTTTACCCTCTCTAAACTTGAATAATTAAATTAATTATTCAACATCATTCAACATAGTCAACAAACAAATACAACTCTATTTGTTAAAGTCAAACATGACTTATACATTCAACTCAAAATATTAATTAATTATTCAATTAATTAATTATCATCACCCTCTTTTTGTGATTGATCAAATCAAGACCACTGCTTTCTCACTCTAAATAGTTGACTAACTCATGTATTCTTCAATCCCACCAACCACTCAATCTATTTCTTCAATCCCCACTAACTACTCAACTTGATTCCTTCAATCAAAAAAATTATGCAATCTAAATCCACTAATCTTTCCAATCTATTTCCTCCCAATGGTTCTCAACCATTGATTATAATCTTTTACTATGAAATCTTGATCGTTCATCTTGAAATAGGAAATCTATAAAAAAAATTCTACCCTCTCACAAATCATCTAGAATTTGCATAGAGAAGCACTGAGCAACTGATTCTTTAGCATATTAAGAATTATTGGCATCATATTCTAGTTCATCATTATTAATACGAATCAAAGCTTTTGCAACATCAATAATGGAGGCTTTGTATTGAATTGAGCAATTTGACATCCAAATGTCAATATAAACACAACTTCGCCATAGGATGTTATAACTTTTAAGGTTTTGAATTCACTTTATGTTATCTTTAGGATTACATTGTTTGATTTCGTTATTTTAGAGATTCATTTCATGAGTATGAGTTTTGGGATTTTATCTTTTTTGAATTCATTTTCTTACTTTTCCTATTGCTTTATTCCCCCTTACGACAATACCAACATTTGATATCCCAAAATCCAAACTCGTATGTGATGTTGCTAGTCTCAATTTTATTTGCTACCAAGACACATACACTTACATCCAACATAGAATGATTCCACTCCACCTAACAAGAAACCAAAAGAAAACTTTTATCCACCAAACTGAACAATTTACCATCCTTGGAGATACTCTATACCATCAAAGTCTCGATGGTAGTTTACTTTGATGTTTTAATGTAGAAGAAGCACAAATTACCTTGCAATAGGTACACAAAGGTGTTTATGGGTCCCATTCTAGCAAGCCTAACTTAGTTAAGAATATTCTAAGAGTCGAGTACTATTGGCCCTCAATGGAGCAAGAAGCTATGCATTATTCAACGAAGTGTCCTCAATTCTAGCAACATGGTGATCCTGTTCATGCACCTACATAAGAGTTACATCCCATAATTAGCCCATGGCCCTTCTCTCAGTGGGGACTATACTTGATAGGAAATATATCCCCTACTTCATCCAATGGACATAAATTTATTATAACTGCCACAAAGTATTTTACAAAGTGGTAGAAGCTATACCTCTAACTTATATCACAAGCAAACAAATAGCAAAGTTTATTCTTAACTATTTGATCTATCGATATGATATCTCTCAAAATATCATAATAGATAATGGAACTCCATTAAAAAACCAAGATGTCTACGAGATTTGCTTGAGATACTCTATCCAACAATGCTTCTCAACCCCATATTACCCCCAGGGAAATAGCCGAGCAAAAGTATCTAATAAAACAATCCTGAAAATCCTAAAGAAGGTTGTTAATGATGCTAGTCATGACTGGAACTTACAACTAAATCAAGCTTTATGGGTTCATAGAACCGGTATTTGCAAGCCTATGGGCATGAATCCATTTCCCCTAGTATACGGATCTAAAGAAATATTGCTTATAGAGGTATAGGTTTCTTCCTTGAGAGTATCATTAAAGGATCTTGTTAGCAACAACAAAAAAAATCAATTATCCAGACTCAAGGAGATTGAATTGTTAGAAGAAAGACATTTGAGTGCTTTAAACCATCTCCATACTTATCAAAATCATCTCAAGTGAAGCTATAATAAAATAATCAAGAACAAGAACTTTCAAGTTGGTGACTTGGTCCTGAAGGAAAACCAGAAGATCCAACTTAACCAAGATGGGAAAGGTAAATTTGATCCAAATTGGCTAGGTCCTTATGTCATCACAACAAACTACGGTTGTGGTGCTTATTATTTGGGTACCCTAGAAGGAGATCCCCTAGCAGAATTGCTTAACAACAACCATCTCAAGAAGTTCACCTAATGTATCAAAATATCCCAAGAAAAAGGGAAAAAAAATCAAAAAAATCAAAAAATAAAGAAAAAAGTGAAGAGAAATAAATTTTCCTTTAAGTGAAAACCACCTTGTGGCGCTTCTAGGATAGGTACCATAGTGAAAACTTAGTAAACAAGTGTTATTCTTGAATAAGTCTGGCATCCCCATCTATCTGAACTTTCCATCCTTCTATCACATCCACTCCATCCTATCCATAATAAACACAATCATGTTCCAAACTGAGGGTAAGTTCTCGAGCCTAGTAGATGGATTGGATCCTTTTTCATCCCATCATTCATGTAAAACTATCAAAATCCAAAAAACATTTGTAAAACATCAAAATCCTAAAAAAATTGTACACTTTTGAGTCAAATAATCAAACTACATTGTCTCTATGTCTATAACATACGAAAGGCCATCATCGATGAGCCTCTAAGGCAATAGGTCAATCCCTTTATGTCTCTATGTCAATCAAAAATTCCAAAAACACCCATATATCCTTAAGAACTCCAAAACATTTATCAGAAAAAAGCCAAAAATAGTGTCAATCATGGCCAATCGAACTACGTTGTCTTTGAGCTTGAACGTAGGCAAGACCATCAATCAATGAGCCCTTGAGGCACTAGATAAGTCCCCTTAGGTCCCCCTCTTGTTCTCTAAATCTCTCAAAAACACCAAAAAAGTATGAATATTCTAAAAATATTAAAAACAACATTAGATAACATCAAAAGCACAAAAACATTCAGAAAAACTCAAAAATCCTATCTATGCTATCACCTATTTGCAATAAACTATCCATCCATAATAAAAAAAATCATCACGAGCCCTTCAACAAAGCAATTAGCAAGCAAAGTAAATGTGGAATCTAAAAAACCTTCAAGAAAAGGATCATAAGGACTGGATCATTTTCAGGCTAAAATAATGCTCAAGTGTTAAACTACCTACCTATGTGAATCATCATCAACATCCTAACATATGTCTTAATGGATAAATCTTTCCTACAATAGACATCATCAATGGATAACATCTTGAAACATCAAACATCTATGACAAGTGATATAACAACATTGTTTATATCTTTTGTGATATTATCTTTTCATTTATCTTATTGCCACATTCCTAGGATCTCTTGAGGATTTCCATAAGGATTTAGACAAGGATTGGGGGCATTGATCATCAAGGTCATTTTCTCTATTTGTTGGATATTCTTACAATACTACCATGCTGAATACTTGCTTGTTGTTTGTGTGAAAGTCATTTTGGGGCATTTTCATGTAGTGGTGGCATGTTAGGTTCTTCATACCTCTCTGTGCAACTAGTTAGAAATGTTCTAAAACTTCTCACCATACACTCTAACAAGGATTTTGTATGTCTGGTATGAGCAAGAATACTCCTTGTTTGCAAACTCAAAGTCCATGAAATGGATATAAAGCCACCTTGGTCATTAATACCCTGGTACATTATGTCTATTTGATACATTAACAAGGATTGATAAACATTACTTAGTCTCCTTGAAGAAAAATAAAACTCATCATGTTTTACATCATCATCAACCACTCATCAATGCATCTCATCAATCAATCATAATCTATGGTTTTTTAGAAGTTAGATCAAATCATCTGTTTTTCTTCTGCCTCTAATCCTACTAACATTTTTTTTGGCTAACATATTCATCCTGCATCATAAAATCATTAGTATCACATGCAACCTGCATCTACAAACATATTAGTATATCATATCCATTATATCATAGAAAATCATATATCATAATATAATCCATTGCATCATCCATATCATATCAAAGCATTGAAAATTACAAAAATGAGAATATAACCATGCATCCATCAACATATCATAAACACATAAACATCTCATAAGCATCACATAACACATTATATGCCACATTAAAATGGTATCTCATATATCATCAAGATGGAAATGCCAAGTACATCAATGTCAACATCAGTGTCATGTGTGATACAATATCAAATCATATCAAAATATATCCAAGGACTTGTTACCAATTTTTCACCTACAACTCAAATTGGCAGAGCTGAAATAGCTTATGTTCATCTTAAGGTGAAAATATTTCAATTCATTTATGCTTTGATTAAACCATTGCATATATTGGAGTTGAAAAGAGAAAGAGCTTAGTCTTACTGTGCAATGTGTTTTCAACAAAGAGAAAGCATTCAGTTTGTCCTTCAGTGTTCAACAACATAAAGAGAATACATCAGATATATATATTGCTTTCATTCATCTTGCAACGATTCATATACTTTACAATATACAGAATTATACAAGATTGCAAAATGTTGTTTTCATATTCTTTGGAAAGAAAAGAGAGATCAAGTGCCCCACACAAGCTGTGGGAGTAGCTAAACCAACACATCCTAGGGAATGAACTATACATCTAAAGATTGATAAAGTAAAATAAGTATATAATGAAAAACATATCCATCATTGCCTAGTTTGGGTCTTCAATTGGTCTTTGTTGATACGGCTCTTGCTTGCTCCTGATCTTGAATGAACCTGCATCATGTTGAGCAAAGCTATTAGAGCTCCAGATATGAATTTCACTATGTGCCCTATCGATAGAAATATTGTCCATTGTCTATAATGTGTTGAGTCAGTTGAATAAAAATCATAAGTATGCAAGAGAGCTTGAAAATGGAAGATCACAGGAGCATTGAGCTTCACTTTTATTATCTAACATGTTTGTTCACTATGCTGGTATAGGAAAAATCATGTTACTAATCCATTTTTGAAGACATAATAGCATGTGGTGCAAAATGGAATCTCACAAGGGTTGAGCGCAACATGTTGCCCCTTAACAACCAAGAGGGGTTTAAGGGAGGAATTCATATTCACATCCATACTTTCTCAAAGGGTAACATTCACTAAAGCAATAAATCATAAAGCAACTACAAGAGCTTTAAGATCACCGACCATTCATAACAGTCAATCTGAGGTGTAATGAATTGAAAATTATGAGTAGACAAGAGCTCATTTGAATGCTCAAATTAAGTACAAAATAGATAAAATACATCATTTTCATATTGAAATATTTCTATTGCTATCAAGTTTGAGTGCTTATTGCTGCCATGTCATGTATTATTTATGCTAAATGTGTTGTTTGAAGTGTTCACATTGAATAGGCAAGCAAAGAATGTGTTGCTTGTTATGTTGTTTGTGATGGTGCCAACATGGTGGATTTGTAATAGACATGTTCATAAAGGTTATTACAAGTGATACTTGCATATGAAGTAGCAAGGAGTGCATTGTCATGAAGGTGATAGTGAACAAACATACATGACAAAACTCCACATTTCAAAATCTTCTATGCATTGTGGATCAAAAGAAACCAATAGATTACAAGCATAATCCATTTTCCAAGTGAAGTGGATGACATATATTCCTGGAGGCACTGTGAATTTCTTGGAAGAGTGCCATTGCATAGAAACAAACATTTACAGTAAAGATTCATAGGCTGCCCTCAAAATGAACAAAGAATATAATGAAGGCTCAAATTAGTTATTGCATGAAAATATAGTAATCTACAGAAAAGAACACACATTACTTTGTGCAAAGATGTTTTGGCAAGCATTGAAATAAGTGTTGTAGATTTTCAAGTTCAAGAGGGGGATGCATACAACAAACAAAGTTATAGCATAGTGAAAAAACCTTCATTGTTAAAATCTGGGTATGCAAGTTGAAAAGACAATACTTTTGCATATAAAACAGCAAGAAGAAAATCAAATGCAATAGTCAAATAAAGAGAGATGTAGAAATATAGAAGACAAAGAAGTGCATTCATTTTAACTACAATGCAATGAGGAGTAAACAATGAAGGTGCATTCACATGATGCTATCTACTGAAACAAAAGAATACTTCAAAATCATGTAGATATTTATCCAATAGACATATTGTTGCATTTTGAGTAAAGTGAACAAATAGCATAGAAAGGTGAAGCTATGTTGCTTCTTCAGAATTGTGATCCATATCATCTCTATTCCTATCTTGTTAAGAGACAAGTAAACATACAAAAAGTAAGTGCAAATGTCTTACAAGAGGAGTTTTGAAAATGAAAATGTAAGGCTCTAAACAAGAAATGCATATTGTAGGAGAAAATAAAAATGAAATGGAAGTGTTTTCCTCTATTTAAAAGTAAACAATGTGATTTATTTTTACCATATTCTGAAGCCAGACATGTATTTCCCAATAAAAAATAGAATGGCATGATGGTGTTATAATTTCAAGCAAATGAACAAAATATCATTTGAAAAGAAAGCACTCAGAAATGCATGGATGGCCATGGCCATGAAGGGTTTCTAAACCTAGAGAATGGTAAAGAAAAGTGTTGAAGCTCTTTGTTTTCACAAGGCTTCATTGCTGCTTGTTTTGGGTCAAGCTCGAATCGAGCTCTTTTACACAGGACAAAGAGGAAAATAATGAAACCTTAAGCCTGCAAAGAGAAAATGAAATACCCAGATGGAGAATAAGCAAGCTTTTGAGCTTGAATATGGAGAACAAACCGTAAAATACAAAATGGTTGAACCCTTAAGGGTCGATAAGAGAGTCTTGCACATATTTTGGAAATGGAGGGAATATTAAAAAGCTCAATTGTATTCTCATGGCCACAGCCTAAGAACATTTCTTTTCTTCACAAATATCAAAACCCATATGGGGTTTGCATCAAAATCATAAATATAGGATAATGGAGGTTGTTCAAGCTCATGCAAGCATGATGATAAGTCAAATATAGAGAGAGAAAATTGCGGCCTCCAATAAGAAAGCATATAGAGATTTCCTACAAAATACAAAGGATACACATGCATTTATCATTATGCCTTTCATCAAAGTAGTTTTGATTTTCTTTCAATAGGAAATAAGCAAAAGATGCAAGATTCAGAGAATAGAAGCTTACCGAGGTTGTTGAGGTAAAGAAATGCATATAAACCCACAAGCTTTTCCCATATTTTTCCTCTCAAAAGTGCAAACCAAGTTCTCCAATGGTGGCCAATGCAAGCAAGGCATCAACAAAGAATACAAACATAAGAAAAATACATTAGAAAGCTTATCATGGCCGTGGCTTAGAGACCTAAAAATTATTCAAAATGGAGTTAAAATGTCTCAGATTGGTGAAAAAATAGATTACCATCGAATTCCTGAAGAAATTCGACATCAAATAGAGGAGAATCGACATGAAAAGTGCATATTTGAGCTCAAACCCTAATCCCCACAGAGACCGAGTGTAGAGCATATTTTCCCAAGGTGTTAATTGTAAAATGAGGCTGAAAATCAAGGAGTTCAATTGTTTTGATGTTAGGGTTTCATTTACCCTAATTCGAGCTAAGGTCTTTTTATCACATTGTTTTAAGCCAAAAATGCCTCAACTAATACCTTGTTTGCAAATGGTTATTCTTAGGCCGAGCCATGCCTTAGATTTTCTTTTGATTTTTAAAGAAAGTCATATAGTCATAAACTATTCTTTTATGATTTTATGAGAAAATCATAAGTCTTGAGCCTTAGCCTTTCTTTCCCTAGGTCACATCTCTTTAAGGCCTTAGTTTTTCATAACTTATGATAAAATCATATGACCTTGTGATCTAGGAATTATTTTTCTAATTTTTTTATAGAAAAAAACAAGGATTAAAAGAGATGTATTTTGATCTTGAAAATCAAAGACTCAAATTAGGAAAGTTGTACTTTGTAAAAATCAGAAGCAAGACAAGTGAAATTGGAGCTTTCTATTTTGAAATTGTAAACTAAAAATGATGTAAAACATCATTAAGGTAATATTTATATATATATTTTTTTGGAAAATTTCTATCAAAGAGGATAGCACTCTTTCTATTTATTTTATGCTCTGAATTGCATTTTCTAGTTATTACGAACCCAAATTACATAATTTCTACTTTCTTAGAACATCTTAATGTCATAGCATGCTTCTATTTTGAAGGTGTTTTCTTCCTTTTTACATCTGTCCATTCTTGTTTAGTTTCAAGGGGAATCTCTACAGGTTGAACAAATAGAATGTCACCACCTATGCTAGACAATGATGCATTTGCTAACACTGAACCTTCAATTCTTTTAGAAAAAATTGAGAGGTTTTGGCCTGTGTAGGCTGACCAGAAGTACAATCCCCCAGAGGGGGGGAGGAGGAAGGAGATTTTTTCTTTGGAGAAAATAAAGAGTGTACAGAGCCCTTGGGTGGATTAGGGGAAATAGTATAATGTTGAGATTCAGCCCCAATCCACCATGATGGTTTGAGGTTCCCCATATCTTCATGCTTCTAACATTGGGAGGAAAGATGTTCTGTTGAGAAACATTTCCTACACCTGAAAGTGATTTTTTCATATTCAATCGATTTCCTCCTTTACCTATTCCCCACCCTCAGCATAATCTCAGCTGGAAGACTGTTATCAAATTCCATTTCAACATAGATATGAGCACATGTAGAATTTTGATAATTGATGGTTCCTCATAATAACAGTGATACCTTCCAAGGCTATAGCCAATAGCCCTCAAGCAATCTAGTTTCCAAAACTAAATAGGAAGATATGGAATTATTAACCACAAAAAAGTAGTGGTGAAGGTTTATGTTCATGGATTGAAGTCAGGAAACCATGGTTTCATGCATAGAAAGTCACCTTGAAGGAACCAGGGGCCATTTTCTAGAACCAAATCCTTGTCTTTCTTTGAATCAAACTCTAAAATGAAGAACCCCTTTGCATAGGGGTAAATGTTGACTTCTTCTTCCATGAAATCCTTCCAATTATCTGAGACCCAGGCATGCAAATCACAAAGTTTTGGCCAAGTCTTCATGAACTGTTAGACCAAAGCATGATCGGACAAAAAACCCTCCCTGTCCAAAGCCAAATTATCTAGACAGACTTCTGGAGTTTTTGGTGAGAGATAGATAGGAAAAAATGGACAAAGTTTGGCAGAGGCAACATTTTCATTGGTGATTGCATGTTGTGATTTTGAATGGAGATCATCGGCACCAGACACTTTCATTGAGTCGTGCCCTAACCCTCATGGGTTGGTGTAGGGGCACCCAAGTCCTCATGTAAAAAGGGTCAAAGAGTTGGTATTTTGGTTTAGTTGATTCATTTTACATATAAAAAGGTCTTGAAGACCATTTCTTATGTGTGTGAGGGGTCTTGAGTTATTTTGGAGTACATTTTGTAAATGTTGCAAAAGTTGAAAAAATTGTCAAGGCAACTTTGCATTTTTGCAGTTATATGGAAGGTGAATGGTTGGGATTTAAAAGTTAGTTGTGAGTGGTTGTTTTTTGATTTTTAATGCTTAAATAAGCATTGTGAAGGCCGAGGCAAGGTTTTGGTGTGTAGTTTTTGTATTGAGCAGTAAGAATACACTATTTTCTATGTTTCAAAAACTAATTTTGTTGCTACACAGAATAGTACAGCCTTGTACAACCTAAAAATGGTCTAAGCTTCATTAGAATTGATGTTTATTTTAATCCTATATCTTTTTCATTTGGTTTCATTTGATTTCATCAGGTTTGAAGCAAGTTAGGGAAGTTTTGTTGAAAGTTTCTTGAAACCCTCATTAGGGTGTGTTTTGATTGCAAATAATGAATTTCTCTCCATTCCACTGATGAATTGACCTCAAACTTAGTGGAATGGATGTAGAAAGGGTATATTTAGTGTTCACAATGTTGCAGGAGTAGGAAATGGTGTTAAGTGTAAGTTTGGTGATACCCTAGGTTGATTAACCTTATGTTTTGGGCATAAAAGTTGCATAAGAGTTAGGGTTTATAAAAAAATATTGGGAAATTGTTTGAAGGAGTTGGAAATGTTGAGGTAGACTATTTGTGATAGGTTTGAGCCATTGGCATGAAGGTTTGAGGTTTGGGTTGTGAAAACCTAGTTGAGACCTAGTGGAATAAGCCTAATTAGGCCTAATTTGTAGCATAGTAGTCCAAATTTGAGGGTTTTGTTTCAAAGCAACCCTATCTGCAAAGTTGATATATTTTCTAATGGTAAAAAGGGTATCTTGAATGGTGATCATATTTTTGGTTTGAGGCATGCTCCAAGAGTTATGTTGGAAAAACATTGTTTAAAGTACAATTAGGAGAAATGGGAAGATTTGAGAGAATACCACCAAGTTAAGGCTCTTGAATTTGCAAATTTTGTTTGATTGAGATTGTGTTGGTACCATCCACCCTAATCTGCATCATGGGTTAGGGTTTCTTGTGCAGCCATACTACAGATGAGAGGCCCCTGCCTTTGCAAAACTACGAGCCCCTTCGTCTGAGACATGCCTAGAGATTGTTGTTTTTTCCACTGAGAATGCCTTCAAATTTTATGCATTCTGATAAAACCTTTGATGCATGTGGATGAGAAGACCCATCCTTTTCACTGGTGCAAACCCTGGAGGAAGGAAACGAAACATGATTTAGGTCCCTCTCTGCAATAAACGGGAACCCTGGAGTAGTCGTGTGTGCCATTCTCTCCTTTATTCAATTTAAATGTTTCATATCATTACTCAAGAAGAAGGGAATCTACTTAATCACTACTACTAATATTTCTATAAATTACCTTAATGTTTGTTATTTTAAAAATGTATTTAGTCTCCTTATAATCTTTCTATTTATGGGTTTGAGTTTTTGGGCGAAATTGGAAAAAGATGAACAAGTTGAACCTTTTATTTCCAGTTCTCAGCTAGTTTGGACCTGATTTTGTGACTCTTTTGGATTCACCTATTGAAGATAGAAAGTTTCTATCTTTCTCATGTAGTTTGGAGCAATTTTTGACACTATTTTTTAGGCTTTTCTTTGGAGCTCAAAAATGGCTCAGAGTTGCTAATTCAAAGATGCAATTCAGCTTGATTTTTCTATTCTCACTATTGAAGACACTTGGGAGATATAAGTGGGAAAAATGATTTTTCTTAATTCAGATTATTGTTTCTTGATCTCCTACTCATCTGAGAGAGTTTTATAAACAATTTTGTACTCATATTTTGAGCTTGATACTCCTTTAGTTTTAATAAATAAAGAAGCTTTCCTTCTCATTTCTTGTCTCATATTTGCAGTGATAATTTGATGTTTATTGTGATTCAAAATACAAAATCCTTTTTTCTTATTATTGTAAACTTGTGTGCAAGAGTTTCATATTGTAATCAAGGGATTTCTTTTTAGGTTTGACTAGGAGTGTTAGCAATAAACAATAAAGACAATGAAACCCAAAGATCTTACGAAACACAAAGGAAGTAACATACTGAACAATTATACCTGATCGCCGAGACTTCCATGATTCCCTTTCGTAATACCTTCTTGCTTGCTAGATGATGTTGCCCTCAGATTCGTCATGCGAGCAATCTGCAAATGCCTAAATCCTACACCAAGCTTTGAAGGATTTATGCTATGTCTAAATGCCTATGCCTATGATTGACAATTGTCAATGTCTATGCCTAAACAAATTGCCAAGACTTGATCAAATGACTATAATAAATATTGAAATTGCATATGAAACTAAGTGTGCAAGTAAATGCCTAGAATGTCTATGTAAAATGTCAGCATGTGTGTGTGTCTGTGTGTAATCGAAAAGTGAGAGGAAAATGGCATTTTATAGAAAATGTCATTTTGAGTGGACGAACGAGATTAATTGATGATGAGAACCTAAAATGAGAGGTCCAGATTAAATCTGAGAATCCCTAATTAGGGTTAGGAATGTGATGACATTTTAAATAATTTAATTTATTTAAAATGAGAGGAATATTAAATTGGCAATTAAATAATTAAATTTAATTATTTAATTTAGAAGATAAGATTAATTAATTAAATAAATTAATCAATTCATTTAATTATGACATATTAAATAAATAAATAAAACTTATTTATTTAATAATCAAGAAGAAATATATGACAAAGGGAATTAAATAAATTAAGAAATTTATTTAATTAAGGAAAGATTTAGACAATTAATGATGTATTTAATAAATAAATGAAATTTATTTATTTAATAATCATGAAGAATAAAAGGACATGAATTAATTAAATAATTATGAATTATTTAATCAATAGTTGAATGTGGACCAAGGACATAATTAAATGTATTAATTATGCTAGGACAAAAGTGGTAAAAATGAAGCTTGCAGGCCTAGGTTATTTTTAGTTGTCTACATTTTGTCCCTCTTTGTCATAATGTTGCTTGTCGCATTGTGACAAAGAAAATAAGTCAAAAATATGCCCCAGTGCAAAATAAGATGAGGAAGAATGATGAGAAGGGTTATGGTATGCCCCCTCGAGAGGAAAGACAGGTTCCAAGAACATGGGTGTGCTCTCGAAATTGATGAGAAGACTTAGAATATGAAGAGACAAAGGAATGTTAGTGCAAAAGATATGGATGATGATATGGATGCAATGCCTATATTAGATGAGTGAGAGAAGATGACAAGACTAAAGAAGATGCATGTTAGTTCGTAGACCAAATCCTTCAAAACATTGCCATAGGACTTTAATATTTATTGCTCTTAATCATCATTGGGCGGTAAAATGACACAAATGGACAACAAACACCATGATATGATGTAGACCAAGGTGTGCAAGGTCATCCATTTGAAAAAAGACAGTCACAGACAAAGAATGTCCTAACTCATACTAAGGGTGAAGTTGCCCTAGTCTTTTTGTCAAGACAATCCACAAACAGCGGTCAAAGAAAATAAAATAGGCCAGGATACGTCATCGCACCTCTAAATCCTTCACGGGACATCCTCGATGTAGCTAGTAACATGACCAAAAAGACAAGACAATAAAAATATAAGACAAAATAGCCAAGATAATCAAGAGATAAGACAAGACAGACGAGAAAAATTAACAGCCATTTAATTTTGTTTGCCAATGTTTGTTTGCCAAAGATTGATTTCTTGTCGGTTTGATAGTTTTAACAGTTTAAGAGTTTTTCCAATTTGACGGTGTTGACGGTTTGACGGGGCCTATTGTCAGGAAGGACACATCCTGAAAAGGAAAAGGACATTTTGACGAGGTCTAACTCCAAGAAGGACACATCTTGAAGAGGACCAAAGAGTGACGAGATTGACATTGTTTTGATTAATATGTTTTGGCAAGTTGATTGATGTTGACTGTATGATTGATTGGCTTATGTTGTCTTATTTTGACCAATTTTGACATTGACGTTTTGAATGAATGTCTTATGTCTGAGTTTGACTATGTCTGACTTATTTGACCGATGTGACAATTGTGACAAATGCCATGATTTTATGTGGACCAACCTTAAAGGATTGACCTAATGTCTCAGGGACTCATCGACTGATGGCCTTGCTTACGTAGCAAATGCGCAGAGACAACGTAGTTCAACAATGACATGGATTGACTGACATGACTGACTTTGACTCCATTTTTAGGATTTTGACATTGATTTGGATGTTTTTGTGTTTTTCTTCAGGACGTTTTATGATTTTTAGGTCTTTCTTTAGGACATTTTATGATGTTTTTATCTATTTTCAGGACATTTTATGATGTTTTTGGATTTTGACATTTAAGAGGATCGTGACAAATGCATGTGACTGATGCCTACACATGAGAATTCAAGGAAAAACATGATTGTGCCCCTAGTCAAGCTAAATACCAATTGACAGGTGATGACAACATTGTTTGACGTGGGAAGGATGCATCTCGAAACAATGCGAGGATGATGATAATGTGACGAAAGTATCGAGGTCTACAGCTAGGTCAAGAACACAGTCAAGTAACATTTTGGATAATGTGCTTGTATGAATTAGACTCGTTGCATTTGGAATGACTTGGTTAGGACTAGATGGGATGATGATTATCCTTAGACCGTTTGACAAGGGAAAGCCAAGATAGGTGACAGGCATGAAAGGATAGGGGGTGGCCTTCGTAAAGGACGGGGGACATGAGACTAAGAGAATGTCATATGGTTTTCAAGGACTATGTCGTATACGGACAATAAGACTATGACATTCAATGACATGATGTTTTGTGTATGACCAAAGGATAGACATGTCAAAAGTTTTCCCAAAGCATGATTTATGTGTGCCATTTTTATGTCAAGACCAAGATAGGTGGGAATGATATGGATTAAATGGTCGAATGCCAATGACAAGAGGAAGGCCTAGGAGATGAGACGACTTGCCCCCAAGTGTAAGAGTTCACATAGATGATTTATTTTACACATGACGCCTATTTGCCAGGTTTTCATCATGGTACTTATCCAGGGCGCCTATTTGCTAGGTTTTCACCATTTGATGAAATTTTTCCCTTTACTATTTTCTTGAATTTTTGATTTTTTTGGTGTCACCAAGATGCCTGTTTGCCAGGTTTTCATCAGGGTGACGATTTTTACATTTTTCAAATTTTTTTTTTTTGTATTTTTGATTTGGTGGATAGCCTGGATGCTTTAGATAACCACTGACTATTCAAAATTCACTGACAATGCCGATGTAGAGACTGGTGCCATGATATGCCAATAATGTCCTGTCTGAAGTAGTTGTCTTGTCAGGATCGTAGTGCTTGTATACAACTGATCGATGTCATTGTGATCCTTTCTGATACTAGAGTTAGCCTTATTAGAATATGCACATCGCGATAGAGTGCCATGAGAGTCCTTGTGGTAAAGAGTTGCTGACATGATGTGACGGATTTGTGATGTAGGATTTTTGTACTTTAGGCGAGATGTAGGATTATGACAGATGATGGTAGATGTGGAAAGGTTGTTTGCACATTTGGATGAATGACTTTTTATTTTCCAAGCTTGGGATGGTGGATGACGAATTTTGGAGGGATGGTGTTTGGAACCAACACTTTTAGATGCCTTGCTTGATGACCATTTTGAAGGAGGTAGACATTTGTTGTATGTAGGAGTCCTCTTGTCTTGTGGCTCCACATTGTGATTGACTTTTGTATTTGACTTGGTGTCTTTGTTTGATCCATCTTTCTTTGGGATCCATTTTAATTTCATTTGTCCACTTGTCCTTTTGTTTGATTCAATGGCCTTTGACATTTGATTTTGATCTTTTGACTTGTAAGAGTTTTGTTTTTCTTGGTTCCAAAGGGAAGGTTTATTCATGATAGAATGATAGTTCATGGTGTGGGTGGAGGGGGTGTTGGCAGCAATCTTATGACAAGGATTTTTCATGGATTCCATTTTGATGTTTGTATCTAACAAAGTTGCCCCCAATATCGAGGAGGTACCACTGACATCATTTGATTTACTGATTGAAGAATACCCAAGACCTTGATATTTGCAATTTTCCTAAAGTTGTATTGGTTCTCGAATGCCTTGTTCATGTATGCCTAGTCCTTTGCCTTGATATTGCATGCTTTGATAGATTCTGTTTGCAATGGGGTATTTATTGTTTTGAAAGGAAGATGTTAACCCGTCATGATGTATGTAGTCACTTGGAATATTTTCATCTACAAGAAAGCCTACTCTGACAAAGATAGATGACCCTAGTTGATAAAGTGTCTTAGCTTCATTTTCATGTTGGACATATTCCTGACTCATATCTTTAGTCTGATCATGTGACATGTCAAGTTTAGATGATTATGTTGGTGCTTTCAAGGCAATGTCGAAGCCATCATTATGTTTAGTGTAATAGAGTCCAATGATTTTTGCTATAACTTGATCATATGCAAGCATGTCCTTAGTGGAATATTCTTGTTTTGGAAGAATATCGTCTATGTGTCCCATGAAGGCAAGTGTCTCATCGTGGGAAGTGTCAATAGTCAAGGCCTATATAGGTTCGGCAAGTGTTTGATCATGAATGACATAAAGGTCAAGGAGTGGATCATTTTGGACTTCTTGGTCAGTGGTAGGGTCTTGCTCGAAGATGAGGTTGTCATAGATTATATAGTCAGAAATAGAGTCATTATCAAGGAGAGGTGTGTTCTGGATGTCATGATTGTCTTGAAGGACTTCATGGATGGACTGAAAGATAGGGTCATGGGATGGACTACCTTGTTCTTGACATGAGGGTGACATTATAAGGTCATGCTTTGGGCTTTCATTTTGACATGTATCCTCAAGTTTATTAAATGGGATTTGACTTTGAGTAATGATAGAATTTTCATGACTAGATGTGGCTTGTGAGGGGGTGATTTGAAAAGGATTAATGAATGACGGACTAGGATAGGATGTGGGAACTTGGACTTGACTAGTATATGAAGGACTAGGATATGACATGGGTACTTGCATTGGACTAGTATGTGAAGGACTAGGGTATGACGTGGAGACTTGGACCGGATATGACATGGAGTCTTGGACTGGAGTAGGATGTGATGGCATATGATGTGACATGGGGACTTCGACTATATTAGTTGGTAATGACATAGGGACTTAGACTGGATTGGAGTAAGGTTGACTAAAATGGGACGTGGAGACTTGGGCCGAATCAATATGGTATGATGTGGGGACGTGACATGTGTTGATAGATGGTTGATAGGGCATGTAGACTTGGACATGATTGATAGGTGAAGGGTCAGAATATGACGTGGAGGTTTGGAATGGACTAGCGGACAATTGGCTTCCCTTGTCAATGTTAGGATAAGGGTGATAAGTGGACGTTTGTTGTGAATTAATGGCAGGATTTGTGTCAAGTGACTGTTGATTGTGAGGGTAGACAGATGGTGGCAAAGTATTTATGTCAAAGCCTCATGGTAACTTAGCCCCTTCGTCCAAAAGCATGGCTAGATACCTTTAAGGGTCACGTAAGATTGATTTTTTTACAAAGGAGAATATATCAGGATTTTGTGCTGCAGCTTCTAAGTCTTTGACATATACTCGTCCATTCTGGTCTCTTTCTATGAATGGCTCAAAAATATTTTGTGATGAAGATGGCATGTTCATGGGAGATTGCATGTTCATGTTGTGAAATGGGTCAGAAAAAGTCCAATGTTGGTTTGTGTCATAAGTGTTATTATCAATGTTGGGATTGAAATCTTGTCCAAAGTTTTCCATTTGTCGTTGTTGTCTTTGAAGCCTAGTCTCAACCGTAAAAAGAATTTTCTCAAATGAGAATGATGAGAATGACAACTAAATGCAAGGATGACACTAGCCTATGTTTTTTGGATTTTTTGGATAAAGGATGACAATGCAAGACTATGTTTTTGGATTTTTGACAATAAGGGATGCAATATGACAATGTTGTCTAAAGAAAATGACTAATGCTAAAGGACAATGAAGACTAAGATGACAAGTTATGTCACTAATTTTTTTTGTATTTTTGGAATAAAAGATGACAATGCAAGATGATGATGACATTTTCCTAAGGAAATGATTAATGCAAGATGACAAGGTTGTCAAGGCCAATATGAGGACTAAGATGATGATGTTTGACTAAGCTAGTTTTTAATGTTATTCTGAGATTGCACAAGCTAGTGATAGAGGTATCCACTCCTTGACCTTTATGCCATCTACTAAGTCAGCAACATCCCGTCTATATTCCCTACAAATGGCTAAGTCTTGGACCTGACTGGGGGCATACCGATACCCTCCTCGTCATTCTTCCTCATCTTATTTTGCACTGAGGCATTTTTTGACTTATTTTCTTTGTCACAATGTGACAAGCGACATTATGACAAAGAGGGGCAAAATGTAGACACCTAAAAATGACTTAGGCTTACAAGCTTCATTTTTACCACTTTTGTCCTAGCATAATTATGACATTTAATTATGTCCTTGGTCCACATTCGACTATTAATTAAATAATTTATAATTATTTAATTAATTCATGTCTTTGTATTCTTCATGATTATTAAATAAATAAATTTAATTTATTTATTAAATACGTCATTAATTAGCTAAGTCTTCCCTTAATTAAATAAATTTCTTAATTTATTTAATTCCCCTTTGTCATATATTTCTTCCTGATTATAAAATAAATGAATTACATTTATTTATTTAATATGTCACTAACTTTCATAATTAAATAAATTGATTAATTTATTTAATTAGTTAATCTTATCTTCTAAATTAAATAATTAAATTTAATTATTTAATTGCCAATTTAATATTCCTCTCATTTTAAATAAATCAATTGTTTAAAATGTCATCACAATCTTAACTGTCAGTCCATTTTGGTAAATAATCTGAAAAAGATTGTTTATTGTCTCATAAAATCCATAATTTGAATTAATTTAATTCAAATTAGTAACTAATCTTCTGAAAATCAAGTAATCGGCAGATTCTTGATTTTTCAAATCTGATCTTCAGTTCAAATCTTATCTTCTTGATTTTTCGAATCTCACAAATCAGGCAGTCTTATCTTCTTGACTTTTCGAAAATCTTTATTTCTTTAATTAATTTCCTCATTTATTCTCCACCGTCAATCTGATTATCTGAGACATTATTCTGACCGTTTGATTAAGGATTTTGCCCTAACTCTAATTAGGGATTCTCAGATTTAATCCGGACTTCTCATTCTAGGTCTTTCTTAGAATTCAAAATTGTGTTTTCTATAAAAGACAATTTTGCTCATAATTTCGGGATACTGACAACTTCATTTTTGAATTTAGGCATTATAGTCATTTTTAGCATTGGTAATTATTATTTCATTTAGCATATTGTCATAGACATAGGCATTATTCTATCAAATCCTTTAACATTTGCATAGGGCTTTGACATTACATTAGGTTGCTCATTTGAAATCTGAGGGCCTCATTCGACTTGCTGCAAACTAGAAGGTGTAACAAAGGTGAACCATGGAAGATGAAGATTTCTAGTAACATTGTTCTTGTTATTTTCATTTTATTTCCTTTGTGCTTTGTTATTTTATTGGATTTTTAATGTTATTATTTAACAATCTAACAATCTAATTTTCCATTGATACATTTGGTGAACCCGACATTTTGTAGAAAAATTTGTGTGTGTTCTTGTTTGTTTTCACTGTTTTGCAGGTTATAGCCAAGAAGTCATACGAAATCCTGTCACCTTCATTTGAGCACAGAAAAATGGGCGAATAAAATATTTTAAAACGTTTTCTGGGTTTTGTAGCTCTCGGTCTTAGCTTTCCAGAACTTTAAATGGTTTCAAATTTCGTTAAGATTTGAGAAATTTATGGCTATTTTAGTAATCACTATTTTTTTAATTTTGTTTTTAAAACCTGCGTTTTCTTTTGCATATAACTTTTATTTTGTGCAGAATCGTAGAAAATCCTTCCTGGGTTTTGAAGGTTTGACTTTTAGCTTTCCATGGATATCTACCACTTAAAATTTTGTTAAGTTTGGAGGAAGTTATCACTATTTTAAGTTTGCTATTTTCATTTAAGTTTTTATTTTTTATTTTTTATTACTAATCTTTGTTGGCAGCATGTGGCATTGGAGTTTTTCGTGGGTCAAATACATTTATTCAAACTACTGACATGTGGTTTTGCAGCTACGTTTGTCAAAGATTTATCTCTTAAACCACATGTTTGTATTTTTTAATTTAGGAACATTTCCTTTGGTACAATTAAAATGAACCTCTGTTTGATCATGTTTGAATGTGTTTGCAAAACGGTAGGCGAGTATGCTCTCACCTTGTGAAAACTCAGTGATCAGAAAACCAGACCCATTTTTATTTGTTTTTACCCTTCACGATTTGGTATATCGAAGTATCATCTCCCCTTGTGCATTCGTGTGATCCTGGGTGTAAGAGAAACGGTTACTGACTCTAGAACTTGGGCCTGTTCTGGTGGGAAAAATTACTCACCTCAGGACGACTCAGACCGATAGCACCTTGACACCGAGGGACTTCCAGCCGGTATATAAAAGTGGGTTCTTGGGGAAAGCCCAAGAATCACGAGTGTGGTTCCGACGAGATGGATCCAAAAGGGGACTCTCGCCGCATAGATCATGTCCCACGAATGGAATGTCCGAATTAAATACCCCTTGTTTTAGTGTCCAACCATTGTTTGGCCGTTGCTTGGTATAGTGCAGGGTATAGTAGCATGCCTGAAGACACTCACTACTGATCCCCTTGAGTAGAGATAGCAGTTCTTGGGAAGTCACTACCCAAGAATCTGAATTTGGTGTGCTCGAATGACGTTAATGAGCCGTGGAGGGGAGCCAATGCCACCAAAATTCTAAGCTATCCGCTCTCGAGAAGGAAAGGTGTTTATCACCAATCCGGGCTATATCGGTGGGCTATACCAAGTATACAAACACTTGGCCTCTTGGCCTTTTAGGATTGTACTTGTTTCATGTGTGCTTGCTTACACCAAAGCATTGTGCTTGTCAAGTGTTTTCTAAATTTTCAAACAATATACACAACATTCACAAATCTGAACACAAACAATCGACCTTGGACAACTCAGACTTTTCAACAAGACATTAGAAAATAATCTCAGTCCCCATTTTGAACTTAGACTTTGCATTGTTCATCTTAGTCATCATTTTAAACCTAGACTTGGCATTTATAACATTGAGTCCTTAGTCAAACATCATCATCTTAGTCCTCATATTGGCCTTGACAACCTTGTCATCTTGCATTAATCATTTCCTTAGGAAAACGTCATCATCATCTTGCATTGTCATCCTTTATTCCAAAAATACAAAAAAAAATTAGTGACATAACTTGTCATCTTAGTCTTCATTGTCCTTTGGCATTAGTCATTTTCTTTAGACAACATTGTCATATTGCATCCCTTATTGTCAAAAATCCAAAAACATAGTTTGCATTGTCATCCTTTATCCAAAAAATCCAAAAAACATAGGCTAGTGTCATCCTTGCATTTAGTTGTCATTCTCATCATTCTCATTTGAGAAAATTCCTTTTACGGTTGAGACTAGGCTTCAAAGACAACAACGACAAATAAAAAACTTTGGACAAGATTTCAATCCCAACATCGATAATAACACTTATGACACAAACCAACATTGGACTTTTTCTGACCCATTTCACAACATGAACATGCAATCTCCCATGAACATGCCATCTTCATCACAAAACATTTTTGAACCATTCATACAAAGAGACCAAAATGGACGAGTATATGTCAAAGACTTAGAAGCTGCAACGCAAAATCATGATATAGTCACATTTGTAAAAAAATCAATCTTACATGACCCTCAAAGGTATCTAGCCATGCTTTTGGACGAAAGGGCTAAGTTACCACGAGGCTTTGACATAAATACTTTTCCACCTCCATCCGTCTACCCTCACCACCAAAAGTCACTTAACACCATCCATGACATTAGTCCACAACAAACATCCATTACTCACCCTTATCCTAACTTTGACAAGGGAAACCAACTGTCCACTAGTCCATTCCAAGTCTCCACGTCATATTCCGAACCTTCACCTATCAATCTCGTCCAAGTCTACATGCCTTATCAACCATCTAACAACTCATGTCAAATCCTCACATCATACCAAATCAATCCAGTCCAAAAATCCATGGCATATCCGATCGAAGTCCCCATGTCACATCCTATGTCATCACATCCTACTCCAATCCAAGACTCCATGTCATATCCGGTCCAAGTCTCCACATCATACCCTAGTCTTTCACATACTAGTCTAATGCAAGTCTCCACATCATACCCTAGTCCTTCACATACTAGTCCAATGCAAGTACCCATGTCATATCCTAGTCCTTCACATACTAGTCCCATCCAAGTCCCCACGTCCTATCCTAGTTCGTCATTCATTAATCATTTTCAAGTCACCCCCTCACAAGCCACATCTAGTCATCAAAATTCTATCATAGTCCAAAGTCAAATCCCATTTAATAAACTTGAGGATACATGTCAAAATGAAAGCCCAAAGCATGACATTATAATGTCACCCTCATGTCAAGAACAAGGTAGTCCATCCCATGACCCTATTTTTGACAACCCCATCTTTGACCAAGACCCTACCATTGACCAAGAAATCCAAATCCATGACAACCCCATCTTGGATCAAGACCCTACCATGGACAAAGAAATCCAAAATGATCCACTCCTTGACCTTTATGCCATTCATGATCAAACACTTGTTGACCCTATAGAGTCCTCGACTATTGACACTTTCCAAGATGAGACACTTGCCTCCATGGGACACATAGATGATATTCCTCCAAAAAAAAGAATCTTCCATTAGGGACATGCTTACATATGATCAAGTTATAGCTAAAATCATTGGACTCTATGACACTAAAAATAATGATGGCTTCAACATTTCCTTGGAAGCACCAACAGAATCATCTAAACCTGACATGTCGCATGATCAGGCCAAAGATATCAGTCAGGAATATGTCCAACATGAAAATGAAACTAAGACACTTTATCAACTAGGGTCATCTATCTTTGTTAGAGCAGGCTTTCTTGCAGATGAAAATATTACAAGTGACAGTGTCCATAGACATCATGATGGGTTAGCATCTTGCTTTCAAAACAATAAATACCCCATCGCAAACAAAATATTTCAAAGCATGCAATATCAAGGCAAAGGACTAGCCATAGGCATTCTTGAGAAATTATAGACATCAAGGTCTTGGTTATTCCTCAGACAGAAAATCAAACGATGTCAGTGGTACCTCCTCGATAATGGGGGCAACTTTGTCAGATACAAACGTCAAAATGGAGTCCATGAGAAATCCTTGTCATAAGATTGCTGCCAACACCCCCTCCACCCACACCATGAACCATCATTCCATCATAAATAAACCTTCCCTTTGGAACCAACAAAAATAAAAGTCTTACAAGTCAAAAGATCAAAATCAAATGTCAAAGGCCATTGAATCAAACAAAAGGACAAGTGGACAAATGAAATTAAAATGGATCCCAAAGAAAGATGGATCAAACAAAGACACCAAGTCAAATGCAAAAGTAAATCACAATGTGGAGCCACAAGACAAGAGGAATCCCACATATAACACATGTCCACCTCCTTATAAATGGTCATCAATCAAGGCATATAAAAGTGTTGGTTCCAAACACCATCCCTCCAAAATTCGTCATCCACCATCCCAAGCTTGGAAAATAAAAAGTCATTCATCCAAATGTCCAAACAACCTTTCCACATCTACCATCATCTGTCATAATCCTACATCTCGCCTAAAGTCCAAAAATCCTACATCACAAATCCGTCATGTCATGGCAGCAACTCTTTACCACAAGGACTCTCATGGCACTCTATTACGATGTGCGTATCTGATAAGGCCAACTCTAGTATCAGAAAGGATCACAATGACATTGATCAATTGTATACAAGTGTTACGATCCTGACAAGACAACTCCTTCAGCAAGGTCATTATTGGCATACCATGGCACCAGTCTCTACATCGGCACCATCAGTGGATTCAGAACAGTCAGTGGTAATATAAAGCATCCAGGCTATCCACAATATCAAAAATACAAAAAAATCAAAAATCATCACTGATGAAAACAAAAAGGTGTCTTGGTGACACCAAAAAAAAAATGCAAGAAAATAGGAAAGAGAAAAATTTCATCCAATGGTGAAAACCTGGCAAACAGGCGTCATGTGTAAAATAAATCATCTATGTGGACTTTTATACTTGGGGGCAAGTCGTCTCATCTCCCAGGCCTTCCTCTTGGCATTGGCATTCGACCATTTAATCCATATCATTCCCACCTATCTTGGTCTTGACATAAAACTGGCACACATAAATCATGCTTTGGGAAAACTCTTGACATGTCTATCCTTCAGTCATACACGATTCACAAAACATCATGTCATTGACCATCATAGTCTTATTGTCCTTATACAACATAGTCCTTGAAAATCATATGACAATTCCATTAGTCTCATGTCTCATGTCTTTTACCAAGGCCACCCCCTATCCTTTCATGCCTACCACTTATCTTGGCTTTCCCTTGTCAAACGGTCTAAGGATAATCATCATCCCATCTAGCCCTAACCAAGTCATTCCAAATGCAACGAGTCTAATTCATACAAGCACATTATCCAAAACATTACTTGACTACGTTCCTGGCCCGGCTGTAGACCTCCATACTTTCGTCACATTATCATCATCGTCCTCACGTTGTTTCGGGATGCGTCCTTCCCACGTCAAAGAACGTTGTCATCACCTGTCAATTGGTATTCAACTTGACTAGGGGCACAATCATGTTTTTCCTTGGATTCTCATGTGTAGGCATCAGTCATATGCATTTGTCATGATCCTCTTAAATGTCAAAATCCAAAAAAATCATATAATGACAAAAAGACAAAACATCATAAAATGTCCAAAAAAGAAAAACATCACAAAAGTCTTGAAAAGACCAAAAAACATCATAAAATGTCCAAAAAACCAAAAACATCATAAAATGTCCTGAAGAAAGACCTAAAAATCATAAAACGTCCTGAAGAAAAACAAAAATATCCAAATCAATGCCAAAATCCTAAAAATGGAGTCAAAGTCAGTCATGTCAGTCAATCCATGTCATTGTCGAACTACGTTGTCTCTGCGCATTTGCTACGTAGGCAAGGCCATCAGTCGATGAGTCCCTGAGACATTAGGTCAGTCCTTTTAGGTTGGTCCAAATAAAATCATGGCATTTGTCACAATCGTCACATTAGTCAAATAAGTCAAACATAGTCAAACTCAAACACAAGACAGTCATTCGAAACGTCAATGTCAAAATTGATCAAAATTAGACAACACAGTCCAATCAATCATACAGTCAACATTAGTAAATTTTTCAAAACATATTACTCAAAACAATGTCAGTCTCGTCACTCTTTGGTTCTCTTCAAGATGTTTCCTTCTTGGAGTTGGACCTCGTCAAAATGTCCTTTGCCTTTTTCAGGATGTGTCATTCCTGACAATAGGCCCTGTAAAACCGTCAACACCGTCAAAACTGGCAAAACACTTAAACTATCAAAACTATCAAACCGACAAGAATTCAATCTTTGGCAAACAAACATTGGCAAACAAAATAAAATGGCTATTAATTTTTCTAGTCTATCTTGTCTTATATTTTGACTATTTTGGTTATTTTGTCTTATTTTTTTTTACTGTCTTGTCTTTTTGGTCATGTTACTAGCTACCTCGAGGATGTCCCATGAAAGATTTAGAGGTACGATGACGTCTCCTAACCTATTTTATTTTCTTTGACTACTGTCTGTGGATTGTCTTGACAAAAAGACTGGGGCAACTTCACCCTTAGTATGAGTTAGGACATTCCTTTTCTGTGACTGTCTTTTTTTTCAAGTGGATGACCTTGCACACCTTGGTCTGTGTCATATCATGGTGTTTGTTGTCCATTTGTGTCATTTTTACCGCCCAATGATGATTAAGAGCAATAAATATTAAAGTCCTATGGCAATGTTTTGAAGGATTTGGTCTAGGAACTAACGTGCATCTCCTTTAGTCGTGTCATCTTTTCTCGCTCATCTCATATAGGCATTGCATCCATATCATCATCCATATCTTTTGCACTAACATTTCTTTGTCTCTTCATATTCTAGTCTTCTCATCCATTTCGAGAGCACACCCATGTTCTTGGAACGTCTCCTCTCAAGGGGCATACCGATACCCTCCTCGTCATTCTTCCTCATCTTATTTTACCTTTGGGGCATTTTTGACTTATTTTCTTTGTCACAATGTGACAAGCGACATTATGACAAAGAGGGGCAAAATGTAGACACCTAAAAATGACCTAGGCTTGCAAGCTTCATTTTTACCACTTTCGTCCTAGCATAATTATGACATTTAATTATGTCCTTGGTCCACATTCACTATTAATTAAATAATTTATAATTGTTTAATTAATTCATGTCTTTGTATTCTTCATGATTATTAAATAAATAAATTTTATTTATTTATTAAATACGTCATTAATTGGCTAAGTCTTCCCTTAATTAAATAAATTTCTTAATTTATTTAATTCCCCTTTGTCATATATTTCTTCCTGATTATTAAATAAATGAATTACATTTATTTATTTAATATGTCACTAACTGTCATAATTAAATAAATTGATTAATTTATTTAATTAGTTAATCTTATCTTCTAAATTAAATAATTAAATTTAATTATTTAATTGCCAATTTAATATTCCTCTCATTTTAAATAAATCAATTGTTTAAAATGTCATCACAATTTTAACTGTCAGTCCATTTTGGTAAATAATCTGAAAAAGATTGTTTATTGTCTCATAAAATCCATAATTTGAATTAATTTAATTCAAATTAGTAACTAATCTTCCGAAAATCAAGTAATCGGGAAGATTCTTAATTTTTCAAATCTGATCTTCAGTTCAAATCTTATCTTCTTGATTTTTCGAATCTCACAAATCAGGCAGTCTTATCTTCTTGATTTTTCAAAAATCTTTATTTCTTTAATTAATTTCCTCATTTATTCTCCACCGTCAATCCGATTATCTGAGACATTATTTTGACCGTTCGATTAAGGATTTTTCCCTAACTCTAATTAGGGATTCTCATATTTAATCCGGACTTCTCATTCTAGGTCTTTCTTAGAATTCAATCTCATCCGTCCATTCAAAATTGTGTTTTCTATAAAAGACAATTTTGCTCATAATTTTGGGATACTGACAACTTCATTTTCGAATTTAGGCATTATAGTCATTTTTGGCATTGGTAATTATTATTTCATTTAGCATATTGTCATAGACATAGGCATTATTCTATCAAATCCTTCAACATTTGCATAGGGCTTTGACATTACATTAGGTTGCTCATTTGAAATCTGAGGGCCTCATTCGACTTGCTGCAAACTAGAAGGTGTAACAAAGGTGAACCATGAAAGATGAAGATTTTTGGTAACATTATTCCTGTTATTTTTATTTTATTTCCTTTGTGCTTTGTTATTTCATTGGATTTTTAATGTTATTATCTAACAATCCAACAATCTAATTTTCCATTGATAGAGGTATCCACTCCTTGACCTTTCCATCATAAATAAACTTTCCCTTTGGAACCAACAACAACAAAAGTCTTACAAGTCAAAAAATCAAAATTAAATGTCAAAGGCCATTGAATCAAACAAAAGGACAAGTGGACAAATTGAATTAAAATGGATCCCAAAGAAAGATGGATCAAACAAAGACACCAAGTCAAATACAAAAGTCAATCACAATGTGGAGCCACAAGACAAGAGGACTCCCACATATAACACATGTCCACCTCCTTCAAAATGGTCATCAATCAAGACATATAAAAGTGTTGGTTCCAAACACCATCCCTCCAAAATCCGTCATACACCATACTAAGTTTGGAGAATAAAAGGTGATTCATCCAAACGTCCAAACAACCTTTCCACATCTACCATCATTTGTCATAATCCTACATCTCACCTAAAGTCCAAAAATCTTACGTCACAAATCTGTCACATCATGGCAGCAAATCTTTACCACAAGGACTCTCATGGCACTCTATTGCGATGTGCGTATTTTGATAAGGCCAACTCTAGTATTAGAAAGGATCACAATGACATTGATCAGTTGTATACAAGTGTTATGATCCTGACAAGACATCTTCTTCAACAAGGTCATTATTGGCATATCATGGCACCAGTCTCTACATCGGCACCGTTAGTGGATTCAGAATAGTCAGTGGTCATCTAAAGCATCCAAGCTATCCACAATATCAAAAATACAAAAAAAAAAAAATCAAAAATCAAAAAATCGTCACCCTAATGAAAACCTGGCAAATAGGCGTCTTGGTGACACCAAAAAAATCAAAAAGTTAAGAAAATAGTAAAGAGAAAAATTTCATCCAATGGTGAAAACTTGGAAAACAGGCGCTTTGGATAAGTACCATGATGAAAACCTAGCAAACAGGCGTCATGTGTAAAATAAATCATCTATGTGGACTCTTACACTTGGGGGCAAGTCGTCTCATCTCCTAGGCCTTCCTCTTGACATTGACATCTGACCATTTCATTCATATCATTTTCATACATTTTCCCACTTACCTCGGTCTTGACATAAAACTGGCACACATAAATCATGCTTTGGGAAAACTCTTGACATGTCTATCCTTCGGTCATACACGATTCACGAAACATCAGGTCATTAACCATCATAGTCTTATTATCCTTATACGACATAGTCCTTGAAAATCATATGACAATTCCATTAGTCTCATGTCTCCCATCTTTTACCAAGGCCACCCCCTATCCTTTCATGTATGTCACCTATCTTGGCTTTCCCTTGTCAAACGGTCTAAGGATAATCATCATCCCATCTAATCCTAACCAAGTCATTCCAAAGGCAACGAGTCTAAGCCATACAAGCACATTATCCAAAATTTTACTTGATTGCGTTCCTGGTCCGGCTGTAGACCTCCATACTTTCGTCACATTATTGTCATCATCCTCACGTTGTTTTGACATGCATCCTTCCCACGTCAAACAACGTTGTCATCACCTGTCAATTGGTATTTAGCTTGACTAGGGGCACAATCATGTTTGTCCTTGGATTCTCATGTGTAGGCATCAGTCATATGCATTTGTCACGATCCTTTTAAACGTCAAAATCCAAAAACATAATGAAATGTCCTGAAAAAAGACAAACATTATAAAATGTCTTGAAGAAAGACCAAAAACATCATAAAATGTCCTGAAAAAAGACCTAAAAATCATAAAACGTCCTAAAGAAAAACACAAAAAAATTCAAATCAATGTCAAAATCCTAAAAATAGAGTCAAAGTCAGTCATGTCAGTCAGTCCATTTCATTGTCGAACTACGTTGTCTCTACGCATTTGCTACGTAGGCAAGGCCATTAGTCGATGAGTCCCCGAGACATTAGGTCAGTCCTTTTAGGTTGGTCCAAATAAAATCGTGGCATTTGTCACAATCGTCACATCGGTCAAATAAGTCAGACATAAGACAGTCATTCGAAACGTCAATGTTAAAATTGGTCAAAATCAGACAACATAAGCCAATCAATCATATAGTCAACATCAATCAACTTGCCAAAACATATTAATCAAAACAATGTCAATCTCGTCACTCTTTGGTCCTCTTCAAGATGTGTCCTTCTTGGAGTTAGACCTCGTCAAAATGTCCTTTGCCTTTTCAAGATGTGTCCTTCCTGACAATAGGCCCCGTCAAACCGTCAACACCGTCAAATTGGAAAAACTCTTAAACTGTTAAAACTGTCAAACCGACAAGAAATCAATATTTGGCAAACAAACATTGGCAAACAAAATTAAATGGCTGTTAATTTTTCTCGTCTGTCTTGTCTTATCTCTTGATTATCTTGGCTATTTTGTCTTATATTTTTACTGTCTTGTCTTTTTGGTCATGTTACTAGCTACCTCGAGGATGTCCCGTGAAGGATTTAGAGGTGCGATGACGTATCCTGGCCTATTTTATTTTTTTTGACCTCTGTCTGTGGATTGTCTTGACAAAAAGACTGGGGCAACTTCGCCCTTAGTATGAGTTAGGACATTCTTTGTCTGTGACTGTCTGTTTTTCAAATGGATGACCTTGCACACCTTGGTCTACGTCATATCATGGTGTTTGTTGTCCATTTGTGTCATTTTACCGCCCAATGATGATTAAGAGCAATAAATAGTAAAGTCCTATGGCAATGTTTTGAAGGAGTTGGTCTACGAACTAACATGCATCTTCTTTAGTCTTGTCATCTTCTCTCACTCATCTGATATAGGCATTGCATCCATATCATCATCCATATCTTTTGCACTAACATTCCTTTGTCTCTTCATATTCTAAGTCTTCTCATCAATTTCGAGAGCACACCCATGTTCTTCAAACCCGTCTATCCTCTCGAGGGGCCATACTGCAACCCTCCTCGTCATTCTTCCTCATCCTATTTGGCACTGGGGCATACTTTTAACTCTCTTTTTTTGTCACAATGCGACATGCTACATTATGATAAAGAGGGGCAAAATGTAGACACCTAAAAATGACCTAGGCCTGCAAGCTTCATTTTTACCACTTTCGTCCTAGCATAATTGAAACATTTAATTATGTTTTTTGTCCACATTCGACTATTGATTAAATAATTCATAATTATTGAATTAATTCATATTCTTTTATTCTTCATGATTATTAAATAAATAAATTTTATTTATTAAATACGTCATTAATTTCTAAGTCTTCTCCTAATTAAATAAATTTCTTAATTTATTTAATTACCCTTTGTCATATATTTCTTCCTGATTATTAAATAAATAAGTTTTATTTATTTATTTAATATGTCACTAACTGTCTTAACTAAATGAATTGATTAATTTAATTAATTAATCTTATTTTCTAAATTAAATAATTAAATTTAATTATTTAATTGCCAATTTAATATTCCTCTCATTTTAAATAAATTAAATTATTTAAAATGTCATCACAATCTTAACTGTCAGTCCATTTTGATAAATAATCTGAAAAAGATTATTTATTATCTCATAAAATCCATAATTTGAATTAATTTAATTCAAATTAGTAACTAATCTTCCAAAAATCAAGCAATCGGGCAGATTCTTGATTTTCCAAATCTGATCTTCGGTCCAAATCTTATCTTCTTGATTTTTCGAATCTTGCAAATCAAGCAATCGTTATCTTCTTGATTTTTGAAAATCTTTATTTCTTTAATTAATTTCCTCATTTATTCTCCACCGTCGATCCGATTATCTGAGAAATTATTCTGACTGTTCGATTAAGGATTTTTCCCTAACCCTAATTAGGGATTCTCAGATTTAATCTGGACCTCTCATTTTAGGTTCTCATCATCAATTAATTTTGTCTGTCCACTCAAAATGACATTTTCTATAAAATGTCAGTTTCCTCAAACTTTTCGATTACACACAGACACCCAAACACATTGACATTTTATACACTTTCACACTTGCATTCTTAGATTTATCATAGCATTTATTATAGTCATTTGATCAAGTCTTGGCATTTGTTTAGGCATAGACATTGACAATTATAGTAATAGGCATAGGCATTTAGACATAGCATAAATCCTTCAAAGCTTGGTGTAGGACTTAGGCATTTGCAGATTGCTCATACGTCCAATCTGAGGGCAACATCATCCAGCAAGTAAGAAGGTATTATGAAAAGGAATCATGGAGGTATTAGCGATCAGGTATAATCGTTCTATGTTTTACTTCCTTTGTGTTTTGTAAGATCTTTGGGTTTCATTGTCATTTATTGTTTGTTGCTAACACTCCTAATCAAACCTAAAAGAAATCTATCACAAACACAATAATAACTAGTGATAGAGGTATAGGTTCGGCAAGTGTTTGATCATGAATGGCATAAAGGTCAAGGAGTGGATCATTTTGGATTTCTTGGTCAGTGGTAGGGTCTTGCTCGAAGATGAGGTTGTCATGGATTATATAGTCAGAAATAGAGTTGTTGTCAAGGAGAGGTGTGTTATGGATGTCATGATTGTCTTGAAGGACTTCATGGATGGACTAAAAGATAGGGTCATGGGATGGACTACCTTGTTCTTGACATGAGGGTGACATTATAAGGTCATGCTTTGAGCTTTCATTTTGACATGTATCCTCAAGTTTATTAAATGGGATTTGACTTTGAGTAATGATAGAATTTTCATGACTAGATGTGGCTTGTGAGGGGGTGATTTGAAAAGGATTAATGAATGACGGACTAGGATAGGATGTGGGAACTTGGACTTGACTAGTATATGAAGGACTAGGATATGACATGGGTACTTGCATTGGACTAGTATGTGAAGGACTAGGGTATGACGTGGAGACTTGGACCGGATATGACATGGAGTCTTGGACTGGAGTAGGATGTGATGGCATATGATGTGACATGGGGACTTCGACTATATTAGTTGGTAATGACATAGGGACTCGGACTGGATTGGAGTAAGGTTGACTAAAATGGGACGTGGAGACTTGGGCCGAATCAATATGGTATGATGTGGGGACGTGACATGTGTTGATAGATGGTTGATAGGGCATGTAGACTTGGACATGATTGATAGGTGAAGGGTCAGAATATGACGTGGAGGTTTGGAATGGACTAGCGGACAATTGGCTTCCCTTGTCAATGTTAGGATAAGGGTGATAAGTGGACGTTTGTTGTGAATTAATGGCAGGATTTGTGTCAAGTGACTGTTGATTGTGAGGGTAGACAGATGGTGGCAAAGTATTTATGTCAAAGCCTTGTGGTAACTTAGCCCCTTCGTCCAAAAGGTCACGTAAGATTGATTTTTTTATAAAGGAGAATATATCAGGATTTTGCGCTGCAGCTTCTAAGTCTTTGACATATACTCGTCCATTCTGGTCTCTTTCTATGAATGGCTCAAAAATGTTTTGTGATGAAGATGGCATGTTCATGGGAGATTGCATGTTCATGTTGTGAAATGGGTAAGAAAAAGTCCAATGTTGGTTTGTGTCATAAGTGTTATTATCGATGTTGGGATTGAAATCTTGTTCAAAGTTTCCAATTTGTCGTTGTTGTCTTTGAAGCCTAGTCTCAATTGTAAAAGGAATTTTCTCAAATGAGAATGATGAGAATGACAACTAAATGCAAAGATGACACTAGCCTATGTTTTTTGGATTTTTTGGATAAAGGATGACAATGCAAGACTATGTTTTTGGATTTTTGACAATAAGGGATGCAATATGACAATGTTGTCTAAAGAAAATGACTAATGCTAAAGGACAATGAAGACTAATTTTTTTTTGTATTTTTGGAATAAAGGATCACAATGCAAGATGATGATGACGTTTTCCTAAGGAAATGATTAATGCAAGATGACAAGGTTGTCAAGGCCAATATGAGGACTAAGATGATGATGTTTGACTAAGGACTTAATGTTATAAATTCCAAGTCTAGGTTTAAAATGATGACTAAGATGAACAATACAAAGTCTAAGTTCAAAATGGGGACTCAGATTGTTTTCTAATGTCTTGTTGAAAAGTCTGAGTTGTCCAAGGTCGATTGTTTGTGTTCAGATTTGTGAATGTTGTGTATATTGTTTGAAAATCTAGAAAACACTTGACAAGCACGATGTTTTGGTGTAAGCAAGCACACATGAAACAAGTACAATCCTAAAAGGCCAAGAGGCCAAGGGTTTGTATACTTGGTATAACTCACCGATATAGCCCGGATTGGTAATGAACACCTTTCCTTCTGGAGAGCGGATAGCTTAGAATTTTGGTGGCATTGGCTCCCCTCCACGGCTCATTAACGTCATTCGAGCACACCAAATTCAGATTCTTGGGTAGTGACTTCCCAAGAACTGCTATCTCTACTTAAGGGGATTAGTAGTGAGTGTCTTCGGGCATGATACTATACCCTGCACTATACCAAGCAATGGCCAAACAATGGTTGGACACTAAAACAAGGGGTATTTAATTCGGGCATTCCGTTCGTGGGGCATGATCCATGCGGCAAGAGTCCCCTTTCAGATCCATCTCATCGGAACCACACTCGTGATTCTTGGGCTTTCCCCAAGAACCCACTTTTATATACCGGCTGGAAGTCCCTCGGTGTCAGGGTGCTATCGGTCTGAGTCGTCCTGGGGTGAGTACTTTTTCCCACCAGAACAGGCCCAAGTTCTAGAGTCAGTAACTGTTTCTCTTACACTCATGATCGCACGAATGCACAAGGGGAGAGGATACTCCGATATACCAAATTGTGAAGGGTAAAAACAAATAAAAATGGGTCTGGTTTTCTGATCACCGAGTTTTCACAAGGTGAGAGCATACTCACCTACCGTTTTGCAAACACATTCAAACATGATCAAATAGATGTTCATTTTAATTGCACCAAAGGAAATGTTCCTAAATAAAAAAATGCAAACATGTGGTTTAAGAGATAAATCTTTGACAAACGTAGTTACAAAACCACATGTCAGTAGTTTGAATAAATGTCTTTGACCCACGAAAAACTCCAATGCCACATGCTGCCAACAAAGATTAGTAATAAAAAATAAAAAATAAAAACTTAAATGAAAACAACAAACTTAAAATAGCGATAACTTCCTCCAAACTTAACAAAATTTTAAGTGGTAGATATTCATGGAAAGCTAAATATCAAACTTTCAAAACCCAGAAAGGATTTTCTACAATTCTGCACAAAAAAAAAGTTATATGCAAAAGAAAATGCGGGTTTTAAAAACAAAATTAAAAAAAATAGTGATCACTAAAATAGCCATAACTTTCTCAAATCTTAATGAAATTTGAAACCATTTAAAGTTCTGGAAAGCTAAGACCGAGATCTACAAAACCCAGAAAAGTTTTTAAAATATTTTATTTGCCCATTTTTCTGTGCTCAAATGAAGGTGACGGGATTTTGTATGACTTCTTGGCTGTAACCTGCAAAATAGTGAAAACAAACAAGAACACACACAAATTTTTCTACAAAATGTCGGGTTCACCAAATGTATCAATGAAAAATTAGATTGTTAGATTGTTAGATAATAAACAATAAAGACAATGAAACCCAAAGATCTTACGAAACACAAAGGAAGTAAAATAATGAACGATTATACCTAATTGCCGAGACTTCCATGATTCCCTTTCGTAATACCTTCTTGCTTGCTAGATGATGTTGCCCTCAGATTCGTCATGCGAGCAATCTGCAAATTCCTAAGTCCTACACCAAGCTTTGAAGGATTTATACTATGTCTAAATGCCTATGCCTATGATTGACAATTGTCAATGTCTATGCCTAAACAAATTGCTAAGACTTGATCAAATGACTATAATAAATATTGAAATTGCATATGAAACTAAGTGTGCAAGTAAATGCCTAGAATGTCTATGTAAAATGTCAGCATGTGTGTGTGTCTGTGTGTAATCGAAAAGTGAGGAAAATGGCATTTTATAGAAAATGTCATTTTGAGTGGACGGACGAGATTAATTGATGATGAGAACCTAAAATGAGAGGTCCAGATTAAATATGAGAATCCCTACTTAGGGTTAGGGAAAAATATTTAATTCAAATTATGGATTTTGTGAAATAATAAATAATTGATTTTCCAATTATTTACCAAAGTGAACTGTCAGTTAAGATTGTGATGACATTTTAAATAATTTCATTTATTTATCAAATTGGCAATTAAATAATTAAATCTAATTATTTAATTTAGAAGATAATGACTGATAATTAAATAAATTACTTAATTCATTTAATTATGATAGTTAGTGACATATTAAATAAATAAATAAAACTTATTTATTTAATAATCAGGAAGAAATATATGACAAAGGGGAATTAAATAAATTAAGAAATTTATTTAATTAAGGAAAGACTTAGACAATTAATGACGTATTTAATAAATAAATGAAATTTATTTATTTAATAATCATGAAAAATCAAAGGACATGAATTAATTAAATAATTATGAATTATTTAATCAATAGTTGAATGTGGACCAAGGACATAATTAAATGTATTAATTATGCTAGGACAAAAGTGGTAAAAATGAAGCTTACAGGCCTAGGTCATTTTTAGGTGTCTACACATATAATTCAGGTTGTATTTTGTGTTTAGTCCTGTGAGCCTTCATACAAATCACTATTGGGTTATATGTTTTATGGTGAGATTGTGAGAGTTGGAGTTTTGAGAAGTTGTGAGAAAATTTATCAAAATATTTAGAATTTTTGGTGAATAATCTTTAGGTTTTAGGATTTCATTTTTAGTTTTCCTCTTAACCCTTTCCTTAGAAAGTCTTTTAGATTAGGTGATTTTCTAGGGAACCAACCCGTTCTGGAGATTCACTCTCACCATAGATTACCCACAATCTGAGAGTGTTTCCATGTTTCAATAGGATAGTAAAACTTATCTTTGTGAAGGGTGCAATCTTGATTGACAACAAGCCTCAAATTGGACAATGAATTTATTTACAATAACCATATGTCTACATCAAAGTTTGTAATGAAATAGTACAAAGATCATGAAATCTCAAATCAACCCTAATGTCTATCCCTTGGAGGCTGATCCTCTCTAAGAGGGGGTTGCTCCCCATCATTTTGATCTCCCTATCTAAGTGTGAGAGATTGATGTCACTACAAAAGTGGACTTGAAGGTTGTCTAAGAGGCCTCTTAACAGACTGTCCCCTTCAGGACTCTACACCTATCGCACTGCTAGGAAGCCTGAATCTAGAACATCTCTAAGCTCTCAAAACCTGAGCCTCCTAGAAGGTCATGTAGTAATTCCTCTCCTCTATCAAGGCATATCTCTCCCACTGATATTGATCTGCAGGAATGCATAAAGCATGTGTAATCTCTAGCGATGTCCTTTTCTACCTGTCGACATCTAACTATTGTCTTAAAGAACCTCTCTCCTATCACAGAGCATCTCTCTCAGCCCTAATGGTGTCCCTCTTTGTGGTAACTATCACAACCTATACATCAAAGGCCTATTACTGAGCAATCTTGAAATCCCTCTCCCCAGCTCAAGCATATCTATCCTATGTGGCCTAATCCTGCTTGACTGTAATTTGTGCTATCCTAGCAACCATATCTCCCTATGGGGGAGGTTTGTGTGGAACATGATCGACTACCTACTACTATTACTGGTCACCCTCATCCCAATTCCCATCATGTTGTTGTTGATCACCATTAGGTTCACCCTAGGATTTTTGGTGCTACTCATGAGTAATCTATATTCTTTTTTAGTTTTCCCTATGCCAAGCTACACCATCCATCCTCCTCACCTGATTGATAACTAGCCCATCTCCTACTACAACACCACCAGGATGTGTAAACCTCAAAATCCATTTGTAGGGCCACCATGAATCATAATCTCTAGTCATCCCTAGATCATGAGGACCAACTTCCTATCCCAAGCTAAAAGGAACAAGTGCTTTTAACTTTTCTACTATTCTCTGTGAATTAGGTCTAGGCCCCCATGTATTGACCTCTTAGGCTATGTGAGCATAGTAAGCATGATATTCATCACCTGGTTGGGTCTATCTCTCTCCAAATCATCAGAGGACCTTATCTGGGAGATAGCACTTAAGAATAATATCTACCTTGTAGATCAACCATCAAGTCTTTCTGTAATATACTAAGTGATCCTGATCATCTATCCAAGCCTTATAAGATAGATACATGTACCAAATGAAATTAGTCATATCATCAAAGATGCCTCTCTAGACTGATAATCTCTGTAGCTATGTGTAATGAAGGTAGTCATAATAACTATAGGATTAGAGATCATTAGGATCCCTCCAGTCTATCCCCTTTAGAATTGTGATGGAAATTGTCTCCCATGCCCAAACATGCAGAATAGTCATACTAGTCGAAATACTTCTACCACCTCAGTAGATTTCCTCATGAATATCTCTATACCAGTGAGAAAGAACACAAGGTCCCCATGTGTACATTGTTGCATGCGCTCCATAATCATCTCGATACAAATACCCCATCCAACAAGGAATCCTATAGCTCTCCTGTCAGGCATCAAAGGCACATTGATCAAACCCACCAACACTATCACCTAGGATCTACATCATTAACAAAAGGTGTGAAATCAATCTTTGAATCAATAACAGTCAGTTGTTGTACACCTAGGAGACTCTTCATAGCGAGAATCCCTCATCTAACATAATAGGTAATGAGCTCCCCATGGATTGGAATCCTCAAGATCCTCCATACATCCTCCAATGTAACTATGCACTCCCCTATAGATAGGTGGAATGACACAATCTCATACCTCCAACACTTAACTAAAGTAGTCATCATGGTCATATGTGCTCTGATCTTTGGCATATAAGTGATATATCTCAGATCGACAACATCTAGGAAGTCTCTCTTAATCTCCTAAAATTCAGCTATGCCATCTAATAGTCAAGGCCTTCACTCTCATGAGTACAAGGGACAGAAAAATATACAAGAATTCAACCCACATCATCAAATTGTTGCTATAAAATCAAGTCAAGAACCTAAATTTGAAAATCAAACTACCTTAAATAATGCTTTTTAACAATAGTGAGCTTCTTCTTGAATGTTAGCAGTCCTATTTTACAATAGCGACCCTATTTCAAGATGATAGTGACTCTCTTAAGTTATAGCGAGCCTATCAGCACTATGATAGTGACCAAATCTTACAAAAGTGGCCATTTTCCTAATTTTTCTACTATGTGGTCACTTTTAGTGACATCGATCAAACAATAGCAACAAGTTTTTGTGAAAGCAGCCTACTTTAGTGATAGTTCCATGTTTTTATAGTAGAGACATTCCTACATACTACACTAGCAACCAGATCACATCAATAACAACAAAACATGAGAATTACCACTATTGTCTAAGTTGATTTTGAACATTAATTACACAAGCATGAAAATATGAAAGAAAAAATAGAAAGTGTATGCACCACAACCCTTGTGTTAGCTAGTTTTTTGTATTGATGGACTGTATCTGCTCGGTGTGGTGCACTCGAAACTCTAAAAATCGTGAATTGATGTTTGTAGCTGGAAATCATCAGAGCTTTAAAATTTCTTAAGGCTGAGTGTGTAAATGAGGGGTAAATGAACCCTAATTTCTTATTTAACCTCCGAAACCATAATTTTTACCCTTAGAAACCCTCTTAAGCTAAATTTTGAGCACCCTAGATCATCTTGAACCTTAAACACAACCCCTAGGGCCTAAGTTTTTGTCCTCTACACATCAGAACTACTCCTAAACCTTTTCATGAGCCCAAACTGGAAAGTAATTTTTTTGACTGACCTCTCAAGGGGATATCCCAACATCTTATCATCCTTTTGTTGACTGTTGGGGCATAGTGGGGCATCATTATAATTTTTTTGATCTTGTTCTGAGCATCAAATTCTTTGAAATAACATAGCAAGTACATTGTGTCAAAGAGGGGCAAAATGTAGACATGCAAAAATGCCTTAATGCATATCACACATTTTATATTACTTTTTTCCATCATTGGCATGACTTTCATTCACATCCATGCATTTCACTTCATTTTTTATCATTATATCCTCTTTTAACATCATTTTCACCAATTAACCCTATTTCTCTCTATTAATTAAATAATCTTGAATGGTTTAATTAATTCATCCATTTCATCATTAATATTCCCCTTTATCCCCCTACTTGAATAATTTCTAATTATTTAATTAGTATTCTATATTTATTCTAATCACATCATGATTAAATAATCTTGATTATTTAATTGTCTCACCCTTTAATCTTCTTGTTACATGAATTAAATAATTCCTAATTATTTAATTAGTATGATATATTCCTTCTAATCGCATCATGATTAAATAATCTTGATTATTTAATTGTCCCCCCCTTTAATCTTCTTGTTACATGAATTAAATAATTCCTAATTATCCTAGTTTCCCTCCAAAAAGCATATTATTTTGGAATATTCCTTTTCAAAATATCTCGACTAACTTGTCTCAACCATTTCAAGCCCTTGATCTTGAAATCAATTCTCATCCCTTGATCTTAAACATCTTAACCATTTTCCTAAAATGGTGGAGCAAGATTGAGTTATAATTGATCTTCTTCATCCATCTTCCTTGATTTACTCTCCCTTATGGGTGTTCTTGATTAATCTCAACCCTTCATTATGAGGTTTCTAACTCAATCCTATCCCTTCATCCAATTTCTCCAAATATATAAAATAACCATCACCCTCTCATAATTCATCTAGAGAATTTGTGAAGAGATCATTTCTAGTTGATTCTTGAGAAAATTGAGCACACATCATTGCATTCTAGGTCATCATATCAATCCTTTGCAATCATGGATGATTTGTGTTGAAAGGAAATCCAACATATCAAATCAACACAAATACACTCCACCATGGGATGGTAAGATTGTGTAAGTTTCAATTCATTTTTGTTTTAATTTTATTTTTCTAAAGTTTTTGTTTGAATTCATAGCTATGAAAATTTCATTTCATGAGAAGGTCGGTCGTAATACTTGTTTTGGTTTCATTTTTATTGAATTTATTGATATAATCCTGATCTATATTTCCCTTTTATAGAAACTTTGGCCAACAAATCCATAATAGATTCAAAATTCTATGTGCAAGAAAGTTTTCCATTAAACGTTACCAAACTCCCAAAATAATATTTTTTTGGTTGATGTAGAATTCTGCATTTTCTTGAATGCTCTTGCATAAGACATGTTGGGTAAGAAATTTGTGAGAATGGGCTCAAAAAGGTGTAGCTGAGTGATAGAATCGCCCTTCTAGATTGGGAAAAATCTACAAATAAATCCATCACTAATAGCTTGACATCCTCTACCAAATACTTCATCTTCTTCCCTACATGCCCTTTGTTGGAAGTTTGATGATATTTTCATTGATGATGCTAGTTGGCAACATGAGAATGGGTAAAAGTTTATAAGGATGTAATACAATGTTTTCATTGATGTCAGCATTGTTGTAGATCACTTTGGGTTATCCCAACAATATTTTTAAGGTGTTGAGGAAGTCATTTGTGCAAGAAGATTTGGTTGGGAAAGCCAAGTTGTGTGAAAATCTGACTAAGTGTCAGAACTATCGATTCAGTGTAATGATGTATCAATTTTTGGGTTTGCACCACTTTGTAAAGGAAGATTTCGCTCTGATATTCTAACCTAATTTTTGTGGTTGTTAGATGCATCTAAAATCATGATTTCATCTAGTTTGGTGAAGTATTCTAAGAGATATGAATGACAGAGTTTGGTCTGACATTTCACAGTCATTTCTTGTATAGTGTGTTTGTGTGGGATATTATACACTCCTCTACAAATAAGTTTTTGATGTTGTGGTGTTGAAGATAAGTTTCTAGATGTCAGTTGAGCTTGAGTTTCAGATGGTATTGTGTCTTGAGGTCCATGTGTGCCCTAATGTATTTGTGAATGTAGAATTAGTAAAATTATTGGCTGATCATTATGATCCAAAACATAAAGCTATATGTGACCCATCTGGAAAGCCACAGATACATTTGTCAAAGGAAGCAATAAGTGAGGTTTTCAAATTGGAAGGATTCTGCAATGAGGGGATCATTTTTGAAGAGTTGGAGAAGGAATTCTCGAGAATGGATACAATCTATAAGGGTTGGAGGTTGCCAATTCACAGGGTTAAACAGGGCAGCAAGCCAGATCCTCTACAGGATAGTGAGGGGCCTCCTTATCATGTGGACTTGTTTGAGCCCTATATGAAATACACTTATTTCTCAGTGTGTCAGGTGTTGGGAATGGACACCCCAAAATTCATGTCAATTGTGCCAATGATTATCACAGTAGATATCCAGTATCACAATTCCAGGCCATTTGACTATGACTCATACATTTCTAAGGGGCTTGATTCAGGATTGATGGCTATCAAGGGCGGATCATCTATTGTTCATCTCAGACACTATTCATTGTCGATGCACTTGGTGCTATATTTTGGACAGGAGTTAGGAGTATGGCCTCCAGAAATGAGGATTTCTCAATCTAGTAAAGAGGGTTAAGCATTACCTGTTCAATTGTGGACTACTATTTGGGACAGCAGGTTTGCTAGTTCTAGTTTCATTCATTTCGAAGAATATTTTGTAAAAACATTGTATAAGTTGTATCAATATCCTTGTAATTATTCATTGATTGATGAGATTAAAAGATTCCTTCATCCAAAAGACTTCAATGGGCCAATTGATCATAAATGGGGAGATTGGTATTGTTTGGAGGGAGCTACAATGATCAGAGTCTATGGATTTGAAGATGCCCTTTTCATTCTGCCAAAGACAGTTTCAAACAGAGTTGCATATTTGGAAATTGTCAGACAGATGGATTACTACAGTGTGATGCATTTTAGCTCTTTTGGGAAGCAGGCTTTTATGCCTAGTACATTTTGTTTTGGTGACTTCACTGTGTTAGCTAAGGAAGGATACAATTCGATCCTTGATAGATTGTTGCATTATAATATGAAGAGAGGACCACCCAAGAAAGACTTTGATCCAGAGGGATACATTAATTCTGCTAAGATGAAGATTAACTTTGGAGGGTATCAACATGTGCCCTATCCCTTTGATGATATGATCAGGAATTTGGATGAAGATGAAGTTGAAATGGTAGTTGAAAGAAATAACCAAGGGCTGCTGGAGGCAAAGCAATTCTCTTCTGGAGGAGAGGAGACACCAAAGGATAATGTGCCACAGGGCAAACCAGAAAAGGTATCTAGGTTGAGGACTCAGCAATATGTTTGCCCAACTAGAGAATAGAGTATTGAAAGTGGTGATGTTGATGCAAGGCATATTGAATATAGATCATTTGTTTCAGATGATGAGTTTATAAATTCCCTAGAATTCAAGGCATTCTTGTATAAGCAGAAGGGGAAGGAAATAATAGAAAATGTTGATGATGTCACTTCAGGAAATGAGGAACAATTGTTGAGTCAATTGAGAAAGTGTGTGGATGATGAAATGACAAATATGACTACTGAAAGATGGAGGGAAATGTTGGAGAACACTGGTGTCATGATCTTTTCTGGCCTTGATTTCAATTCAACATTAGTTTTTGATAGTTTCTTAAGAGACATTAATGCAACACACAAGCTTGACAAGGAAAAGGTAACAAAGGTGTATGCAGGCTCTAAGTACAATACTGATGAGGGATCATTGATGATATGGGCTTTATACCCACCCCACAGGAAATTAGTGGTAATTGAAATAGAGAAGAAATTTGGCCATGTCATGACCATAAAAGTTGGAGAGGCTGATCCTATGGCTACTACAGAAATTGGGGTCAATATTGCAAAATTGAATAAAGCACAAATTCAGATGCTAATAAAAGAAAGAGAAATGTACAAGGAAAATAATGAAAGAATGTTGAGAGAGAATGATAGACTGAAAGACTTGGTTGGTACTTCAATGGGGCCAACCAAAATGCTCACTCAAGGAGAAAGCTCTCAGGTAAAAGATCATTGGGTAAGATCTAGTGCTTATTCCCAAGGAAAGCATGATGCAATTGCAGCAATTTTCAAGAAGAGGCAGAATAATTTGACATCTTGGTTAAATAAACTGTGGGGAAAATACTCTCATACTCTTGATGCATTAAAAGAGCACACAAGGATGGATGGACAGATTATGGAAAAGTTTCATGAACTAGCCCAAAGCAATGATTCTAACAGTGCAGCACTTGAAGCTGCAAATCATATTATCAATCGTCATCGAAACTTCTATGCTGAATTGCAGGGGGATGAATAGGGGTTGGAAGATGCTGCCAAGAAAACTATGATTACATTCTCTGATGACAAAGGGGAATTGAAAGAAGCCACCAGGTGGAAAATTGAATGTGATTCAATACTGAATGAAGTCATGAGGCTAGCTTCTGTAGAGGATACAACGTTAGAAGAAGTGAGCGAGCAGAATGAGGAGATGATGAAGATGGAAATCACGATCCGGAACGCAGTTGGAGATGCAGACACATACGAGCACCAGGATTATTTGAATCATCTTGCTAAAACTCACTTGTGGCTAAATAGAGCTTAATTATCCTCTAATCTTTTGTTATGTAAAAATACAAAATTTCCTATTTCCGAAAGGATGCATCCTTTCATATTCTTACTGTATAAATATCCATTTTGGAAATGAAAATGAGGAGCGATAAGTAGAATAGGATAGAGGATAGAAAATATACAGTGTAATACAATGTTTTTCCAATATGAGACTTTGCTGCATGTTTCAAATTATGGAGATATCGATTGAAATCTAATAATATGGTGCAGTTGTTTCTGGTATCAGTTGTTTTTGGTGTTCGTTTAAAGTATTATTGAAGTTGTCTCCAGTATGGTGTTTTCTAGTTATTTAAATTGGTGTAATAAGTTTATATCTAGTTTGTCAGTGCACATTTGTTTCATTTGATCATAGTAATTAGAGAATGTCAATTGGATCACTAAGAAGAATTCAGTAATCATAACCTTGCATGTTTATACAAGTTATAAACTAAATTAAATGCTAAACAATTTGAACGTCTGCTAGAATGAAGTACTTGTTTCAGATTTCTCTTAACTCCACATACCCAATAAGGCACTAGTCTCTGCATTTTTACCATTAAGATTCATTCATATTTTTACATCTATTAACTGAGCATATTAGGATTTAGTTTTGAATACCGGTATACAATATATACCAAATTTAGTTTTATTTGTCCATTTTCATTTTCCATCATGGAAAAATCATTGTAAAAGAGAAGATCATATGTTAAGTTTTCCCAATTCATATAGGTGCACCCGCCTATGTCCAGTAGCACCTATAGAGTAGAAAGCTTAAACCATTTGGCTTTGTCTGTTACCCTAAAATGTACCAAGAGATTGGAAACCTCTTGAGGTATCCTTATCTGCATTTTTGAGAGCTAACAAAATGTTAAGATAAGAATTTGTGAATGAAGAGTGAGGTAGAGTGTTGATCTATAATCAGTGCAAAGATTGTTATTATGCTTCATTGGAACTGTACTCCTACATATTGTAGATGCATTTGTAATAGCTCAAAATAGGTTGTAATCCATCTTCTTTCTTCTATCTTTTTCTCTATGGGCAGTGAGTCCACTTAGGTAATGAGTCCACTTGTAGTGAGAATTTAAGTAATATACTATAACCAGTTATAATATATTGTGAGCTAACCCTCACCGTGGTTTTTCCCATTTTGGGTTTTCCATGTAAAAATCTTGGTGCTCATGTGTTATGTGATGTTTTTGATGTTTCATGATTTCTTTCCTCATAACAGTTGAATATGCTTTGATAATTGGATGGCTAATGTTTAAATGGTTTAATAGAATACTGATTCACCCCACCCACTAAATATTTTAAGTGTTCAACTATTGGTATTAGAGCTTGGATCCCTAGAAGGAGCTTAACCACTTTGGGAAGATATTGGAGATTGAACACATGGTTGATAGAAAGTTTCCTATTCCTTCAAAAGATATTCCTGCTATTGAATAAATAGAAGATTGCATGCTTGATAAAAATGGAGAACTCAAAGTTTCTCTTGAAGATCTAGAAAGAACTAAAGGTGAGAACACAGATTTGAAGGAAAATTTCAAAGAAACAAATGAATACATCAAAAATTTGAGAGATAAAATCAAGAAGTTTAGAGAAAGGCATAAGGAAGTGAGTGAATAGTTGAAGAAATTAAATGAAAACATCATTGAACTAAAAGCACAATTTGAAGAAAAGAAAAGAGTTGAGAAATGTCTAAATGCAATGGTGAAAAAAAAATTTGATGAATGCATAAGGCTTGAACAAGAAGTGGTAAACCTAAGATCAAATTTGGAAAAAGAAAGAAGTCATGAAGACAAGTTCAAAATGAGTTCCATAATGCTTGATGAGATGATTGTAGGAAAAAAAGTATCCAAAGATAAAAGTGGCTTAGGAATTGAAAAAGGTGAAAGCTCAAAAGAAGATAAAACACCTAATGTAGAAAAGAAGATCAATGAACCTAAGAAGAAAGAAGACAATAAGAACAATGGAAAGATCCAAAATCAAAGAAATAATGCTAGAAGACCTTCGGTCAGACAACCAAAACCTCAAAGGTACCCATATTTCAATGGTTTTTATTATTCTTGCAATAAATTTGGATATAGAGCAACGGAATGTAAAAGAAAAATGAATTAGAATGTTTCATCCTTTACTGGTCAATTCTTTACATGCAAGAAATTTGGATATAGAGCAAGTGAATACATAATTCAAATGATGAATGTGTAAAACAATGGTAGAATGACTCAAAATTTCAATGGCTACTGTTATACATGCTATGGATTTGGAAACAAAGCTAATCAATGCAAATCCAAGATGAATGGAAGGAATTTTGTTCAAAAGAATGTTGTATGTCACAATTGTATTAGACCTAGACATATTGCTAAGTTTTCTAGAGGTAGAAACACAAGGAAAGATAATATGGTAAAAAGGAATGAACCAATTAAAAGGATTGACCCTAAAGAGACAAAGAAAGATGAACAAGATTTGGAAAAAGAAAGAGGAGTTTGAGAATAAGGGAGAATCTATACCTTCCTCTGATGCAAATGTTTCCTTTGAAAACTAAGCCAAGAGCTATGGCTTAGGGGGAGCTTTAATGAATATATTTTTTCCCCCGCCACAAAAGATGTGTTGTAATTTGAGCATGAAGATATGAGATGAAGACCAACATGTCTGATCTATTGGTGAAGATTGTGAAAGAAAATATGGTATTATGAAAGTTTGTAGAGCTTTGAAAGCTGACTATGCATATAGTATTTGGTTTCTAGCTTTACGAATTGAAGCATTTATTGTAGAATTTTGGTAGTTCAAAATATTATAAGAAAAAATTGCTAAGGAAAATTTATTTCACCAAAGGCATTCGAAGAGGAGCAGAGCAACGAAAAGAGAATTGAAAGAGTTCAAGGAAAAATTAAGTTGTAGAGCATTGAAACCTCAATTTGACGAACAAAGAAAAAAGGTATTTAACAAATCTTGTATTCCCTATTTTGCAAAAACACTTGTTTAAAAAGTATTTTGAATTCATATTAGAATGGTTACACCTAAGGTTGTAGAATTTTTAGAGAAACCCCAACCTAAATTTAAGAGATACCCTACAAAAGCCATAGAAGATGACCCTCTAGGTGCTTTCTAGGAAATTCCATATGGGGTCTTACCAATAGAGGATATTAGGGCATACATTCATGTAAATATGGATGATAATTTCCCAAAAATTTAATTGATGTATGGACAAATGAATTAACTGGTGAAGATTTTGACTTAAAACCATAATACAAAACCCTAGATGAGAAGAAACTAGATGTGTGATAGTGGTTCCCTAAATTTTTATATGATATCAAGTTGATTATAATGGCTCTAAGAAGAATTCATGATCATTTCATCTAGAATGATATGTCACACATAATTACAAAAGAGGTGATAAGAGAGGTCATTGGTATATGCTCCACCAAACTCATTTCAGTTCTAAAATCTACTAAAAATAAAGAGGTAATGGAGAAAACAGGTGCAACATTTGATCAGAGAGCCATTGTTGTAAATCCTATTAGAAACCCTATTGTTAGGTATGTTGCCATGGTTATTGGGTGCAAAATATACTTTACCAATAGAGATAACTCAGTTTCTACCACTGTAATTAATGTGGCACATGATATGGTAGAGAATGGTGTAGACAATGACTTGTGAGAGTTGCTTAGGAAATAATTGATGAAAAAGCTAAGAGAGATTAAAAATAAGAAATATGTGTTTAAGTATGACACCTTGGTAATGTGCTTATTGTTCTACTTTTTTAAAGAGGTTCTTGTAATTGGAAAGGTTAAATGGGTAAGTGGAAGGCCTGTTTCTCATCAAATTATAGACCACATGAGGAGCCTTGGAGACACCAATGCACAGGATGATGCACTTACTGCTTTCTTTGTAGTATTTCAGAGAAGAATGCATGAAAGATAGAGGATTCCTAGGTCCATTATGGAAAAATACAAAATGGATATCACATTCTTGATTTCCATATATCATTGCATTATGGAGGCAGTGGAACCAAGATTGGTTTGGGTTCCTAAATTGGGTTATGAAGTGACAAAAGCCAATCTTAATAGCTATGTAGATATTCTATTGAAGAGTTTGAAGGATGATACCAAGCCTAGGTATGTGAATTTTGAAGAAAAATCCTTGGAAGTACACATGAAGAAAAAAGAACAATAAATCAGGAAAAATTTTGATGCCATGGTTGACATATATGCGCAATAATGTGGCATGTCAAAGGAAAAGGTATAGTATGCTAGAGAGAGCTAGAGAAGATATGGATGTTGAAAAAGCTTCTGTGAGTTCAAGGAGGTTAGGTAGAATAAATACAACTCCTCCCTCTATATAGAAGTCCTCTGGGGCTTTATTATATATTGGAAAGTAGAGAAAATGTACTACTAATCCTCTGGAAAAGGAAAAATCCCCTTCAGTTGTGCATGCTACCAAGGAAGAGAAGAAAAAGACCCCAACTATTGTCTCCATACAAGAAGATTCAAACAAAAAGCAACAAGAGAGAAATGCATAGGCATTAATGTTGCAGAAGAAGAAGAAGATATAGAGGAAGAAAGACCATAATTGGTCTAGAGAGGAAAGAAAGAGGCTTCACAAGGTGAAGCTAGTGGTAAGAGAAAAATACATGATGTTGATAAAGAAAGTGAAAAAGATATTGAGGAAGAAAACAAAATATTTGTAGTTCATATGAGAGAACAAAAAGGAGAGGTTGCTAAGAAAGGTTCATAGGAGAAGAATAAAGAATCCAAGAATGCTTCGAAGAAGAAGAAAAATAATGTGAAAGCTAAGAAGACTCTAGTGAAAAGTAAGAAACAATCTAAACTAGAAAGGCCTCATACCCCAATGAAGTTAGAGGCACTTTTAACAACATAGTGCAGAATGATATGTTGAAGGAAATTGCAGAATTGCACAAGGAAGAAAATGAGGTGGACAAGGCCACCTTTCTTGAGGCTATTGTCAAGTACGTTGTGGTACTTGAAGTAGATATAAAGAATATTAGGAAGGATATTCCTGATGATGTATGGAACATCTTGCTAAAAATAAGGGAAGAAGCTATAAACAAATATGAAAGGCTAAAATATGAAGCCTTGGAAAGAGTTAATGCTCCACTATCAGAAGATGACAGAGACACATTGGATACTATATTTAGCAAGGCCTTGAAAGGATCTAGAAAGAATGCAATGGTAAAGCTGAGGAGCTTGTTCAAAAGTTAGGATTGCTTCTGGTAGAAGAAGGATAAATGAATGTTGATACCAGTGCTTTAGAACCCAATACAAAATAATAAGCACACACAAATGATGCTCAACATGAGTATGGGGTTAATGAAGAAGCTACATTAGATAACACTCCTCTGGAAGTGGAGGATAAGAAAAAAGAAAATGAATTAGAAGCCTTTACAATATTTCTCCAATATAAAATGTTACTCCTCCTTTCGCACAAAATGTTGAAGTTATTCCTCTAGAAAATTCAAAAAACACTATAGAGGAAGTGAATGTTGAAGAAGAGAAAGGTGAAGAGTAGGAAGAAAAGCATGATGAAAAGGAAGAAGAGAATAAAGAAGAAGACAAGGACAAGGATGCATCCAGAGATGCAAAAAGAATGAAACTATTGACTCTGGAAAGGTTACAGATGAAAAGAGTAAGGATATGGAGACTACAAAGTCTCTTGGTGAATCTTATAGCCCATCTAAAGATTCTCTAAGAAATCTATTAATTTTTTAGCCTAGTCTCCAACCTATTATGTCTTCTTAGTGTTGTAGTTGCCCATGCAAAAATGAAGTGTTGATTTAAACAAGATCTCTCTTATCCATAAGCTTCAACTAGGAGACTTGTTCCATACATCTTCAAGGAAGGAGATAATTGAAACTCATTAGAAGAGTGGAGAAATCATTGATGAGGTAGTTAAAGAATTTTAAGAGATCATACCAAGATCAAATGTCGACACCACTTTATTTGGTACAAAAAACTTTGAACTACTTATTGATTCCTTTAAGTCTTATGCATGTAAACTAAATGAATAGGATGAGAAAGAAGTAGAGAAGATATTGAGTGACAAAGAATGATAGAGATAAAAAAGAAATGTGATGCCACACAGAAAAAAAAAATTAGAATTATTGAAGGATGTTGAAAGTAGTGTAGATGAGGTGAAGGCACTACTCCAATATGGCTTGAAGTGGCCCTAATCCACACAAAATATAAAGAAGGAAATGGAATTTATTGAGTCATAGATTGATGCCACCTCCAGTGCATATGACTCGGTTGTTGACCTCGCCAGTGTCACAAGAAGAAAAATTGAATATCTTCATAATAAAATTTTCCAACTACAGGCACAAAAAGAACATATCATACTATATTTTGGAGAGGTCATAGATCTGGTAAATCATAAATTACTATTGGTTTCTAAGGAACTTCTCAATTCAGTCAAGGCAAAAGGAATAAATCTAATACCTAGTTCACTAGAAGAAGGAGAAGAATTGTTGTTGGAGTTTGAGACTTAGATCAGGTTGTTCACAGAGGCCAAACATGAATGGGATGATGGAAGTCCTTCCTAGGAAGATCAGGTGAAGAAAATGCAAGTGTCAACCACTTTTGATTGACTCATTTTATATCTTTTTATGTATTTATGTTCAGATTACTTGTATATATGCAAACATATAGAGTTGTAGATAAGTATCTTTTTGAGATTTTTTCTTAGGTACATGACTCAGGGGGAGTCAATTCTTTTCACAATTGTATATATGGCTACATCATTTAGGGGGAGTTTTGGTAATGAATCAAAATAGTGTATATAGGCACCCTTTTCCCTTGATGTCAAAGGGGGAGAGCATTGAGGAGAATTTTTAGAGTTTTTTGGCATGTTGCCATCAATGACAAAGGGGGAGATTGTTGGAAGTTTGAGGAGATTGTCATTGATGATGCTAGTTGGCAACATGAACATGGAGAAAGTTCATAACGATGTAATACAATGTTGTCATTGATTTCAAAATTGTTGTGGTTCACTTTGGGTTATCCTATTAATATTTTTGAGGTGCTGAGGAAGTCATTTTTTCAAGAAGATTTGGTCTAAAAAGCCTAGTTATGTGAAAATTTGACTAAGTGTCAGCACTATTAGTTCAGTGTAACATTGTATCAGTTTTTGGGTCCACACCACTCCATAAAGGAATATTTTTATTTCTGATTCTAATATAATTTTTGTGGTTGTTAGATGCATCTAAATCCAATATTTAATTTGGTTTAGTGAAGTATTCTAAGAGATATGAATGATAGAGTTTGGTCTATCATTTCATAGTAATTTCTTGTATAGTGTATTTGTGTGGGAGACTCCCCACTCCTTCGTGGATGAACAGTTGAAGAATTTTTGTTTAGGTCCTTTAGTGTGTCGACCTAATACGTTTGATTAGTATGCAAAGGGTTAATATATTTTGTTTCTTTATGTGGGATCTATTTTAGGTCCATACTAACCTATCTTAAGGAGTTTTGGATTTTGAATTGTGGTGTGAATCATGGAGAATTTGTTTTGGGGCTAACAAGTTGAATTTTGTGTGTTACATACAATGAGGCCAACCTAATTGATGTCACACTTGATGTGGATATATATGTTGGATTATTTTAGGTCCATGAGATGATATGATGAATGTGAGATATGTGATGCAAATTTGATCAAAGTAGTACAAAGTTAAGTTGTGAATGTTGAGATTAGAGTTATGTGAATGAAGAGCGAAGTAGAGTCTTGATCCAGAATTAGTGTGAAGATTTTTATTGTGCTTCATTGGAACTATATTCCTATATATTATCGATACATTTGTAATAGTTCAAAATAGGCTATGAGCGACCTTCTCTCTTCTATATTTTTCTCTATGGGCAGTGAGTCCACTTGGATAGTGAGTCCACCTGTAGTGAGCATTTTTGTAATATTACTATAACTGATTATAATATATTGTGAGCTAACCCTCATCGTGGTTTTTCCCATTTTAGGTTTTCTACGTAAAAATCTTAGTGTTCATGTGTTGTGTGATGTTGTGGGTGTTTCATTCTTTCTTTCCTCATAACAGTTAAATATGCATTGGTAATTGGATGGATAATGTTTGAATGGTTTAATCGAATACTAATTCACCCCCCTCTAAGTATTTTGAGTGTTCAACACCCTCCTCACAACATGTCTACACTTCAACTGAGCCCTTGCAACCTCCACATTGCATAGGTTGCAATTTTTCTTGTTTCCATACCTTGATCCTCACAAAGATCCCACTTTGTCTAAATTATAATATATCACTTTCCACAACAATTTTCTTATGCTTTCCAACCCTTAACCACTTAGGACTTCACACACCTACAATGATAATTTTGAGCTACTAAATCATGCTTTCCAACCCTTAACCACTTAGGACTTCACACACCTGCAATGATACTTTTGAGCTTCTCAATCATGCTTCCTCAACCCACAGGTTCCATCATAAGTTGCCTCACATTCAACGATATTCTTATGCATCCAAAACCTCTTCTCACTTCTAATCTAAATTTATTTTCTAAACATGATTCCACTTGATTGCCTATATCCTCTTACACCTCTATTCTTTTTAGCTATGCAAACTTTTGGTATGCCCAAAAGCATTTAAAATAAAATCATAACTTACAAAAAATGGACTTTACATTTTTTTCATCGTGGCATTTTGGAATTGGTTAGAACTAGCATTCTGATTAGATGAAAAATTTAAGAAATATTAATGAAAGAAGCAAACACCAAACTATATCATCCGCCCATCAGCTAATGAGGCTAAAACCAAATTTTTCTATAACTTTTCCTTGAAGTTCAAAAACCTATCAAAACTTATAGAGGTGTGTAACTCAACATTTTGAAGCTTCCCTACAAGTCATTTGATCCCAAACTTCATAGTTTATGAAATTTTAAAAATCCACCAAATCACCAGTTGAAGTCAAAAAATACTCAATTCTTCAAAATCGTTAGCAATTTGACTTTGAAACTTTGGCCAACAAATCCAAAATAGAGTCAAAATTCAACCTCTAAGAAAGTTTTCCATGAAACCTTACCAAACTCCGAAAACAATATTTTTTTGGTTGACACGGGATTACGTATTCACCCGAATGCTCTTGCATCAATATATAATAATAATAGGTTGCATTTCCATATATACAATAATATATCTCCCTTTTTCTATAATTTTCAATAACAATAGTTGTTATAGAATATCAATATGCTACCTTTCTACTATATTCTTAATAATAATCCTATATATATTACTTGATATATTAAGCATTTATATAATTACAATGGTTATTTTATTATCTAATATAATAATAATCATATATATTCCTTTTATGTATTGTATGTCTCATGATTATATTGTTTTATAATATTAATTTTTTGATTTTTTTTCTTTATTCTTGATAATATTCTTTCATATGATTATATGATATATTGCAATATATGATATAATAATAATCATATATATTATTATTAATATATATCATATTTTTATTTATGTTTGTTATTTATATTGTGATAGGCCTCAATATAATGTTTCTTGTTATTCCTTTTTCTTTTGTGTATCTTTTATTCCCTCTTTCTTCTTTTATGTATAGTATTTTGTGGCATTATATTAGTAACCTTGGTAATTTTAGTTTTTTATTTCTCTTTGTGCCTTCATTTTAGCCTCTATGTTCCTTTAACAATTGTCATTGCTAAATGTTTTTTTGTCTTCCTTTCTTTATATTCTTGGTCCTCTTTTATTTCTCCCCTTTTGCCTTCTTTTTCTTTTGTATTTTTTAGTCTTTTATTTTTTTCATCATAGTAATTGTTGATTGTTATTTTTCCTCTTGATTCTTTTATTCACTCCTTAATTCAAGAGTTTTAATTATTTTTATTGACTTGTGTTATTCTTAACAAAAAATTTTAATTAATTAATTATCCTTTTTTGTTGTAATTATTTCATCTTTGACTTTTTCCTCACTCCTTTCTCATGTTCCTAATCCTTAGTTTCTTGATTCTTCCACACATTTTTTGGGTTGTGTGTCTCCCAACCCTTCCAACCCTCCTCTCATATTTCTATTCAAGTCTTATATCTCATTTTCATTTCTCTTTATCTTCAGTTCATCCTAATAATGGATCATGGAGTATGATTTAAAATGTTGATGCAAAAATTTGCACATAGTTCATTCAAAAAAATTGGTCATTAACTATCATGGATTGTGGAAACAAAATGTTATTAACTATTATGTAATGTTAAAAGAGGTCAAATTGTGTAAAATCCACCATTCAAGTGCTAATTTTTTTTAAAAAAATTAATTTGCATCAACTACTAACTTAACCAACCAAACATATTCCATCCTAAATTAAAAGTGTTAATTTTAACCATGTTGATGACAATCAACATCACACTTATATTCTTATAACTCAAAAGTGCAAAGCTCATATGAGTAGGTTCATTCCTAAACCTCGAGGGTTCATGGTGACCCTGCCTATGTATCCCCTTGTGGGAATCAAAGGCTTTGTAGTTTTCCCAACAATTTTATAGGAAGTTCATTCTCTCCTCTTGCATGAGATCTCTGATCTCACTTTTAACCCATGACTATTAATTAAGTACAAGTAACCTATCTACTTAGCTAATTATAATATAATGTTAATAACTTGTCATAGAGTGTTCGGTCCATACCAAACATTAGTGTAAAAGCATTCACAATATTTATAGGGTCATTTATACCATAATCTCAAATATCATACACAATGGATGTCATGAGCATACAAAATATACACAAGTTATCTATCTCATACACATCACAAGTACAATGGTGTCTAGATCATACACAGATCACAAGTACAATGGTGATTAGCTCATATGTACATCACAAGTACAACAATTATTTTTCATGCACATATCATATTTACATTAGTGATTGACTCTAGAATATATCACAAATACATAATGATAAGATCCAATATATATCATTGTTGGTAGATGGTCAACACCCCCCTCGGGATTCATGACATGGACTAACTACCTCCTATGGATCTGTTAACTCTGGCAGTTGTATCAAGCATTAATAGGTTGATGTTTTGGTGCAATAGAAACTATGGGCCAACAAGTGGTATCGGAGCCAAAGGTGCTAGGTTTGAATCCCCTCAGGTAACGTTGAGGGGGAGTTTGTTGGAAGATGGTCAACACTCTCCTTGGGATTTGTGACATGAACTAACTGCCTCCTATGGATCTGTTAACTCTGGCAATTGTATCAGGCATTAACAGGTTGATCTTTTGGTGCAACAACAACTGTGGGACAACAATCACATATACATTGCGACAAGCTCCACCATACATCACAAATATACAATAACAAGCTCCAACATACATCACAAATACATAGCGACGAGCTCCAACATACATCACATTTACCATGGAAAGCTCTAACATACATCACATACACATAGTGACAAGATCCAACATACATCACATCCATAATGGTTGACTAAAACATCATAATGGATGACTAACACATGTCCATAATTTATCCCAGGTAGAAAAGAATATCAATGCATTGTGCACTACACCTTGGATCCCATCTTTTCCTTTGATCTTGTACACTATTAGACAACTAGGAAGAGGATTCGATGCATCCCATACTATACCACGAGTCTATCTCTTGGAACACAACAATCTACTGAGAGCTGGAAGGTGAATCAATAGATCATTTAAAATTTAGCTCTTTAACACTTTAACTAGATTAATTCCTTTTAGAATTTTTTTTGCAAATTAAACTAAGCTAGTAGAGAAATAAACATTCAAACACAATTGTAAATAACATAGCATATACGTGGAAAACCCAAGATGGGAAAACCACGATGAGAATAGATACTAGGATATACAATCCTAGTCCAGCCTCACAATCAAATCTTCTTTTTACAATCTTTAAGGGTACCAACCCTAAGGATACACCAACTCCTAGTTTTAGGAGCACCCACTCTATTCACTAATAACCTATCTAGTTATCTGATTGAACCCACCAATTAGATTTACAATGAAAGTAGTTACAATTTGATTCTATTGAATCCAATTCAATGTTGTAACTCTATTTTCAACTTCTCAACTCTTTATTGCAATCTCTACAACTCAATTCTTTGTTCTACACCTCTCTGATATGCACCTTGAATGAAAACCCTTGATTATGTTATCTATTTTTTGGGGTTTCACTCTATCTTAGCATGCACATTCTCTATCCGCTTCACTTCTCACTCTCTTACTATGCTACATGCATATATCAAAATACTTGGAAATTTTTTTGCTTGTCTCTTTTCTCAACATTCACCAACCAACATTCCAGCCTTGAGCAATGCACCACTATCTATATTAATTGCATATTCAAATTATTTTTAATTTGGAAAAAATTTCTAAGGTTTTCTCACATGCTATCTTCTCCAGCATGCTTCTTGTACATTGAGCCATACACCTAATCATCATCAAATTTTATACCAATGTCATTTTCAACATGTAACTAATATAAGGTTTATGTTCATTGATGCACATTCTCTATATCTAATATTATATTTGATAGGAACATGGTCTTTTCCACCCAAAGGATCCAATCACCATAAAATTTTGTAGTTGGAGTGGTGACAGTCATTAAATTTATGCTTTGTGTTAGCTACCTACTCAAAAATGGGTTTTGCTGCCATTATCCTCACCTAGCCATTATTGATCTTCGATTTTAAACTTGGGTCATTGATCTATTTTCCTCATTCCATGATCTATCAATCCTCCTTTAATCTCTTACCTTAGAAATGTAGCCAGTAGATTATCTTTATTTAAACTACTATCATTGATCTTCATTACTTGACATATGACTATCGCTTCACTTAAGCATATCATATTTTCACCTAGGAAATCAAACACTATTTATACAATGTGAAGCTGAGGTGCAATCACCATTCAATCACCATCCCTTGATCTTCATCGTTGGATCACAATCATGTTCTCTTTTCCTAGTGCAACTTCATTTGCATGCAAAGAATGTAAATTGCAATATGAAGAGACCTCATGATGCAATAGAAAACTTCCATCTGTCTTGCAAAGCACATGTCCACCTTATTGCTCCATCACTCTTTTGAAGAAGGGACCCACTATGTCTTCATCTCAACCCTTTAGTGTATTGCATATTGCCTTGGTAGTGGGTTATTCACAACTACAATGCAAATAACATTGGTGATGCAATTGTATCTAGCCACTAGTCCCTGATTACATTAGATTCCACTAACTTTCTCTCCCATCACATATCACTAATAGTCTTATGACTTGAATAAGGTTAAATACGATGTGAACACTCCTTATGATGCAATCCCATTCTTCCATCTTTCCTTGCTAACATCACTATCCAATTTCATCACACATCACAAATCTCTTACCTTCCTTTTACTTCACAACAATGATGTGAAGCAAAGATGCAATAACCATTAGATTTCCTTCACTTCTTCTTAGTCGTTGATCTAACCTTATCACATATCACATAAGACTCTCATAGAAGTAACCTCAAAAACATGATGTGAAGAAATTATGAGATGGCCATCCAATCTTACAAGCTAGATCCTTCACCATTGGTCTCCTTCATCACATATCACACAAACACTAGGCCGTGGTAATAAAAAAAATGTCATATGTATGATTGATCTTATGTACAAAAACTTCACGAATCGGTAGCACTAGGTAAAGGGGTTTGATTACTCAAATGGCACCATGTTGATAGATGGTCAGTTCTCCCCTCGAGATTCATGACAAGGGACTAACTTCCTCCCATGCGATCCATGTCTCTACTATTTGTATCAAACATTGATAGATAGATCTTTTGATGCAATGGAAAACATGGTCCAGCAATTGGTATTAGAGCATTGGGTCATGAGTTTGAATCCCCTTAGGTAATGTTGAGGGGATATTTTTGGAAGATGGTTAGTGCTTCCCTCAGGATTTGTGGCAAGAGACTAACCACCTCCTGTGTGATCCATGTCTCTACTATTTGTATTAGGCATTGATAGATCGATCTTTTGACACAATGACAAACATTGGCCAACACACCAATGGATTAAGTTATGACTTAAACAACTTGCAATTTCCAACAAATAGTCAACTCCAAATATAAAACCTAATCAATTTTATAACTGCAACAATTTAGGGTTTAATTGTGAAACCCTAATTTGACTAGAGAGAAAAAATAAATCAATTTTGAGCTTGTCCTATATCCTTTGGATCTATAGATCACACATCTAGAAAGATCCAAAAAAACCCTTTTCAAATCTATAGCCTGATTTCTCCTTTGACTTCTAGAAGTGACCTCTACAACAACATGACAATATTGCATGATAACATTACAACATTTCAGCAACTTTGCAATATTTGCAAAACATGCTCTTCTCTCCATCATCCTTCACCAACTCCTCCAGAATCTAATCCACTAAGATCAATGGCATCCCCTTTGACATCAATGAAACCTTTTTACATCAATGACAACATTATGCCAACAATCTCCCCCTTTTTCATTGATGGAAAAACCAAATGATCTAAATGCTCTAACCAGTTATAAATGTTTTAATTAATTCTCTTGTACTAACTAAACTAGTGCTATATCAACCAATTGAAATGAAATATACCAATTATAACAAAACCATATGAGTGCATATACATAACAACTCCCCCTTAAACATATCTTCTCTTCATGTAGACAATGAGAATTTTCTCAAATTCTCTCCATGTTCAATTACATGAGCATTTGCATGTTTCTCCCCCTTTGACATCAATGGAAAAGGGTCTCTCCATGCATTCACTAAAACTAGTTATACTCCCCCTTTAACTAATACCAACTGATATCAATTTGTGTTACTATAGATATTCTCCCCCTTTAACTAGCCATTCAAAGAGAAATAAGAGGTTCACAAAACTACAACCATCAAGTCATTAGAGATTTGTAAAACCAAGGCTACCTAACTTGATCTTTCCTTCATATCTAAGGATGCCAAAATTTCAATGAATCTCCCCATGGACTTATGCCCCATCACTAAAATTTAGCGATATGATGTGGGAGAAATCACTCCCAACTTCTACCTAAAATATTCAAATTGTTCATTGGGAAGAGGCTTGGTGAATATATATACCACTTGATCTTTGGTTGGAACATACTCCATAGTGACTTCCTAGTCTGTAACCTTCTCTTATGAAGTGAAACTTGATTGATATGTGCTTTGTCCTAGAATGCATCACTGGATGAGATGTTAATTACACTTGAATTATCATAAAGAATAGAGATAGGTTCATTGCACTCAACCTTAATGTCTTTGAGTGTCTGCTTCATCCACAAAACTTGAGTACAACATGTTGCAACTGCTACATATTCTACTTCTACTTTAGAAAGAATGACCAATTCTTACTTTTCGCTCATCTAGGAAACAAATTTGTCTCCCAAGAAAAATGCACCACCACTATTGTTTCTTCTATCATCTACACTTCTAGCCTAATCAACATTTGTATATGATGTCAAAGTAAAATCTTTACTCTTGGGATACCATAGTCTATATTCAACAATACTTTTGATATATTTGAGAATTCTTTTTACTGTGTTGACATGAGACTCTTTAGGAGCATCTTGAAATATTCCTACCATGTATATAGCTTGCATAATGTTTGGTCTTGATGCAGTTAAGTACAACAATCTACCAATCACTGACCTATACATTGTCTTATTTGCATTCGAGGACTCATCTGACTTGCTCAACTTATATCTAGTTATCATGAGGGTATTAATTGGTCTACTATCTTCCATTAATTTTTTTTAAGAATTTCCTTATCATACTTGGTTTGAGATATGAATATCCCATCATCAATTTGTGTTATTTGTAAACCAAGGAGAAATGAAAACTCTCCAAGAATTGACATATCAAATTCACTTTTCATTTGAACAGAAAATTCTTTACACATCTTGTCATTGTTGCCACCAAATATGATGTCATCCACATATACAACAACAAATATCATGTGCTCTCCTTGTAATTTGAAGTATATATTGCTATCTGTACATCTCTTTTTGAATCCTTGTTGTAGATATTGGTCTAATCTTGAATACCAAGCCCTCCATTCTTGTTTTAGACCATACAATGCTTTCTTTAGTCTACAAATGTAATTTTCTTCATTTGAAAATTGAAAACCTTCTGGTTGTTCTATGTAGACTTCTTCAAGGTTTCCATTGAGAAAATAATATTTTACATCCATTTGATAGACCTTAAATCCTTTATAAACTCAGAATGTAAGAAACATCCTTATGGATTCTAATCTTACAATAGGTGCAAAATTTTCTTCAAAGTCTATGCTTTCGAATTATGCATACCCCTTGCATGCTGACCTTTCTTTATTCCTTACTCTAGCTCCATCTTCATTGAGCTTATTTCTAAACACCCATTTAGTACCTATCACATTTTTGCTTAGGGGTCTATGAACTAATTGCCACATTTGATTCTTCTCAATCTAATTTAGCTCTTCATCCATGGCATTTATCTAGCTCTCATCCTTGCTAGCCTCAACATATATTTTAGGTTCAATCTGAGACAAGAGAGTACTATTTACTTTTTCCTTGTTCTTTGCAAGTCTTCTCCTTGTCTGAACGCCTTCTTTTTTGTTTCCAATTATTTGATTTGTAGGATGATCCTTTTATACATATTTTGCAGGTGCTTTTTCATGCTCTTCTTTTCGCTCTTCATATGCAATCTCCTCTTCACATTCTAATTCATCTTCAAATTTATCTCTATCACCCTTAACATGTTTCATATCTTCATCAATATTGACATTGATACTTTCTACAATTTTGTGCATCCTTTTTTTGTAGCATTTGTAAGCTTTTCTTTGGGAAAATTATCCAAGAAATATTCCATCACATCTCAAATCAAATCTCCCAAAATTGTATTCTTCTCTTTTGATATAGCACTTGCTACCAAAAAACCTTGAAATACTTGATACATGTAGGTCTACTAAAGCATAGTTCATAGGGAGTCTTGCCATTGTTCACTCTTATTTGAACTCTATTCAAAATATACACTATAGTATGAACTGCTTCTAACCAATACACATCTGATAACTTGGCCTCATTCAGCATTTTTCTACTCATCTCCTTAATTATCATATTCTTTCTCTCAAATACTCCATTTTGTTGTGGAGTTCTTGAAGCAGAATATTGTCTTTTGATTTCATGCTTCTCACAATATTCAATGAATTCATTTGATGTGAATTCTCCATGCCGGTCTAATCTTAAGCATCTGATTCTTCTGCCAATCTCCTTTTCAACCATGGCTCTAAATATCTTGAATATTTCAAATGCTTGTGACTTATCCTTTAGAAAGGTTACCCATGTCATCCTTGAATAGTCATCAATCAACAACATGAAGTATCTTTCACCTTTCAATCCTCTTTTCCTTATAAGGCCACACAAACCAGTCTAAGCCAACTACAAGGGCTTTGTAGTTGAGTATTGTTTTGTCTAAAATTTTATCCTTGTTTGCTTCCATATTTGACATTCTTTTCAAATGGTGTTTGTAGGCTTAGTTATCTTAGGCATGTGTCTTACCAGTCCTTTTGAACTCATTTTCACCAAATTATAAAAAAATTGGTGCAGGGCACAATGGCTATTGAATGTTGAAAATGTTAGTTTGTGATGAGAAGTAATGTTTTTGGTTTGTAATAAGGTCTATAAGACCATTTCCTATATTTTTAAGTTGTCTTAGTTGGTAAAAGTTGCTCAAAAGTTGCAAAAGTTGTCAACAACTTTGTACTTTTTCCTTTTCTTGGAAGTTGAATAGTTAGGGAGATAGAAAGTAGTTAAAATAGGTTAGTTAAGCTTTTTAATGATTTAAAATACTCTTGTGTACGTTGAGGAAGAGTTGGATGGTGTAAAATTTGAAAATTTGAATAAAAAAGCTCTTTCTTCTATGTTTTGGATGATCTTTTAAGCAATAAAATTGATGGAGAATTGAATTAGATTCATTTTGGTTTTTGTCTCATAACATTTCATTAAGTTTTGAGGATTTTATAGTAGATTTTCTAAAAATTGCTTTGAAAACCTAGGTTTAGGGTTTTGAGAGAAAAATAATCGAAATCTCACCATTCCACTGATGAAAATATTTTAGAATCGATGGAATGGGGTTAAGTAGGGTTTATTTTGAGTTCATAGCTTTTTTAGGAGTAGGGGAGGAGTATTTGGGAAAATATGTTGATGCCCTAGGCTGAAAGCACTTGTTTTTTAGCAATTTTGATGCATAGAGGGTAGGGTTTGATAGAAAACTCTTGGAAAGTGATTTGTAAGGGTTGGAATAGCATGTGCAAACCTCATTTGACATGTATAAGTTTTTGATTTGAATAATGGAGGCTATTAGTGTGTAGAACCAATAGTTTCCTTATCATACAAGCCTAATTAGGCCTTTTTCCTAGCGTAGCAACAGATTTTTGGAGGTGATGTTACAAAAAAAACCCTAGTTAAATTTTGGATATGTTTTGAAACTTCAAAAAGGGTATCTAGAATAGTGATTGGTTTCTAGGTTTGAGGCTTTTTCTATAAATTATGTCCAAAAAGGGATGTTTGTTGTACTACAAGGGATAGGGTTAGGTTGTGAAGAAAATCATTGATTTTGAGGTATTAAGACTTTGCCAACAGAGTGATTGGATTACTTTGTGTTTCCACCCTACTCTACAACAAATTGGTATCAGAGCATAGGTCTAATCTAAAGAAGGGAGAAAAAGTATGAATTAAGAAAGAAAGTGTGAAGCAAAAGGTGAACAAAATGCCTCCAAAAAGGAAAACTATTGCTAGGGAAGTGAATGAGTTGAAGGAAAAGCATGCTAGAGAGATGAGAAAGTTGAAGGAGAAGCTTTCTACTCTAGAAACGAGTCAAAAAAGAGGTATGGTCATGGGTGATGAGAGTGACTCTGAAGAAGAAGAGGTAGAGGAATTGGATCCCGATGATTTGAGGATGGATAAGTTGTTGAGAGTAGTCAAGGAAGATAAACCCTAGGTGAAGATTGATTTACCCATGTATGGAGGTAATTTTAATGACGAAAAACTTTTGGATTGGATTGCAGCACTTGGCAATTACTTTGAATGTGAAGATGTTCTTGAAGAACAAAGGGTGAAGATTGAAAAAACAAAGTTGAAGGGTCATGCACTATTGTGGTGGGACTATGATTAGACTGAAAGGAGCCGGAAGAAGGGTAATTCAAATATTGTTTCTTGGGAAAAAATGGTGGCAAGGTTGAAAGCTAAGTTCTTACCATTTGATTATGCTATTCAAATGTTTAAGAAACTCCAAGGTCTGAAACAAAAAGAAATGGATGTCAAAACCTATACTAAAGAATTTTATAAGTTGACCATAAGGGTAGGTCACATGGAGTATGAAGTGGAGAAGGTGGCTATATATCTAAGTGGATTGAGATTCAACATTCAGGATGAGTTAACTTTGGAAAATCCAAGAACGGTTGATTAGTGCTATCAAATGGTAATAAGGGTTGAAGAAAAACTTAAAAGAAGGAAAGACAACAAACTAGGGGCAGAGGTAGCAATAATAGAGGAAGAGATTCATTTTATACTCCAAGGCAGTCATATGAAAGTCAAGAAGATGCTAACAAAGCACAAGAACAAGTTGTTGAACCAAGAGGTGGATTTAGAGGTGGTAGATGAAGCTTTAGAGGCAGATTTGGAGGACAAGGAAGAGGCTCACAAGGATTCACAGGAAGGTGATATCAATGCAACAAGTTTGAACACCAAGCATGGAAGTGCAATGAAGGTCAAGCTTCTAGTTCACATGGAGGTGAAAGAAGGAATCAATTGGTGCAAGAAGAGGATACTGAGAGTGTCAACTCTCCATCACAACATGTTGCTCCTAAAGTTGGAGAATCACTAATGGTAAGAGAACACTCATCAAGGCAACAAAGGAAAAGGAGCCATCATAAAGGACACTTTTAAAAACCACTTGTAAGTGCATGGGTAAGGTATGTAAGGTTGTAATTGATTCAGGAAGCACATATAACATGGTTTCTAATGAGATGGTTGAGAAACTTAGATTGCCTAGAATACCACATGATACTCCTTATAAAGTTTCTTGGTTGAATGTGGGTCAATTTGTTTTGGTTAATGAGCAAGCTTGGGTAGAGTTCAATATATGAGGGTATAAGGATAGAGTTATATGTGATGTGTTGCCTATGGATGTGTGTCATTTGCTACTAGGAAGGCCTTGACAATTTGATAGGAATGCTATGTATGATGGTAGAAGAAATACATATGAGATTGAAAAAGATAGAATTTGTTTTACTTTGACACCCTTGAAAGAAGATGATAAAGGAGAAGTTAAGCAAGCTAATGTTATAATGGTAGGTAGAAAAGAGTTTGCAAAGGTAGAGGAAAAGGAGGATAGGAACCTTGCAGCCACTTCTAACCTTGAAGGTACTGAGATAGTAGCATTGAAGAATGATTCAGTTTTGGAGGGAAATGATATTGAGTTGATGTCAAAATATGATTTGTTGAAGGTCAAGGATGAATTGATTTTGGGGATGCAAGATTGGTTTGAGAAACATGTTGATGTGATGATGGAAAGAGTTTTTTGTTCATTGTTTTCAAAAGAGGTTGGTGGTCATTCACTTTCTTTCAACTCAAAGGGTTGTAAACCTAATAAAGCAACAATCATGGGGGTAGAATATCATATGGAAGAGGTTAAAAATAGAGGTGAAGAGATCAAAGGTCAGATGCAAAGGAAAAAGAGAAAGGTCAAGCACAAAATGGGAATGAAGAACAAGGTAGCTCATTGCAAGAGAGGGAGAGACATGGTAGCAGGTAAAGAGGTAGAGTCAATAACATACTTAGGTGAAGGACAAATCATGGATCATCTATCCAACAAACTTCTGCAATTGAAGCATGACTTAGGTGGCACAAAGTTCAAGAAGCCTAGGAACAATGATTTTCTCTAATATTTTATTTAGTGGAAGGGATTACTAGATGAAGCTAGCACTTGGAGATCAAAGAATGATGTGATCAAACATGGTTTTTTTGCAGCACAGTCCTTAAGGGGACTTGAGTTCCTTTTTTCCTGAGAGTATGGTGTAGGGAACAATGGCTATTGAATGTTGCAAATGTTAGTTTGTGATGAGAAGTCATGTTTTTGATTTGTAATAAGGTCTATAAGACCATTTGCTATGTTTTTATGTTTTCTTAGGTGGTTTGGAGTCAATTTTGTAAAGGTCGTAAAAGGTGCTCAAAAGTTGTCAACAACTTTGCACTTTTTCCTTTTCTTGGAAGTTGAATAGTTAGGGAGTTAGAAAGTAGTTAGACCCAGTTGGTTAAGCCTTGTAATGCTTTAAAAGACTCTTGTGTATGTTGAGGAAGAGTTGGATGGTGTAAAATTTGAAAATTTGAATAACAAAGCTCATTCTTCTGTGTTTTGAAGGGAAATTTGTTGCTACAGACCGTAGTATGGCCTTGTACAACCTGTGGATGATCTTTTAAGCATTGAAATTGTTGGAGAATTGAATTAGCTTCATTTTTGTTTTTTTCTCATAACATTTCATTAAGTTCTGAGGATTTTACAATAGATTTTCTGAAAATTGCCTTGAAAACCTAGGTTTGGGGTTTTGAGAGAAAAATAATGGAAATCTCACCATTCCACTGATGAAAAGCTTTAAGAAATAGTGGAATGGGGTTGATTAGGATTTATTTATAGTTCAAAGTGTTTGCAGGAGTAGGTGAGGAGGATTTGGGCAAATGTTGATGCCCTAGGTTGAAAGCACTTGTCTTTGAGCAATTTTGATGCATAGAGGGTAGGGTTTGATAGAAAACTCTTGGAAAGTGATTTGTAAGGGTTGGAATAGCATGTGAAGACCTAATTTGACATTTCTAAGGTGTTGATTTGAAGAATGAAGGCTGGGAGTGTGTAGAACCAATAGTTTCCTTATCATACAAGCCTAATTAGGCCTTTGTCCTAGCGTAGCAACAATTTTTGGAAGGTGATGTTACAAAAAAAACCCTAGTTAAATTTTGGATATGTTTTGAAACTTCAAAAATGGTATTTATAACAGTGATTGGTTTCTAGGTTTGAGGATTGGTCTGTAAATTATGTCCAAAAATGGATGTTTGTTGTGCTATAAGGAATAGGGTCAGGTTGTGAAGAAAATCATTGAGTTTGAGGTATTAAGAATTTTCCAAAGGAGTGATTGGGTTAGTTTGTGTGTTTCCACCCTGCTCTGCATCAAATTTACATGCTCCATTCTCCTATGCCACAACTAGCTCTCATCAACTTGAATTATTAGATAATTCTAACCTTTTACTTCATTGAGATTATAAAGGTTACTATTTGTTCTTACTCCTTGTGTAATTGTTTTCCATTTTTCCCTATCTTACATACTTCTAAATTGAATGTGACTATATAATAATTTTCACACATCTGGCATACACTCAACATGTTCTGCTTCAAAAATTCAACATAAATAACATCTTTTGTTGGTAATTGTGACCGAAGCATTAGTATGGACTGACTATACTTGATCCATGAGGATACAAAGTATATTCATGCCACTAAACATCAATCCCATTAGGATCATTCAACATAAATAAACTAGGAATCCATTAAAACTTAGGATATTAAACTATGAAAGCTTTAGCAATACCTATTCCAACCCATTGAAACTTATCCTATTGGGGAGTGGTGTCACGTTGATGTGGAATGCGACCCTTTCCCAATCCCTTGGATAATGAGCTTGTTTCAATCAATTTTATTAAAGAAAACTGATGAAACCATTGTGACATGTGTGATGAAACATGCTTTAAATGCTAAACTAAAATGATGCAAGAAATTTAATAATGATTTATGCTAATATGATCAATATGTGTGAGTCAAAAGCTAATCTAAATGAATTTTAGGCTAAAAAGATTGAAACCCTAATTAATAAACAAGCTAAATGTATGAATCTATGTTATCATGGAATCCATTAATGGAATCTAAGCTAATTAATGCAAGTAATTAAGCTAAAATGATACTAGAAAAGTGTTAAATATGAGTGTGAGTGTGAGTGATTTCAACAGCATGAGTTTTCTCTAAAAAATATGGATCCTTTTAACTCCAAATAGTGACCTATTTATAGGACGAAAAATGAGAAATGAAGGGTTGAGATTCTTCACTCACATCAAGTAGCTCGTATAGATTCTTCACAGACAAAACCGTGAAAAAGCCTACCTTTCTTGAAAGATATGAAACAAAAGCAACCTAAGAGAAGATTTTGCATTCACAAAAAAAATATTGACTTTCATTTAATCCCAAGTCTCCATAAACAAAGTCATGATTGCATTAAACATAGCTCTTGGGTAATGATGTGACAAGTTTGTTGTTAATTTTCAAAGGGAATACAATTATTTCTAGTTTTACCAAAGATCAACAACATTTCACGTAAAATATTTCAATTTCATCATCAAATTACATCGTGAAATCAAAAGATTCTTCATAATATAGCATCAGAAAAACAAATTTCTTGCTATCACTTAAGTAGGTTTAGCATTAAGCATTCAACAATTTCATGGAAAAATAAAGATTTTCAATACAACAATTTCCATCCATTTTGTATATTCTTTTTAGTTTTTTTTTAAACATTTTCTGAAAATATAAGCATCTAATCTAAAACAAAACATAAAAATTCTAATCTAAAACAAACAAACAAACAAAAATTTCTCCCGGTTATTCTCCACGGATGCCCCAAAGAATCAATTGAAACAGAACAAGCCGCTTTATACTTCACTAGATTGCTTCACAACTGCGTATAAACTGATGCAAGATTTTAAAGAGAGAGGGTTTCATTTATGGACACCGAATAGGTTTTGTATGCACCCTTAAATGATGCAACATACAGTCATGTTCAACAGAACTTATAAAACCAGCTACAAAAGATACTTAGATAGGTAGCTATCCATAAAACTCTGATATCAATTAATGTCTACATGCATACAAAGTTTTACGCTAGAATGGTTCATAAAATAGGAAAAAAGAACAAAACTCAAGAAAAAAAATTTCTCCTCTGACATCCACAAATTCTGAACTTCAAATGAAAAAGTAAGAGGAGATAGCCTTTTATAGAAGCAAGGCATCTTAAGAGTCCAACTTAAAATTATTTCAAAGAAACAGAAACAACAAATTAAAACATGTCGCGTGGCCTATGCCAACTGTCATCAAGAACTTTCTAGAACAAATCAAAGCTTTGACTTTATCCAAATCAACACTTTTCTCCATACTTTAGCACGGAAACTTTGTCTTCTTCGAGGCTACAAACTTCTCTTTAGCATACCAAGAAAACAAACACCTATTGGGACTGGGACCAACCTATAAAATTAACAAATAAATCCCATTACCTTTCCGGTATCTGGTATCTACTCATGGTTCTATTTCCGAATTTCTTCCTTCTTTCTTAGCATGGTACTCCTGGAAAATTCCCAATATGTGATGCATGCGCTCTTTTGAAATTCTTCTTATTGATCTCCAGGTGAGTTTGAGCCTAGTATATTCTTCTATTACTTGAAGTAGGACCTCATTTTTCTGTGTTTTCTCTGTTTCATATTTAACTATCACATTCCTGAACTCTATTATTTCATCTATAACTTCTCTTGTCAACAATTGAACAAGATCTTTGTTTATTCTATCTATCCAATCCTTGAAGGCTTTAGTTTCCTTCTTGTCTTGTACCAATGTTTGAGGATCAAAGCTTTATCATGACAATACTTCGATAAATTATTGATTTTCTCTTATCAATTTTCTACACTCAACGGTGACCCTTTCAAATCCTTCAATACATTGTATTAACATGTCACCTTCCCATTTCAATTGCTTCTTCCACTTTCTGGGCAATGAAATTTCAGATTATATAATTACATTATTCTATATCAATTCTTGGACATCTGTTTGCATGAGAATTTACATGTTTCTCCCTTCTTCAATGACTTGCTCTTGGTGAATTTTACATTCATTTTAAAATCTTTTCAATTTCTCGGAATGATGGTATGCTTCCTCGTACATTTTCACTACATCTGTGATAAATTCATCTCCCTACTTTATCCAATATTCAATGTATTCTTCAAATATATTCATTGTATGTTGAACTACAACAATAGCATCTACTTGCTCTTGTGACATTAACACAGGGTGTTGAGGCAGTTCAACTTGCTCTGGGCTAGATAGAGTCAGTGATTTGATAAAATGTTCTAGTGTAGCAACCTGTTCTTTCAATTATCTCTTATTATGCTTGTACTTTTGTACTCTCCCAACAGTAGCATTCAAATTCACTTTTATTTCTTCTAATTCTTGTTGCCAAGAATAATGTCCAAGATTAATACTAGTGATTTTATATTCCTTAGGCGTTATTTCATGTCAATCTTTATCATTAGTTGGAGTAGCTATCTGGACGGTTCTGTTACCATCTGCATTTCTCTATATGTCATGCTTTGCTTTTGCTCTGTGCCTAGGTTTAGGAGTATTGAATTCTTGTATGAAATTATTGAGGTTCAGAGGCAATATTTCAACTTCCATAGGAGAATTCAATTCCCTGATTAACCAATTAGGTGTATCATCATCCTATTGTACCTCTGTCACTTTATCTTGTTTTTGCTTATTACTAGACTTAGGAATTTCATTTCCGTGACTTGATATATTCTATGAAATGGGAACTTCTTTATTACTTTCTAGAATAGACTCAGGATTAATAGGATCTTGCATTGCCTCCTCTATTTGGAGACTAATTATATTCTCCTATCCATCCAGACATTTTTGTTCTTCTCTCTGAATCTTTTCTCCTTCATCTATAGTTACACCATGATTCTTTTCATTTCCAATTTCATCTCCTGTTAACTATGTAACATCTTCTTCATGAATTTCATTTTGAATTTCAACATGGCCTTTATTTGATTCACCAAAGGCCTGTGAATGTTCATCAACATTTTGCACATTTTCAAAAGAAATTTGAGAAATAGGAGTGTCCTCAACAACTCCTTGATCAATAGTATTTTTCTCTTCATTTCCCCCTATTTCCATTTCAAGTACACTAGGATTCCCTGCTTTGGAGGTAAGTGTCTCTCGAATAAACTCTTCTTCTTCAATTTTTATGGGATTAGAGCTTGTATCTTGTATTTCTTATATCAATGAGTGTATTGTGGGTTTATCTTTGAGTTTCTTTTCTTTTATCTTCTACCACATAGCACTCCATCTATCTACTTGTTCTTTAATTCTAGTCTCATCTTCTTCAGAAATCTCCTCTAAAACCACAGGAATCCTGCCTAGTGCTTGCTTCATACTGGCCATATTGACAGAAGGAAGAGAAGTAAATAATGCTACAACTCTTTGAGATGCAGATCTAGTCTGTGTACCAACATTCTTTGTAATTTTGGTTCCTTCATTAATAATTATTCTAGTTCTCGGCCTGGCCATAAAAGAAAATGCACCTCTAGGTCTTGTTTTGGATTTTTCTTTACCAGTCTCTGGATCTTTATGCTTTTCTGACAAATTTGTGGGAACTTCCTATATTGTCATTTCAGGGGTTCTTTCTTCAATTTTGAAACCTGGAGTAGCCTTACTAGTCTTTCTTTTCTTTTTGATAAGCTCTCCACTTTCAAAAGCAATTTCATCTTTTTGCTTTCTTCTTTTATCCTCTGAGTAAATAGGGTCAATTCCTTTTTCTCTTAAACTTTTACAAAAATCATCAATCTAGTGATGGTTTTACCTTATGACTAGCCTAGTAAAATCATCAATTGATGTCATCTCCTCATCATCAACACTGGGATTTGGGATGGGTTCATCATATATCCTATCATTATTATAAAACTGATTCAAAACTTGAACATCATCTTCCACCAGCTGGTCTAGGATATCATAGAGTTTAAGCATTCTAGCAAACCCTAGAGTCATTCTTTCATATTTCTTTCTTCTAACCTCATGCTCGTGTTCACAATTAAGCCAATAATCTTCTAAATGATGTAAATGAGCATGGTAACCAGCTTTTCTTTTCTCAATATTTCCTCCAATATCATAGTACATTCTTTGTAATGGAAATTCTTCAAAACTATAAGTTCTCAGTTCCTCTTCACACAAATTAGCCATCTTGATTGCACTACACTTATAATCTCCTATTATAATAGGAAATTTGAAAGAGGCCTTCTTATGAGCATGGCTATAAAGAGCTTGGGATGACTTCAACTATCTCACTATTTCTAATAAAATAATTTTATCTATAGGGTATCTGGGCAACATGAATGGTTGTCCATCAAATCCCTCCATTCTGATGTAAGAGTAAGTTGGGAACTGTATGTACCAACCTCCCATAGGCTGAATGACACTTTGTGCTTACAAGGATAATATTTTAGACTTATTACCTTCCATTGTTCTTACCAATTTCATAGAGAACAAATCATTAACTTTTTTGTAATCACCTTTATACCCATGAATAGTGATTTGGGGTAAATCTGCGTATATCAAACTATTTCCGACCTTCGTTCCCAGAGTACCAATTTGTTTCATCCCTTGTTTATTGGCTCTCATAGCATAGGAGTAAATAACATATGATGACATATAAAAACATCTACTTTTGGGGAATGTGGTAATTTGTTCATGCAACCTATCGCTTATCATTTTTTCCCAATGCAATTCTACAGGGCTTTCTAGCATTTGAGATATTATTACAAACATCTAGGGTTCAAAGCTGCTTGCATTTCTTAAACCAGCTACTCTGCTCAACAAAGTTATTATGTCTTGCATTTCTTGTTTAAATTCAAACCTTTGAATTACTTTAGTCTGTGGTGGGATTGGCTATCGGCACCATTGGGTGCTCACATTTCTCTGTTGCGTTCTTCAGTACTCTGATATGTTTTGGCCTTTGTTTGTAGGTCAACATTGTACATCCTTGTGTAAGAGGGGAGGCCAAACATATACATAATTCCATTCTGAGACAAGTTAGCATAAGTTCTTCCCTCTTTTTCAATAATCCTTTTGGCTGGATTATAATGATTGATACATTACATTACTAATTTTGGAGCTTCCATCGCTGGTGGAAACCCTCCTGTAGGAAGTAAACCATTTGATATGGAATTTTTAGTACATTGGGTGGCATTTTATTGCAACAGTCATGAACGTATTTCAATTTCAGAGGACCATCCCATATGGGTATCTATGACCACCACATTAATGGGCGCTGCTGGTGAATTGTAGTATTTGAACTTGTTCTTTGTTCTGGCTTCAGAAGTGCTCATGTTAGATGCAATGTGCTCTGCAAGTTTTCAAATATTTGTCTATGTGTGCGAGTTAGGGTTAAATTCAACCAAACATTACATTTCATGAAAGTTTTGACTCATTTTTTATCAAATTCAACAACTCAGAGGAAAATTAACATCCCTATTTCAGAATGAGAAAATACCATCATCAAAGGATTCTATCCTTACAAATTCTTTTCAAAAGAGAAAAGTTATTCAAAGCATACCTGGTTCTGGTTAAAATGGTGACTCTTCAGAGTATAATTTGGAAACCCTTTCAGGTAGCTGCAATTTAATTTCTTGAAAATTTTACCTCTGCTAACGTGCCAAAGTAGCTCCGCGAATTGAATGTCTTTAGCAAGTTTGCAATATAACGCAAAGTTGAGTGTTGTAAAATCAATTTTGCATGCTAGAGATGTTGCCAAGTACATAGGTAGTTTTCCACCTTCATTAATTACTTGTTATTTTGCATTAATTTCTAGAATAAAGGTGTAATCATTACGGATTATGGTTACTCTTACAAACAACTAGATTTTTGAGTTGGCTCGCCATTCAAGAAAAAAAATGGCATAGTGATTATTCATGGTAATTTTCTGTCACACCAATTTTATATAGGGTATATGACACAAATGATATGAGATTAATAATGATCACCGAGGTTGTTGGAATTGTGAAATTTTAAAATTTTATAGTTGTCCATACTCATAAAAGTTTCCCAAAGAAGCCCATATCATGAATAAAATTGATGTAATTTGGTTTGTCGCCCATGTTCTAGTTAGTGTTTACCATTTGGTCCCATAAAATTCACTTGACCCCAAGCATTTGAATATATAAAGTCATTTCAGCATGAGATGGTATAAGTCTTCTCGACCCATGTCACACTGATAAGATTGCATTAGTAAAGGACTTGGCGATATGTATTGATTATCGGTGATACTAGTTTCATCAAAGAGAGATATGAGAGTCATGCCAAGTGTTGTTCCATCAACAAGAAAATAATTATGTCTCAGTGATCAGAAAACAGACCAAAGGATATATCTCAGTGAGATAAGAAATAAGCAAAGGAACATCTGGCCGACTTACAAAGTCACAGTGACATGTTTGCATTGATGGGAGTTATAGCAATATACTTGAGATTGAAGGGATAACTCTCAGGGAGAATCGAAGTGTCGGGGAAACTACAAGATGTCTTAGTGGATGTTTTAATGAACGTTGGTAAAAGCCATAATAGAGGGATCACCCAAGATTTGAAAATTTCTCACCGATAATATTACATGATGTGACAATGAGAGTTTCAAAAAAAGACCTGCTACACTTGTGTTTCAGCTAAAACATTAATGGCACCATGGAGCACAAATAACTGCATGAATTAAGGAAAATTCAATTGGAAACATTAGGTGGAATTGATAGCGGAGGAAGCAGAAGGACGAATGAAGAACCAGGGCATTCTTTCAACCCAAGGGTCTCGAGTGAAATACAGTAAGTTCTTTGCGCCTTAGTTCCTGTAATTTTGACTTCTATAACTTTTGAAGAATGGAATCCTCCAGCTCAGGAAAATCAAAAGGTAGAAAATATGGTGAAAGTAGTTAGCCTAAAGGGAAAAAACATAAAACTGAAGTTGAGCCTGAGGGCACTGAACAAAAGCTAAATCAAGATCTCATTGACCAATTACCTGGCTCTGGACCTAAAGCCAGATGATCTACACAACTTAGGGCAGAAGTGAATAAATTGGATGACAAGTGTAAGCTCATAGGAGATATTTGGACTTCAATAAGAGGTTATGAATTGTTTAACTTTCATTACTATTGGAGAAATTGTTTTGAACCAGTATGTAACCCATGGAAGCTTAATCTAGGAAAGCTGGTTTTCCCTAATGTATTTGTCAATGCAGAATTGGTAAGATTGTTGGTCATCCATTATAATTCGAAACTCAAAGCTATATGTGACCCATCTGGGAAACCACTAATACACATATCAAAAGATGCAATAGGTGAGGTTTTCAATTTGGAAGGGGTTTGCAATGATAAAATCATATGTGAAGAATTAGAAAGGGAATTCAGGAGGATGGACACAATTTATAAAGGTTGGAGGTTGCCACTGCACAAAATTAGATAAGGTGGAAAACCATTTCCTCTAGAGGATAGTGATGGACCCCCCTTCCATGTTGATCTTTTTGAACCCAATATGAAGTATACTTATTTCTTGGTAGGCCAAGTATTGGGAATGGAAGTCCCTAAATATATGTCAATCGTGCCTATGATAATTTCAGCAGATATTCAGTATCACAATTCTAGACCATTTGATTATGCCTCGTACATTTTTAAGGCGCTTGATTCTAGGTTGATGGCAGTAAAGGGAGGAGCCTCTATCTTACATCTTAGGCATTATTCATTGTTGATGCACATAGTGTTGTATTTTGGATAGGAGTTAGGGTTTTGGCCTCAGGAAATGAGAATTTCCCAATTTGACAAGGTACAACATTACCTATTCAATTATGGACGGCTGTTTGGGATAGTAGGTTTGCTAACTCTAGTTTTGTACACTTTGAGGAGTATTTTGTGAAGACATTGTACAAATTATATAATCATCCATGTGACTATTCTTTATCTGAAGATATAAAGAGGTTTCTCAGGCCTAAGGACTTCAATGGGCCAATTAGTCACAACTGGGGGGATTGGTATTGCTTGGAAGATGCTACCATGATTAGGGTTTATGGATTTGAAGATGCACCCCATTCATTTTTCCTAAAACAATCCCAGATAGGATTGCATACTTGGAAATTTTCAGGAAGATGGACTTTTCCAGTGTTATGAATTTGAGCTCCTTTGGAAAACAAGATTTTATGCCCAGTACATTGTGCTTCAGTGATTTTACTGTATTAGCCAAGGAAGGGTACAACTTGATCCTCGATAAGTTACTGCAATACAATATGAAAAGAGGACCACCTAGAAAGCATTTTGATCCAGAAGGGTACATCAATTCTGCTAAACTGAAGATAAACATTGGAGGGTATCAACATGTGCCCTATCAATTTGATGATATGATCTGGAACCTAGAAGCTGAAGAAGCAGAAATAGTGGTTGAAAAATATAATCAAGGGTTGCAAGATACAAAGTTGTTATCTTCTGGGGAGGAGGCATCTGAGGATAATGTGCCACAGGGCCAACCAAATAAGATGTCAAGATTGAGAACTCAGCATTACACTTGCCCTGCCAGGGAATTGAGTGCTGAAGAGAATGTAGATGCAGATGCAAGGCATGTAGAGTACAAATCGTTTGTAGTAGATGATGAATCTGTAAACTCTCCAAAGTTTAAGGCATTCCTATACAAACAAAAGGGAAAAGAGATAAGAGAAAAGGTTGATAATATCACACCAGGTAATGAAGAACAATTACTAAATCACCTAAAGATGTGTGTGGACAAAGATATGGTAGGTATGATCCCTGAAAAAGGGAAGGAAAATGTTGGAAAGTGTTGGTGTTATTATTTTTCTAGGGTTGGATCTCAATTTTGCATTAGTTTTTGATAGTTTTTTGAAAGATGGTGATGCTACACACAAGCTCAACCTAAAAAAGGTGACAGAAGTATATGCAAGGTTGAAATACAATCCAAATGAAGGGTCATTAATGATTTGGGCCTTATATCCACCTCACAGCAAATCAGTTGTCATTGATACTAAGAAGGCATTTGGGCATGTTATGAATTTAAAGGTTAGAGAGGTTGATCCTGTGGCAACTGTAGAGATTGGAATCAATGTAGCAAAACTAAACAAAGCTCAAATTCAGATGTTAATCAAGGAGAGGGGAACGTACAAAATGACTAATGAGAGGATGTTCAGAGAAAATGACCTCCTGAAAGATTTGTTAGGGGTCACAATGAAATCAACCAAGCTACTCACTCATGGTGAAAGTTCACAAGCAAAAGATCATTGGGAAGGATCAAGTGCTTACTCTCAAGGGAAATATGATACACTTGTAGTAATGATTAAGAAAATACAATCCAGTCTAACAACTTGGTTAAATAAGCTCTGGGGAACACACTCACGTAACTTTGTTGCATTGCAAGAACACGAAAGAATGGATGGTAGTATTTTGGAGAAGTTTCAAGAAATAAACTAGAGGGATGTTTCTGATAATGTAGCAATTGAGGCTGCAAATCATTTTGTGAATAAACACCGAGACTTCTTTGAAGAATTGCGAGGGGATGTGCATGGATTAATAAATTCCACCAGAAAAGGATTGAATGCATTCTTTGATGATAAAGGAGGACTAAAAGAAATGACTAAGTGGAAAAGTGAAAGTGAATCAATACTGCAAGAAATTTTGAAGATAGCTACCATGAAAGATACAACACTAGATGAGGCATACAAACATAATGAAAAGATGGAAAGAATGGAGATCACGATCCAAAATGCATTGGGAGATACGGATACACATGAGCGTTGGGATTACTTGGACCACTTATCAAAGATTCATTTATGGCTTAACAGAGCTTAATTTCCTTTTAATCTATTGTTGTTTTAACATATGACATTTTTGAAAGGACATGTCCTTTCAAGTTGTTGATGTATAAATATCCATTTTGGTAGCAAAACATGATATAGTGAATAGAAGAAAGATACAGTAGATTACAATGTTTTACAAATATGAGACTATGATGCACGTTTGAAACTATGGAGATATCAATGAAAATCATTTGATGTGGTGGCTTATTTCTAGTATCAGTTGTTTATTGTGTTGTTGAAAGTACTACTGAAGTTGTCTCCAAGGTTGATTTTTTCTGGTTATTTAAATTGATATAGCGAGCTTATATTTAGTTTATCGGTGTACACTTGTTGTATATGTATGGTTGATTAATTGGTTCTTTCAAGAAAAGATTAAATCCTTTTAATTGATCATAGTAATCAGGGAATCTTATTTGGATCATTAAGAAGAACTTGGTAATCATATTCTTGCATGTTTATACAAGTTATAAACTCAAATATATGTCGAACAATTAGATTACTTTCCAGAAAGAAGTTACTCATTTTATATTTCTTTTTTACTCTGCATACCCAATAAGGCACTAGTCTCCACATTCTCATTATTTTAGTTTCACTCATTATTTATATCTATTAAACTAAACATATTAGGTTTTAGCTTTGATATTGCTATACAATCTATACCAAATAAAATTTTATTTATCCACTCCCATTTTCCATTGTGGGTAAAATACTCTAAAAGAAATAAACATAAGTCAAGTCTACCTCATTCATATAGGTATACCCACCTAGGTCTAGCAACACCTGAAGAGAAGAAGATCTAAACCATTTTGACCTTGTCTGTTACCCTGAGACGTATCAAGAGATTGGCAACCTTTTGAGGTATTCTTACCTGCATTTTTGAGAGCTAACAGGGGTTATGATTTCCAATAATACCTTTTGAGAAGATTTGTATAACACCGAGATCATAAAAAAAAACTACTCTCAAGAAAAGAGAAAGAAAGCAAAGAAGAGAAAAATGAGAATAAACCAAACAGAACAAGGGAAGTACAAACCGGAAACTGAAACCAAAAGATATACTCTACAATGATTTCAAAGCAAACTTTCTTGTTTCCAACTTTTACTTTTAGAGAAAACAACAAACATCAGATTTTGACAAAAGAAGAAATTATCGGGTTCATAAAATTCAACTAATAAAATACCAGGAAAAGCTGAAGTTATTTGAAACACAAACTTTTTGACCCTTCAAGGATTGCAGTATTCTAGTTTTCGGTAACAAGATAATCAATAAGCCACACTAGGCACCAAAATATCGAGCAATAAAAGTATATCACCAAAGCAACCAAGCGAAACTGGGGACTAAGCAAGCATCTAGTTTAAGCATTAATTAGAACCATGCCGAGGAGGACAAGAAAAACATCAAAGCAAAAACCAAGGAAAAGAAAAGAAAGAAAGAAAAAGGGTCCACATTTTGCCAAGAAGCAAAATGGGGCATGTTGTGAGACTACACAACAACTAGCAACCAACAAAACCAAACAAAATAACAAAAGGTCAATTCCAGATCTATCATCAATGTTCCAGCTTTCCTTAGTATTCCAATTATAAATCATAAGATTCTCATTCCATCTCCAAATTTCACTCTAGTCAGCATGCATGATTAAGTATTACTTAAGCTCATGTGTGTGCAATGATTCATTTCCGCTACAGTAAACTTGGAAATATCAACTGTTTGCATTAACCTAAATGATATGACAATTCCTTTTAAGCCAACCAAGGATAGAGCCTTGTTTCCAGTCAGGCGTCCATAGCCTTGACAAGGTTATCTCTGTAATTCCCCCAAACATAGCTCTACTTTCGGTCAGGCGTCTATAGCCCTAATAGAGTTATTTGGATAGCCTAAAGAGTTGATATCACTTTTTTATATATATAAGATATAGCAATGATAGCTCATTTTCACTTCTTTTTTGATTTTGCAATAATAGCTCATTTATCAACTTGCAAGCATTGAAGCGCCGCTATTAGGTTGGGAATTACAATGGTAGAAAAGGTAGTCTTTTTATTTTTCAATTAATGCAAAAAACTACTAGCTCAAATTTCAATAGAATGATTTAAATGCTTTCTTTTTTAGCTCAACATCAACTGAATAATTCATGCTAACCGAAGTTCATAAAATTGAACAATCCTCTAACAATTTATAAATGGAAAACTAATTTTGGTCAGAAAAGAAATTAAAGTTTTGGAGTTAACATTCTATTAACTTGTAGACCTTTAAAAATTGCTAATCGATGTAAAGTCTAACAAAACAACACCCAAAAAAAAAAAAGGAAAAAAAAAACTATTTACTCAAGGTTGAAAATAATGCTTTAGAAACTGCCCATTCATAGGCAATGGGATATCTTCACCTATCAAATATTTTAGTCTATAAGTGCTATCACCCAAAATTTTAGAAATTTGATATGGGCCTGTCCAAGATCTGTTCAATTTTCCATGTTTATTTTTACATTCCTGAGCTTTACTCCAATATAGGACCACATCAGATATCTTAAAAGTTTTTAACTTGGCACATTTATCAAACCATCTTTTCACTATGGACTGATGTTTAGCAAAATGATGTATGGCTCGTGTTCGTTTCTCATCTAAATGCATCAATTGCAACAGTTGAGCTTGAGTTTGATCATCTAATCCAATGTACTCTTGTGAAAACTACCAGGTAGGGATTTTTAAATTTATCGAGAGTATAGGATCTACCCCATAAACTAAATGATAAGGTGAATTCCCTAATGCAGCTTTCATTCTAGTACGATCTACCCATAAGGAAAATTTTAATAAAGAGTGCCATTCCATGGGTTCTTTTCAATCAATTTTCTAATTATATCCAAAAAAAAATTATTTGATGACTCTACTAATCAATTTCTCTGCAGATAATAATTAGATGAAAATTTTAACGTTATGCCATATCCAAATGCCCAATTAGAAAAATTTAATTAAGCAAAAGTTGGGCCATTATCACATACCAATGCATACGAAGTTCCAAACCTGGTGATGATATTCTCTTCCAAAAATTTGATGACTACCTCAGTGGTGCAATGTTTGTTGGGGCATGCTTTTGGCCATTGAGTACAATAATCTATAGCTTCAGTATGAATCTGTGTCTAGCTGAGGATGAAGGATTAATATTTCCAATAAAGTCTAGTCCCCATTATGAAAAGGGACACATTTCCATCACTGACTGTAACAATTGAGCATTGAATCTTCCTTTATCTGATGCCATCTAGCATGTATGACAACATTTAATATGTTTGTTGGTATCTTCAAAAATTTTAGGCCAGTAATAGCTTGCTCTCAAAATAAGGTGTGCAGTAGCCAAGGGTGCTCCATGAGCAGTTTTGACTATATTGTGTAGCTCCTGCAACACTTTATCAACTTCTGTTCTATTTAAACTTCTTAAATAAATTCCTTCATGATTTATTTTAAATAGAGCTCCTCCTTTAATCATATAACTTTGTGCTTTCATCTTGAGGGATCTTCTCTAATTCCTTTGCATATGATCAGGGCAAGTATGTTTGACCAGATAATGCCAAATGTCTGAATACCAATCGTCTTGGTCTTTCTCGTCTAACATGTATTGTTGACTTGAGATTTGAGGATCTATTTCTGCAATGGATTTGACCAAGGATTTTCCATGGAACAACCTCATAGGTATGATGTCTAAATCATATTCTTGTAATATAGTAACCCATTTAGCTCTCTTTTCCCCGAGCTCACTTTGTGTTAACAACATCTTGACAGCTGAATCTCGAACAATAGCCTTAACTATACTCTTGAGGATATAATGTATAAACTTGTGCATGGCTTTGACCAAAGAAAGCTTGTTTTTCAACATATGTATATCTTAACTCCACTTCCTTGAATGGCACACTCATAAAATAAATTTATCTTTCTTCTTTATTTTTTCCTTTTTGTGTTAACACTACAACACAAGTATGACCAGAAGCGAATGAGTAAATATAAAAAGGTTTAATATAATCTTGGCTTACCAATACTGGTGCTTCTATAATAGCAGTCTTTACTGTGTCGAAGGATATTTTAGCTTCATTCGTCCATTCTATTTTGGCATCTTTTTTTAACATATCATTAAGTGGCTTTACTATTTCAGCAAATCCTGTAATAAACTTTCAAACAAAGTTGACCTTACCGAGATATGACTTCAATTCTTTTCTACTTCCTGGGGGTTGTAATTTGAGTAGTGTGTTCACTCTATCTGGATCAATTGAAATACCATGTTCAGAAATGATATGTCCCAATAATTTTCTTTCAGTCACCCCGAAGATACATTTTTTAGGATTTAAGGAAACTCCATAAGTTTCACATTTTTGTAATACTGCTCTGAGATCTTTGACATGATCTCTTCTGTCTTTAGAAAACACTATAAGATCATCCATATAAATAATGATACATTTTCCTATCAATTCTCAAAAAGCATAGTCCATTGCTCTTTGGAATGTAGCTCCAACATTTATCAATCCAAATGGCATCCTTTTGTAAGCAAAAGTTTCCCACTTAGTGGTGAACGCGGTTTTCATCCGATCTTCTCTCGCTACCATTACTTGGTTATACCCCAAAAATCCATCCAAAAAGGACATCATTTGCGAACCATTAACTATTTGTAAGACTTCTTCGAGTGACGATAGTGGATACTAATCTTTCTCAGATGCTCTATTAAGATTCCAAAAATCTACGCACAACCTAATATCTCCATTCTTTTTCCTAACAGGGACTAAATTTGCAACCTAGGTAGAATATCTGATTGGAAAAATTATCTTGGCTGAAAAAAAAATTTGGACTTCCTTTTGAATTAAGGGTTCTAAAAGTGCATTTATTGGACGTTGTTTTTTGTCAGAAAGGTTTTGCGTCAGGCTTTAATGGTATAGTATGCGTAATAATAGAAGTTTCATACGTCTTCAAATCTTTGTATGCCCATGCAATGACCTCCCAATAATCTTTAAGCGCCTGACCAATGTTTCTTTTTTCTTCTTTGGTACAAACCTTCCCTATAAGTACGTTCTTAGGGTCTTCATTAGTATTTAAATTGTATAATTTAGTTAATCCTCCTTCGCTTTGAGGAAAATATTTTTGTCTGACTATCTGATCAATATCAAACAATCGTTCTAACTCAATTATTCCTTTCATAATATTATTATCTTTGACTTGAGTCAATTCTTCATCTTGAATTTCTCCTTCAGAGCGATCTATTTATTCAATAATTTGTGCTTCAAAAATACTAGAATTAGTAATAAATTCCAATATATGTCTGTGATCTTTGAACACTTGTAAGTTAGTAACATTATCTGAAACTGAGGGCAACTGTACCAACTCAACTATGAATCTTTTCAAATCTGAAGTTTCTAGGGGTTCCAAAGTACTAGCAACAGTTGCCAGAGCATCAACTCTCTAATTAAATCTCCTTGGGATATGAGTAATGTTAAATGCATCAAACTCTTTGATCAAATCCCATACTCTATGCCGGTAATTAGATAATCTTTTGTAATGGCAGATATATTGCTTTTGGACTTGTTTAACTACCAATTCTGAATTGCTGAACACTCTAAGGATTCAAACCCTTTTCTTGATTTCCAGGATCAAGCCATGTATAAGAGCTTCATATTTTGCCACATTGTTAGTACATTGAAATTGCAATCGATATGTAGCAAGAAAGGACTTACCTTGAGGGTTGATTAATTCCACTCCAATTCCAATTCCTTTTTTTGATTTCGATCCATCAAACTTAAGGATCCAAGTTTGATCATTTGTAATTAGCATTTTACCATTTTTCAATGTCGTTTCATGAATGCTTTCATTTTGTATACTTGGATCTTTACTCTTATATGTCTTCGATCCGATTCTCGCAACACTGTCACTTCTAAGACAAAGTCGACTGTCAATCCTACTGATTATTTCCAGACACATCATACAACTATTTTCAGAATGTGCAGTATTGTGCAATCGACACTAGTCCTGCAATAACAAATTTTTTAGTGAAATTTTACTCTTATCATTCTTTTGAGTTTTTGAAATAATGATATTTTGAAATTTATTATAAGGACCATTCTCCTCTTTAGAGGAGTCACAATCTAATTCAATTAAAACATCTATTCTAGGAATTAACTCATTAGATTCATCAACATTGCAAGTGAAAACTTCTTCAATCTTGACTCCTGAATTGCACAATTTATAAACTCCTGATTCTACATCAATATATAGAACTTCATTTTTTTATTATAATCCATGATCATGTATTACATGTGAGGTTCTCTCTCAATTCTAATTTGATTAGGCACTCCTCTCCATGGCAACCACATGTGTGAGAAATCAGTAGACATGTATCCATTTAAAGTTTTAGACCATTCCCTACTCAATAGCATACCATAAGTATCTAGTATCTCTACGACTTGAATGTCAATGTAATATTGGATTTTGGGATCAGAAGCCAATTGCATGTGGATATTAGTCAATTCTCTTACCACATTTACCTCTGTTTTATCAAGTTGAGTGACTTTCTTTAAAGAATTTGTAGGGGTTAAACCTAGTGTTTGACATATAGATAGTGGCATGACGTTAGTAGAAGCTCCAAAGTCTACTAAGAAATCGTGAAGGTTCTTACCAAATATTCTCAAAGTGAGCAAAAATGGCAGGGACTCCAATTTTCCTTTATAAAAGGCCACTTGTGCATCAGCTATGGGAATAATGATCTTGTCTTTTGTTTTTGCTTGACTATCTTTCGCTTGAACATCTTTAGATTTGCTTTCTTTATGAAAATATTCTGAAGTACTCAGAAAAGCTTTCTTAATTATAGGAATTTAAGCAATTCTAACAAGGAAAGGCTAATTTTCACTTTCTTGATTTCTTCTGCTAAGTACTTAGTCAAATTATTCTGATCAGTAGGATCAATATTTTCACCTTTGAAACATTTAGTGAATTGTACTAAGAAGTCACCTTAGGTAACCCAGGATTGTTGCTTGATTTATCATCAGGTGGAGTAGTGAAATTATTTGGTGGAATGGACGTTGTCAAAGGTCCATTGAAATTACCTCCACTGCTAGGATTATTCCTCGTGTTGTGATTGTATCCTTTCTGATATTGTTGAAAAGTGTGTATTTCATCTATTTCTTCTATAGGTTCATTTTCATCTTGATAAGGAAAAGTATATGTCTCGAAATTCATAGTTGACTCATCATCTTTGTACCTAGGAGTGTGATTTGTAATGATTGAAGGCATTTTGAAATGCTCATAACTTTCTAAGACTAAAGTGGAATCATATCCTATCGAAACTAATTTGTTTCCTTTAGGAGGTTGAGAATCACAATGTTCATTATGATGAGTAGCAACAAGGAAAATATCTGAAGCGATTTTCAATTTTGAATAGTCCACTTCAGAGTGAGCATTTGTATTGTGAATTCTACACCAATTTTTCATAGAAAGGTCGACTAAATTCACTTTTCATGTAAAATTTTCATCGATTGAATCAGGATTATCCAAAGGTGTTGATACTTCCTCATTATTAGGGCATGTATTCCATGGTCTAAATGGCTTGGGAGCGTTATACGCATGATTTTGAGAATTTGAACTATTGTTTTGAGAATAAAAATTTTGATTTCTTAATTTTGTAACTTTCATAGTTAATCTTTTGAGTTGAGCCATGACTTCTTTCATGTCTTCTTTTTTCTCAAAATTTTTAGAATTTTTATTTTCTTGAGTCTGTGAGAAAAAATAATTTCCATTAGGTCGTACCTCTGTAATAGCTAGACCAGGGTGTGGGACTAAAGCTTGACTATTTCTTGGTTGAAAAAGAATATTTTGAGGAAATTTCCAATTCTAGACCATTGTGGAATAAGTGTTAGGAGTCATAGGATGAACCATAGGAACTCCATTCACGATCAGAGTGGGGTAAATATTTAATCCATTTTTTCCATTTGTGGACAATCCATTTCCAAGATATTTCATTTCTAAATTTACACTTACGACTTTAGTGTAGGCTTCTAGCAAAGTAGTGGGAGGATTAGCTCTTCGCTTCACAAACATAGCAATCAAAGGATCTACTGTTGTATAATAAACTACGATAGGAGACAAATTATCCACTACATAAGGTGCTTGTAACCTAGAATAAGCCTTTTGAATTCTATCGTTGAAAGTTGTTATAGGTTCTCCCTCGAACCTCTTTATTTGAGTGAATTGATGATATAGCAAGGTAGGATCTGTAGGTGTTCTAAACCTAGCTAAAAATTGAGTTTCCATGTCTTGCCATGACCTGATGGAATTATAAGGCAAGTTGATATACCATTGATAAACTTCATCACTCAAAGTATATGGGAACAATCGACACACAACGTCTTCATGTTGAATTCTTGCTTGAAAGTACGTATCTTTGAATATACTGATGTGTTCTTCAACATCTTTATGAAAATAGTACTTAGGACACAATTTGTCAGGGTTTTTTGGTAAATCATTATATACAAAAAAATTGAATCAGTGATTCCACATTAAAGAATGTCATCACTACAGGAGTTAATGGTGTAACAACGGTTGGAATCCTCATATTTGTACTTCAACTTGCAAATTTTTTGAGGTCTAGACGATGTTCAACCACTAAGCTCAACTAAGGTCACCCTAGGATCACTAGATCGAGATCTAGTAGTTCTACGGAAATCCAGTTTAACCTAGCGAAAACTAGAAAATAACAACAAAGGCCCTCCTTCTAGCGCTAGTTCCTGTTGACAATGATTTCACTCACATCAAGTAGCTCGTATAGATTCTTCATAGAAAGAACCATGAAAAGCCTACATTTCTTGAAATATATCAAACAAAGGCAACCTAAGACAAGATTTTGCATCCACAAAACAAAGATTGACTTCTATTTAATCCCAAGTCTCTGTAAACTAGGTCAAGATTGCACTAAACATAGCTCTCGGGTAATGATGTGACAAGTTTGCTATTAATTTTCAAAGGGAATATGGTTATTTCTAGTTGTACCAAAGATCAACATTTCACGTAAAATACTTCAATTTCATCATCAAATTACATCATGAAATCAAAAGATTCTTCATACTATAGCATCAGCAAAACAAATCTCTTGCTATCACTTAAGTAGGTTTAGCATTAAGCATTCAACAATTTCATGGAAAAATAAAGATTTTCAATACAAAAATTTCCATCCATTTTGTATATTCCTTTTATTTATTTTTTAAACATTTTCTGAAATATAAGCATCTAATCTAAAACAAAACATAAAAATTCTAATCTAAAACAAGTAAAATAAAATTTCTCTCGGTTACTCTCCATGGATGCCCCAAAGAATCAATTGAAACAACGCAAACTGCTTTATACTTCACTAGATTGCTTCACAACTACGTATAAAATGATGCAAGCTTTTAAAGAGAGAGAGGGTTTTGTTTATGGACACTGAATAGGTTCTGTATGCACCCTTAAACAACACAACATACATTCTTGTTCAACAGAACTTACAAAACTAGCTACAAAAGATACTTAGATAGGTAGCTATCGATAAAACTCTGATATCAATTAATGTCTATGTACATACAAAGTTTTACGCTAGAATGGTTCAGAAAACAGGAAAAAAGAACAAAAATCAACAAAGTTTTTGCTCCTCCAACATCCAAAAATTCTAATGAAACTTCAAATGAAAAAGTAAGAGGAGATAGCCTTTTATAGAAGCAAGGTGTCTTAAGAGTCTAACTTAAAATTATTTCAGAGAAACAAAAACAACAAATTAAAACATGTCACGTGACCTATGCCAACTGTCATCAAGAATTTTATAGAACAAGTCAAAGCTTTGACTTTATCCATATCAACACTTTTCTCCATACTTCAGCATGAACACTCTGTCTTCTTCAAGGCTACAAAATTCTCTTTAGCATACCGGGACAACAAAAACCTACCAGGTTCGGGACCAACCTACAAAATTAACAACAAATAAATCCTATCACCTTTCCGGTATCTAGTATCTAGTATCTACTCATGGTTCTATTTCTGAATTTCTTCCTTCTTTCTTAGCTTGATACTCCTAGAAAATTCCCAATATATGATGCATGCGCTCTTTTGAAATTCTTCTTATTGATCTCCATGTGAGTTTAAGCCTAGTATATTCTTTTGTTTCTTGAAGTAGGACCTCATTTTTCTGTGTCTTCTCTGTTTCATATTTAACGATCACGTTCTTACACTCTATTATTTCATTTATAACTTCTCTTGTCAACAATTGAACATGATCTTTGTTTAGTCTGTCTATCCAATCCTTAAAGTTTTTAGTTTCCTTCTCGTCTTGTCCCAATGTTTGAGGATCAAAGCTTTGTCATGACAATACTTCTATAAATTCTTGATTTTATCTTATCAATATTTTGCACTCAACGATGACCCTTTCAAATCCTTCAATACATTGTATTAACATCTCACCTTCCCATTTCAACTGCTTCTTCCACTTTCCAAGCAATGAAATTTCAGATTCTATTATTATATTATTCTATATCAATTCTTGGACATCTGTTTGCATGAGAATTTCCATGTTTCACCGTTCTTCAATGACTTGCTCTTGGTGAAGTTTGCATTCATTTTCAAATCTTTTCAATTTCTCATAATGATGGTATGCTTCCTTGTACATTTTCACTGCATCTGTGAAAAATTTATCTCCCTGATTTATCCAATATTCAATCCATTCTTCAAATATATTCATTTTATGTTGAACTACAACAATAGCATCTACTTGCTCTTGTGACATTAACATAGGGTGTTGAGGCAGTTCAACTTGCTCTCGGCCAAATAGAGTCAGTGATTTGATAAAATATTTTAGTGTAGCAACCCGTTCTTTCAATTCTCTCTTCTTATGCTTGTACTTTTGTACTCTGCCAACAATAGCATTCAAATTCACTTTTATTTCTTCTAATTCTTGTTGCCAAGAAGAGTGTCCAAGATCAATACTAGTGATTTTATATTCCTTAGGTGTTATTTCATGTCTATCTTTATCATTAGTTGGAGTAGCTATCTGGATGGTTCTGTTACCATCTGCATTTCTCTGTATGACATTCTTTGCTTTTACTCTGTGCCTAGGTTCCTTATTGACTTCTTGTATGAAATTATTGAGGTTCAGAGGCAATATTTCAACTTCCATAGGAGAATTCAATTCCCTGATTAACCAATCAGGTGTATCATCATCTTGTTGTACCTCTGTCACTTTATCTTGTTTATGCTTATTACTGGACTTAGGAATTTCATTTTCGTGACGCACTGCCTCCTCTGTTTGGAGACTTATATTCTCCTATCCATCTAGACATTTTTGTTCTTCTCTCTGAATCTTTTCTCCTTCATCTATAGTTACACCATGATTCTTTTCATTTCCAATTTCATCTCCTGTTAACTGTGTAACATCTTCTTCATGAATTTCATTTTGAATTTCAACATGGCCTTTATTTGATTCACCAAAGGCCTGCGAAGGTTCATCAACATTTTGCACATTTTCAAAAGAAATTTGAGAAATAGGAGTGTCCTCAACAACTCCCTGATCAATAGTATTTTTCTCTTCATTTCCCCCTATTTCCATTTCAAGTACACTAGGATTCCTTGCTTCGGAGGTAAGTATCTCTCGAATAAACTCTTCTTCTTCAATGTTTATTGGATTAGAGCTTGTATCATGTATTTCTTCTATCACTGAGTGTACTGTTGGTTTATCTTTGGATTTATTTTCTTTTATCTTCTCCCACATAGCACTTCGTCTATTTTCTTGTTCTTTAATTCTAGTCTCATCTTCTTTAGAAATCTCCTCTAAAACCACAAGAGTCCCACCTAGCTCTTGCTTCATACTGGCCATATTGATAGGAGGAGAAGTAAATAATGCTACCACTCTTTGAGATGCAAATCTAGTCTATGTACCAACATTCTCTGTAATTCTGGTTCCTTTATCAACAGTTATTCTAGTTCTCAGTTTGGTTGTAGAAGAAGATCCACCTCTAGGTCTTGTTTTTGATTTTTGTTTACCAATCTCTGCATCTTTTGCTCTTCTGACAAATTTTTGGGAACTTTTTGTCTTGTCATTTCAGGGGTTCTTTTCAATTATAACACCTAGAGTAGCCTTATTGGTCTTTCTTTTCTTTTTGATAGGCTCTCCACTTTCAAAAGCAGTTTCATCTCTTTACTTTCTTCTTTTATCCTCTGAATAAATAGGCTCAATTCCTTTTTCTCTTAAAATTTTACAAAAATCATCAATCAAGTGTTGGGTGTACATTATGACTGGCCTGGTAAAATCATCAATTGATGGCATGTCCTCATCATCAACTCTGGGATCTGGGATGGGTTCATCATATATCCTATCATTATTATAAAACTGAATCAAAACTTGACCATCATCTTCCACCAGCTGGTCTAGGATATCATAGAGTTTAAGCATTCTAGCAAACCCTAGAGTCATTCTTTCATTTTTCTTTCTTCTGACCCCATGCTCATCTTCACAATTAAGCCAATAATCTCCTAAATGATGTACATGAGCACATTATCCAGCTATGCTTTTCTCAATATTTCATCCAATATCATAGTACATTCTCTATAATGGAAATTCTTGTAAAATATAAGTTCTCAATTCCTCTTCACACAAATCAGCCATCTTGATTGCACTGCACTTATAATCTCCTATTATAATAGGAAATTTGAAAGAGGCCTTCTTATGAGCATGGCTATAAAGAGCTTGGGATGACTTCAATTGTCTCACTATTTCCAATAAAACAATTTTATATGTAGGGTATCTGGGCAACATGAATGGGCGTCCATCAAATCCCTCCATTCTAATGTAAGAGTAAGTTGGGAACTGTATGTACCAACCTCCCATAGGCTAAATCTTTTAGACTTATCATCTTCCATTGTTCTTACCAATTTCATAGAGAACAAATCATTAACTTTTATGTCATCACCTTTATACCCATGAATAGTGATTTGGGGTAAATCTGTGTATATCAAACTATTTTTGAAATTCGTGCCTTGAGTACCAATCTGTTTCATCCCTTGTTTATTGGCTCTCATAACACAGGAGTAAATAACATATGATGACATATAAAAACATCTAGTTTTGGGGAATGTGGTAATTTGTTCATGCAACCTATCATTTATCAATTTTCCCCAATGCAATTCTATAGGGCTTTCTAGCATTTGAGATATTATTACAAAAATCCAGGGTTCAATCTTGCTTGCATCTCTTAAACCAGCTACTCAGCAAAGTTATTATGTCTTGCATTTCTTTTTTAAATCAAACCTCTGAATTACTTTAGTTTGTGATGGGATTGGCTGTGGGCACCATTGGGTGCTCATAATTTCTCTGTTGCATTCTTCAACACTCTGATATGTTTTGGCCTCTGTTTTTACATCGAAATTGTACATCCTTGTGTAAGAGGGGAGGAAAAACGTATACATAATTCCATTATGAGACAAGTCAGCATAAGTTCTTCCCTCTTTTTCAACAATCCTTTTGGCTGGATTATAATGATTGATACATTGCATTACTAATTTTGGAGCTTCCATCTCTCCTCCTACAGGAAGTAAACCATTTGATACGGTATTTTAAGTACATTGGGTGGAATTTTCTTGCAGCAACCGTGAACGTATTTCAATGTTAGAGGACCATCCCATATGGGTATCTGTGACCACCACATTAATGGGCATTGCCGGTGAATCGCAGTATTTGAACTCGTTCTATGTTTTGGCTTCAGAAGTGCTCATTTTAGATGCAATGTGCTCTGCAAGTTTTCAAATATTTGTCTATGTGTGCGAGTTAGGGTTAAATTTGACCAAACATTATATTTCATGAAAGTTTCGACACATTTTTTATCAAATTCAACAACTCAGAGGAAAATTAACATCCCTACTTCAGAATGAGAAAATACCATCATCAAAGGATTCTATCCTTACAAATTCTTGTCAAAAGAGAAAATTTATTCGAAGCGTACCTGGTTCTAGTTAAAATGGTGACTTTTTATAGTATAATTTGGAAACCCTTTTAGGTAGCTACAATTTAATTTCTTGAAAATTTTACCTCTACTAACGCGCCAAAGTAGCTCTGCGAATTCAATGTCTTTAGCAAGTTTGTGATATGATGCGATGTTGAGTGTTGTAAAATCAATTTTGCATGCTAGAGATGGTGCCAAGTACATAGGTAGTTCACCACCTTCAGTAATTACTTGTTATTTTGCATTAATTTCTAGAATAAAGGTGTAATCATTACGGATTATGGTTACTCTTACGAACACCCAGATTTTTGAGCTGGCTCGCCATTCAAGAAAAAAATGGCGTAGTGATTATTCATAGTAATTTTCTGTCACACCAATTTTATATAGGGTATATGGCACAAATGATATGAGATTAATGATGATCACCGGGGTTACGATTTCTGATAATACCTTTTGAGAAGATTTGTATAGCACCGGGATCATAAAAAAAACTACTCTCAAGAAAAGAGAAAGAAAGAAAAGAAGAAGAAAATGAGAATAAAAAAAATGGAACAAGGGAAGTACAAACTGGAAACCGAAACCAAAAGATATACTCTACAATGATTTTGAAGCAAACTTTCTAGTTTCTGACTTTTACTTTTAGAGAAAACAACAAACATCGGATTCCGACAAAAGAAGAAATTACTGGGTTGATAAAATTCAACCAATAAAATACTAGGTAGAGCTGAAGTTATTTGAAACACAAACTTTTTGACCCTCGCAGGATTGTGGTATTCCATTTTCTGGTAACAAGATAATCAATAAGTCACACCGGGGCACCAAAATATCGGGCGATAAAAGCATATCACCAAAGCAACCAAGAAAAATTGAGGACTAAGCAAGCATCCGGTTTAAGCATTAATTAGAACCATGTCGGGGAGGACAAGAAAAACAACAAAGCAAAAACCAAGGCAAAGAAAAGAAAGAAAAAAAAGGGGTCCACATTTTTCCAAGAAGCAAAATGGGCATGTTGTGAGACTATACAACACTAATCAATGGTCTTGGATGAAGGAAAGATGAAACATGGATCATGGATTCTCATCAATGGATGAGAACCAATGATCACATGGATCAAGGAAAGAATCAAGGGTTCTCATTCTTTCAAACAAACACACTTTTAACTTGCACGAGAAGTCTTGTAAGTTAACTTGTACATGAAGCTTTGTGAGTTTGTTACAAAGGACAATATTCCTTTTTTCAAATGAGTGAGGAGAGAGAATATTCTTTGGAATATTCTCATGGGGGAGGGAAATAGATATTTAGCAAATTAAAACAAATATTTAATGTGCAAAAGGGGAAGGAATATTCCATGGGAATATTCATTTTGGAGGAATGTGCAAAGGAGGAATATTCCCTTGCAAGTGGGGGGATTAGATTTATTAGTAATTGATAATTAAACAAAATTTATGCAATTAGGGAATTTCATGATATTCATTAAATAAAGTGATTTAATGAAAAGGGGAAAATGTGATGACATTTAATTAAATAACCGAGGGTTATTTAATTAAATAAGAGGACTTTAGGGATTAAATTAAATAATTTGATTTATTTAATTTAATATGATGAAATGTTAGCATGAAAGGGGATGAATTAACCTGATAAAATTAATTAGGTTAATAGATGCAAATGATGCAATGAATTAAATAGCTAGGCTAATTTAATCAATTAAGTGAAAAGAGGATGGGTTTGAGGATGAAGTAGTGTTAGTATACGCGATTCAAGTGTATGGTATCATTTAGGACATTTTTAAGTATCTACATTTTTTCCCTCTTTAAAGCGAGGTACCTATTACGTTGGTTCAAAGACCGGCGCTTTTTGGATTAATAACTGTTGCTTAGATCAAAAAATAAAATTTTCTAATTTTTAGATGCCCCACTGTTGCCCCACTAGAAGGAATAAGTTGGTTCCCTAAACCCACGAGAAATAAGAGAGAATTTTTGAATTTTGGGTTGATTTCTTGACAAAGGTTAATGTTGTCCCAGGGGTTCGAAAAGGCTCTGGGATGCAAAAAACATGCCAAAAATGCAAAAAATGATACAAAATAAGCCTTAGTTTGGAAAGATTGGTGAAAATGTTGAAAAACCCTAGCTTAATGGTTAAATTATGGCAACAAACCCTAATATTTAGGCATAAATAGGTGATGGAGGGTCACTTTCAAATCATTTGTGCATTCACACCTTAGAGAATTCTTGCATTTTGAGCTCTAACCCTCTGAAGAAATGGTGCAATGGGTGCTCCCACGACACATTTTTGACAGGGTTCAAGAGTACCAGAGGCCTTTAGGCATATGACCATAGGTATGTGATTCAAAACTTGACTTGAATTTTGAATTTTGAGTGCATTTATTGCAATTTAAAATTTGGGTTTAGGTGGCGTCACTATATAGCAACACTATTTTGAGAATCGATGACGCTATTTTCATTTTTAGTGACACTACTATAATGAGTGACAAATTTCACAATTTAAAGTTGTGGTTTCTATATCTCAAATCGCGGCATGGGTGTAAATAGCACCCAATTTGGAATTTACATTTAGTGTTTCCAAATTTCAAATGGTGAAGTGGGTGTGACGAGCGACACTAATCACAATCTTCAATTTGAATGTATGTAGCATCCTTGTTTGGAATTTGAACTATAGCAACACTTTTATAAATAGCGACGCTTTTGTCAGTTGGGGGATAAAAACTCCAAACCTTAGCTAGTTTTTATGAATTTTTATGTCGTGCACTTCGTGGGTGTAGGAGGTTATCTAGCCTTTGATGTCCCATGAGCACCGGTCGATTATGTTGTCTAGACTTAATGATTTGTTTGAGCTTTGATAGGAGCACTTGGGAGAGATTAGCTTGTGGTACGTTGCTTACATGCCCATCATGTGGATCCATTTGGTGATGATGACAACGCTATGCAAGCAATGGCACAGTGAGACCTCATCGTTCCACTTACCTACCAACAAGGTGATAGTGACATTGGAGGATGTATGGAAGATTTTACGATTTCCAATACATGGTGAGCACATGATGTATGACACTGATGCAGGATATGATGCATGTCATGAGGTTCTTGACCAGGAATCCATTTTCCTAGTCAACCCCCAAATTGACCTTGAGATGTATAGAGGTCGGGCATTGACCTTCAGATTGATCATTATGATAATGATTTCAAGGTTGGTTGCCCCAGATCAACGAAGTAGGGGATTCAATCCAAGATGGGGGTGATGTAGCATAGGATGCTCTTTTAGAGGAATCAATATGCATGGGGGCTAGTGATGATAGCCTCCCTTTACCATGCTATGCATGAATTCATGTATTATAATGGCAGATCCATTGGTAGAGGGGTCACCCTTCTTCTCATATGGGCATGGGAGCACATTGTCGTGCTTCGACCAATTGTCCACATGGTAGATATGGAGTGAGATGATCCAGTTGTTTGGAGGTAGAGAGGTTCCATCACACTTCAACACACAAGGAAGCTTGATATCCCATACTGGCAGAGAGTGATTGATGAGATGATAGTATTTAGATGATGGTCATGGATTTAGATGCCAGCATGGTATGATGATGTACAATAGTTATTCTTTGCTCAATAAACTTGGTATATGCAAGGTCAAGAGCACACCATGATTGAGAGGTACCTATCCAATAGAGTTGCTAGAAATTTTGGTGAGAGGCAAGATATCCTCGATGATGCATGTATAGCCATGTTTACTAGATCAGCATGAGAGGTGACTTGGAGGTATGCTATTCTAGCCCATGAGGTTGTTGAGGGCTTCAAACACCTGGTTGTGAGGCCATGGGCCTATGATCAGGGACAAGCAGATGTAAAAATGATTCCTGCATATGATGCAAGGTTAGTACCCCCTCCCAAACTAATAGATCTAGTAGGTATACCTCCACAAGGGAGCCTAAAAGGGAGGGGAGTAAGTAGAGGTCAAGGCTAGCTAGAGGATGGACAGGGTAGAGGATGGGGTAGAGGTCTAGATGGTTGGGGTAGAGGACAAGATGGCTAGGATGGCCAACATCATGACAAACAGGTCTGAGGTGCACCACCATTGCATTAGAAACCACCTCAGCAACCACTGATACCATAGTAGCCACCATAATAGCCACCATCGGGGCTAGATCCCCATGATGTTTAGATACACTAGTTGTAGCAGGAGTTGTAGGTGGTTACGACTGAGTGAGATCAGACTCAACAACATATACTAGCACTCATGATAGAGAGGGATTAGGGGCATCAGCTTAGACAGGCCTTTAATATGTAGTTGGCATAGGAGGTCAGGTGGTGACAACAGTTAGAGGCCATGACAACTGCATCATAGGGATGGACATTTTCTACCTGAATATACAGAGAGGTAGTGACCGAGGCTACATATTATCATATGCATTATCATCAAGATGTCCCTCATGCGATGAGGAAAATTGATTTTTCACAAAGGAGTGGAGCACATCCTTGGGCTGAGGATTGACCATTAGATAGATAGGCTGGGGAGTTTTGCAGGCATCAGGGCTAGCTGGTTTACAGACACTTTTTTTATTACTCACCTGATTATTTATATAGATATACATTCATGGGCTCATTTTTGATAGCATTGTGGATGTTGTACTTTTGATAGATATACATACACTGATTTAGATATTGTACCATGACAGTCATTTTTTGGATATATATATATGAGATGATACAGATTCATGATATGTTCTTTTATTTCATGCTTTATGAATGTATGGATGTATTTTGATATGACGTGATGTGGCATGTTTCCATATTATGATCATGTATGGATGCAATGTAGTGAATGTATGTGTTTCCTTTTATTCATTTTTATGCGATATGTGATGATATATGTGATATGCGATGTAATGGATGAATGCACTTCTTTTTAATTATCTTTTCATGACATATTATGGGATGGATTCTATGATATGTAGATATTATGCTTATCCAAATGATATGGATTCATTTCTTTTTTGTGTACTTTCTTATGCATTTTTGCAAGATGATGATGCATGCATATGGATGATGCAGATGTTCATGATAGTGTGATGCATGTTCATCTATGATAATGATATGTATGCATGCTGATGATTTGTGGATGTGGGATGGATGCATTTGATGATGTTTTTGTTTACTGTCATGATACCAGGGTCGCACTAAGAGAAGATAGAAGAAATAAGATGAATAATTGATCATTATTTTAATGATTGATTCAAAAATTCCAACAAGTCTATGATCCACTAATACTTTATTAGAGATGGTGATGCATGATGCATGATGATGATTTTTTCATATCTTGGGATTGGTATTTTCCATTGTTCCTTATTTTTGATATAATATATAGGCATGATGCATCAAGGTATAGATAACTAGGATGGCATTATATCTAGTGTAATGGAATTTGACTCTACAAATAGATAGGATAGTTCTTGTTCACACCTTGACATATGGAAACCTCGTCGGAATGTAGTTTAGAAGCTTAGAATATATCATGCAAAAGCATATGCAATAGTCAACAATGTACTCCAAACAACTTCCTTACACACAACTAAGCAAGTATGCACCAAGATTATTTTACAAGAATACCCACAAGCACAACAAACAAAAGATAATGATCGATGACCCATTCCTTTCTCTCTAAATTTTTTTGATAGATATCATCGAGAGGTCCTTGGAATGGGTCATTCAGATAAATCATAAGAAAAGATCAAAGAAAAATAGTCAGTGTCATCTCTATCTCTTGCTAGTTTAATTTAGCTTAGGTGATTTCTGATACTGATGTCCATTGTAGGAAGGATGCATCCTAGGACATGTTGATTAGATATTTTGATTAGGATGAGGTGTGTGATAAGTTGTTGATACTCCACTGACACATTTACCTATGATCTAGACTTTAGATTTTGACACTTGGGTTCTCACTTCAAAACTTGTGATACTTGTTTTCGATTTGTTTTTCCAAAGGTTGAAGGTGATGATCGATTTATTATGGGTGAAGGTTTTATTGTGGGTAAAAGAAAAATGGGATGGATGGTTTTAGAATTTTCTGGAATATTTCAATGTTTTTGCTACTTTTGAAAACTTTTTGAGGTTGTTTTTGGTCTTTTTGAATGTTTATGTGGATGTTTTTGTTTTCAATTATTTGGGGTTGTTTAGGGTTTTTCTCTAAGAAATTTGATGTTGTTTAGGTCTTTTGAATGTTTTATGATGTTTTGGGCTTTTCAATTTTCAAATGTTTTTGTGTTTTCTAAGTTTTCAAATGTTTAAAGCTTTTATGATATTTGAATGTTTAGGGATTTTTTGAGATATTTGGATGTTTAGGGGTTTTTTGAGTTTTGACCAAGAACCTAACCTAAAGGACTTATCCTAGGGGTCTCAGGGGCTAATCAAAGATTATCCTTTCCTACATTATACATACAAATAGCTTGTAGTTTTACTAACTTGACTTATTGAAGATGAGATATGAACAATTGATGGAATTCTAGTTTATTATGATGGGCTCCTAAAGGATTGACCTAGGGTGTCTTAGGGGCACATTAACGATGGCCTTGCCTACATTCAAGCTCAGAGACTTGTAGTTCAACATGGTATTGTTTTTTTATTTTCAATGTTCGACCTTTTTATGAATTTTGATTTCTTTTGGATGTTTTGGATTTTTTCTTTACAATTTTTGAATGTTTTTGGATTTTACTTGTACAATATTTTTGATGTTTTTGGATTTTTATAATTTTGCAATTGCTTTTGGATTTTTTGATGAATTTTTTATGAATGTTTTAGGTAATTTCAATTGGAATATTCCAAGTAGTACTAAGGGGATACAATACTTATCAACATCAAGCTATAATATGGATGTGGATGGGTGATGGAATACATAGGACAAATGATGTGGTGGATGGATGTGATGAATGGATGGTGATAACAAGAACGATAGGATAAAGAGCCTAAAGATGGATGGAGGTGCTTTATATACATTAGGTGCCTATTTTCCAGGTTTTCACCAAGGTACTTTCCCAAAGTGCCACCGAAGTGGTTTTCACTAGAGGATGATTTTTTTCTTTACTATTTTCAATCCTTTTTATTATTTTTTTAGATTTTGATCATTTTTTAATTTTTTCTTGTATTTTCATATTTACACCCTTCAAGGCTAGGCATAAAAATTTTTAAGATGCAAGATATTGGTTGGTTCTTATAAGGGTTCACCTTTAGGTGTTGAAATTTTATATGCTCTTGATCCATAACTTGTGATGACAAAGGGACCCAACTAGTTAGGCTCAAAATTCCTTTACTATCCTGGTCTAGAAGATTCTTTTGATTCTGGTTTAGGACAAGATCCCCTACCTGGAAAGACCGAAATTTGATCTTCTTTTTATAGCTATGTTTCAGTCGGTTTTGATATACTTGTAAGTGATTAAGAGCATCAAGACAAAACTCATCCAACAATTCTAGCTCATTCAGTCGAGATACTTTGTATTCTTCATCAGTGATTAGGTTTTTTAGTGATACTCACAGTGATCAAAGCTCAACCTCAATAGGAAAGATGGCTTATGATCTGTATACTAAGAAGAAAGAGGTTGCACCCATAGGCATGCAAATATTGGTTTGATAGGTCCAAAGGGCAGGATTCAACTACAGATGTTAGTCACAGCCAGCTTCATTGACTATTTTCTTAAGGATTTTTAGAATGGTTTTTTTTGTAGCCTCAACTTGACTATTGCCTTGGGGGTAATACGAGGTAAAGAATTGGTTTTGGATGTTGAATCTTTGACATAGCTCTTTCACATCTTGATTCTTGAAGGGTGTTCCATTGTCTGAGAGAAGGGTCTACAAAACACCATAACAGTAGATAAGGTAATTTAGGATAAACTTGGAAATTTTCTTCCTCATTATGTAGGTCATCAGAATGGCTTCGACCCACTTGGTAAAGTACTCAGTGGTTGTTATGATAAACTTGTGGTAATTTGATAAGATGGGAGTAATTTTTCCTATGAGGTCAAGCCCCCACTATGAGAAAGGACAAGGTGAGACCATTGGTTGCAACTCTTGAGCTAGACCATGAATTAGATCTCCATGTTGTTGACATTAGACACACTTCTGCACATACTAATGGGCTTCTCTTTCTATGGTTGGCCAGTAGTACCCCATCCTCAATAGTTTCTTAGATAAAGTCACACCAATAGAATGGGAACCACATATGCCATTGTGAATTTTTGTTAAACTGATCAAGGCTTCCTCTTGGTTAAGACATCATAGTAATGTCCCTTCAATGCTTCGGTGGTAAATGGTATCACCTAGGATCATGAATTGGGATGCCTTTTTTACAAAGGTATTTTTAAGGTTGGAGGTGATATTGGAGGGGAGGGTTCCTCTGCTTAGGTAGGTGAATATTTCATGATACCACGAGGATCCAGGACCAAAAATCACACATGCCAATTTAGATTCAAGGATTTTGAAAGTCAATACAAGAAGTTGTTCTACCAAGAATTCACATTAAAGGATGTTGTGTGGCATGTCTAACAATGGTTTAGTTGTTTCCATAACGCCTGTTGCTCAGTTGTTCACGTGAGGAATTTTCTCAAAACTTATAACAATGAAAAGGTCCTTGATATATTCTACCATCTTCTTATAAGGAGTAAGCTTGTCATCCTTAATTTGATAGTTGTCATTGACTTGGTTGATAACCAGTTGTGAGTATCCATAGACTTTCATTTCTTGTATCTACCATTGAGTTGCTATCCTTAGACCTATGATTAGGGCTACATACTTAGTAATGTTGTTAGTATAAGAAAATGATAGCTTGTATGAATTTGGTATGCATTCACCTTGAGGAGTGGTGAAAATAATACCCACCCTTAATCCATTTTGGGTGAATGATCCATTGAAGTACATTTTCCATTGATCTACAAGATTGATAAGGAACACTAATTCATCAAGGAATTTAGATATCAATGGGTTCTCTACATAGATAGGTGCCTCTACCAATTGGTCTACAATCACCTGTCCCTTGATTTCCTTGCACTCCATGTAATCTATGTCAAATTAAATTAATATCTTACCCATTTGGCCATTGGCCTAGTGAGAGTTGCTTTGGATAACAAGTATTTCAATGGGTCAATCTTTGCAATGAGTTTGATTTGATGTGACAACATGTAGTGTCTAAAATTTTGTGAAGAAAAAACCACTGCTAAGCATGCATTCTCAATGGTTGAATAATTCATTTCATAGCCCACCAATTCCCTACTGATGTAATAAATAGCTCTTTCCTTTTCATCTTCATCATGTTGTGCTAGAAGGGAACCTAGTGCTATTGATGTTGCTGAGATATACAAGATCAATGGTTTGTCCAGTATTGGTGGCATGAGTATTGGATGTGTTAATAGGTATTCTTTGATCTACTAGAAATATTTATCACACTTCTCATCCCACTTGTAATTTATTACTTTATGGAGAAGATGCAAAAAAGAGTGGATTTTATGTGATAGTTGAGCTATGAACCTTTTGATGGACTACAACCTTCCTTATAACCCTCTCAATTGTTTTAATGTTTGCATTGGTTCCATGTCTAGGATGGATTTCACTTTTGCTAGATCAATTTATATCCCTCTTTGTGAAATGATATAGCCAAGAAGTTTCCCTGATGTAACCCTGAAGACACTTTTTTGGATTTAGTCGTACCTTTTATTCTTCGAGTCTATCAAAGATGGGTGCCAAGACTTCTATGTGCTCACTCCTTTCATTTGATTTTCCAAAATATCATCCACATAATATTCGACTATTATGTGGATCATGTCATGAAAGATTAGGTCATTTCTCTTTGATATGTTTCCCCTACATTCTTTAGCCCAAATGACATCATGTTCTAGCAATAGGTTCCCCATGGACAAGTGAATGCAGTTTTGTGTTGATCCTCCTTGGTGATCATGATTTGATTATAGCCTGAAAAACCATCTATGAGTGATAACATTTCATGCTTTGTTGTTAATTCCAAGATGAGGTCGATGTTAGGAAGAGGGATATCATTATTTGGGAATCCCTTGTTTAAGTCTCTAAAATCCATGCATATTTTGATGCCCCCAATGAGTTTTGAGAATGGTACTAGGTTTGAAACCCACTTAAGATAATCAATTGGTCGGAGGAATCTAACATCAAGAAGCTTTGGTAACTCAATTTTGGCTTCAGGATAGATTGATAAATGATGCACAACTACTTCTGGGTCGAGCCTTGGCATATCTATGTATTACCATGAAAAGTTAGCTCTTTGCTCTTTCAAGAATGCTGATAGGTTTTTTTGTTCTTCATCCAACATAAAAATTGATATTGGGTGCTTATTTTGTTCCCACATTGACTGGAGTGGCATTTTCTGCTAGCACTATTTACTTCTCTAGATGCATCACACTAAGGGGGAGATTGAATCCCTCATCCTTGGGTTCCTCAGAGAGGTTTTCACCTTTAGATGTGTCCTTTCTTTTCACTATTTTAGGATCATAAAGTGCCACAATGTGGTTTTCACTCAAAGATCTACATGTTAATTGAATTTCATCAATTTTGCGACTAAAGGATTCAATCATCTCCCCGTTGTATGCCCCTATGTCTAGCTCTATGTCAAAAATTTCTTTGTGATTTTCCCATGGTAGGTTGTCATGGAGTCCAATAAGGGTGACCTTGCTAGTAGTACAACCTAGGACAAGATTCTTTAGGCATTTCTCAGGAACGATGGGTTCTAACAAACCATTATCATTCTATCCTAGCTTCTCATTCTTGTTATAGCCCCATCCCTTCATTAACTACAAGCCTTTATTGTCATCTTCTATGGGAAGAATAGGGACGGGTCGTTCATATTGATATATCAATTTAGAGACATCCTCCTCATTGACATTTTCTTGGTTCAAATCCCCCCACTTGGTGAAGGAAGTAGCTGCCATCTTGATTTTTTCAGCCTCTTTGTTGCTAGATGTGGGTTTCCCATGGTATTTAGGAGAAAGAGGTAGCTCTCCCAAGAAAAGGTATCCTTCATTAGTTTATGGTTTCCACAACTATCATCCTAGATCACTACTTTTATGTCGGGAATGTTTTGCACAATAGGTGTTTTCATTTCTGAGGTCGATGCAAGGGATGACGGGTCAACAAATGAGGAGGATGGTGTAGTCCCTTCATCATTCTTGGGTATTTGGGGGATCTTATAGAACTTGGCCTCAAGGTTCTTGCAATAGTAAAAAGGTTTAGGATCTCCATCGATGGTAATTTCTCTACCCTTAAAAGGAAAATTTACACATTGATGATAGGTCGAAGCTACAACTTTTAGGGCATGGATCCAGGGTCGGCCAAGTAGGATGTTGTAGGGAAGATCAAGGTCTAACACTTGGCATGTAGTCTCTACAATGATGGGTCCCACTTGGATGGGTAAGGCTGTGATGCCTTGCGATACCCACTCTTGGTCATCACATGCTCTGATGGTGGTACTCTTCACTTTCTCAATAGTATCCTCTGAATAGCACAGGTTCTTGATCAACTGAAGGGTGCAAATGTTTAGATCAACACCTCCATCTACTAAGACTCTTTTGACCTTGTTCTTATGAATGATGACCTCAATGTGTAAAGCATGATTATGAGATGGATGTGATGATAGGTAATTGTTTTGAGAAGGTGAGAAGATGATTAGTGATATGCCCTACCATAGCTTGAAACTATTATGTATCAATATCGTTGGGGATGGATGATGAAGACAAAGCATTCTCTAGGATTTCCCTATGTGTGGAGGATAGCCATAATAGTTCCAAAATTAATATCTGTACAGGGGTCTTCTTAAGTTGATCTAGGAGATTTTACTTGTTGGGATTTGATGTTGGCAAAGTAGGTTGTGCCCTAGATTGAGATGGGACTCCCTGGATGGTGACTTTTCCATGTCTTGTGGTGACTCCACACTCTGCACTAGGACCTTTGATGGTGATGACAATGATGATACTATCACAGGAAGCGACTGCATTAGAATAAGTATGTTGTATGTTTGTGTAATCCTTAGCTTTTTCATTGTTGTTCCCTTTGCTATGGTCTAGAATAGAGCTTTTGTATATCTTAAGGTCCTAGTTATTGGCTAACACTTCAACAGATATGGTGTCACTCTCTATAAGGTCTTGGATAATATTTTTGAGCCTCATGTAGTTTTCCATTTTGTGTCCTTTGATTTTATGAAAGTCACAAAGATCATTCTCATTATACCAGGATGGTTTATCCTATGGTACTTGGTAGTTTTCAAAGTTGGGAAGTGTTATCAAATTTGAATCTACCAATTTATTCATGATGGTCTTGACAGGTTCTAATAACTGTGTGTACTTGTGTTTTAGATAGTTGTTCTTGTTAATGGTTCGTCTTTGTTGCATTTCGGTGTTGTTGATCTGATTATTCTAAGGATGTGTTGTTTGTTGTATAGTTGGTTGAACATTAGCTATTTAATTGTTGTTCATCCTAGGAGCACTTAGGACCACCTTAGCATCTACCATGGCATCATTAGTCACATTCTTATTCTTATCCCATACACGAGGCTTGTCATTTGAACTAGTTGGTGGATGACTGTCTTTGTAATCTTGATTATTTCCCTTTGAGATTAGAGCTCTCTCGATGTTAAGGGCTCTAGGGACAAGCTCGTCATAAGAGGTAATGAACTGCATTTTCAAGTGGAAGGATAGATTTAGATCTAGATTTGATATGATAATCCCCACTTTTTGTTATTAGGAATGGTCCACTTGCTTTTGCTAGATCTTTGTCTCCAACATTGTAGGAAATTAGCAAAGGATTCTCCTTTGTTCTGCTTGACTGTGTATAACTCTTCTAAGCTCACATCCTTGTCAAAATTCATGGAAAGAGGTGCATCAAATAAGAATCATTTTAAGCAACCTCCACACACATGATATTAAACTCTTTGACATAGTCTACAAGACTTCTTCTCCCTTTATAATTATCAAATTTTGGGATTTCAAAATTGGGAGGGAATGGTACCATTATGATGTTTTGATCGAATGGATATTGACATAAGTTCTGCGTATGGGGCTTCTTTTTCTTTCCCATCCGAAGATCTTGTATTTCTTGTGACAACAACTTAAGTTGTGATGCTCAATTAGCTTGCAAGTTTGTTGGAGGAACATATGTTGCATATTGTGGGATGGCGGATGGGTTGTATGTGGGATTCTAATATTATAAGGTGTTGTATGGTGTGTATGGTGGTGTGGCATTTTGTGAAGGTGATTGAGGTGTTGATATATATGTTTGTAATGTGTTTGTATTGATGATGTTCTATTATGGATTATAGTAGGAACCTTGTTGTTGTTCTTGTTGGGCATACCACTAAGCAAGTAAGGCTTGTTGTTGTTGTTGAGCCAAAAGGGCTACTTTTTGGGCTTGTTGTGCCACTAGGGATTGTTATTGGGCTTAACGTTGTTGTTGTGTGGCTAAGGCTATTTCATAGGCTTGATGTTGTTGTTTATGTTGTTGTGTTGCTAGGGATGCTTGTTGTTGTTGGATGACTTGTTGATAATCCTATTGTACTTGCTGTAATGTTACCGCATGCACTTGCAATGTAGGATTAGGTGGCTATTGGGACATCTGTGATGGATTTTGGGTGTTGATGCTTTGAGTGGGTAGTGGATTGTTGATGAGATGTTGGGGGTTCGATTGGTTTAACATTCCTTATAAGATGGTGAATTGAGATGGCGAAATGTAAGTTTGAGGTCCCATTTGATTTTGCATGGTGAAGGGGACCATGGGGAAAGATGAGGATGGTGCCATTAGATTTTGTGATGGTAATGACACACTAGGCCCTTGAGTCCATTGATTGAACAGGTTCCCTTTTCCAATGTCTTGGGGATTTCCTTGTGTTAGGGATGTGGAAAAGGAATTATCTTGGTTGATGGGTTTAGTGACCAAGGGATTGTTTTGATTTGGATTGATGATGGATGGGATGGATGTGTTTTGTGAAACCAATGGTACAGATGAACCAGTTAGAGGATTGGATAGAGATTTCCTTGTTGGATGTTGTGGATGTGTTGTTGATATGTGGTTGTCATTGATGTCAACTATTATGCTTCAATACATCAAAGGTTGTATATGTCGAGGATATTGAGAAAATTGTAAAAGAAAGTGTTCCAGGTTCACAGTGGAACTGTGTAGGTCATGAAGGCATCTTGTTCCGTACATTGAAGATCAATTGTTGTGGACTAAAGGGTTTATTTTTTAGAGTATCTAGATCATCTACCAGAATTTTTTGAGGTCTGCGTGTAGATTTGATCGTGTTGTGGTCTGACAATATTTATGTGGTCTTTGTCAGTGTTCCTGAGTGAAGTTTTTCTGATTTTGGTAATTCTATTTGTTGTGGATTTTTCTTTATTATTTATTGGTGTTCTTGGATGTCTCTAGATCATGCTCTATCTTTGTGGTATGTCCACATTGATCGGTGTGCTCATGGTCAAAGATCTGTTTCTTGTGCATGTTCGGCTTTTCATGTTCCTGGTTGACATGATGGTGGTAACGTGTTGTCAATCCTTGAAAAGTAAAATTTGAATGTTTGGAACACTCGTGAATATTTTTTTGGGTCACATCATTTTTTTGGTCGACAGTATTTAGATCCACATTGAAAATTTAAATTGTAAATTTGGGCCGACATTGCAAATATGTTTTATTTTTCTGGCCGACTAAGTTGTTGATGTAATCTCATGTTGCGGATAAATAAGAGAGATTGTTTCATCGGTGAAAATTGTGATTAATGTGTTGGGTGTGCTCCTATGTGTGCATGTGCAAATATCATTCGATTGCAGAGCAGAGTTTGAAGAAGATTGAGCGAAGTGTGAAGTAGTTTGAGTGAAAAGTGAAGGAGTTTTCTGTGCTTAATTGGAACTATAATCAGGCTTGTATAGAAGCTATTTTGTCAATTCATACCCTCTGGATTTAATCCTATTTTGTATTGTTGGGTAGTGATCCCATTTTGTAATTGAGCAGTGAGCTCTAGGTAGTGTGCCTCAATGCATGTACATTCCCCTTTATTATTTTCATTATAATTTTAACAGGGCATAATATTGTGGACTAACATCCACCATGGCTTTTCCCCTAACAGGGTTTCCATGTAAAAAATCTTAGTGTTCTTTGTCTCTTTGACATGTTAATTGCTTATTCATCAGATCTGAGATTAAGTTAAGTTTGAAAAGTTTATTATTTTGTGACCACTGATTTACCCCCCCTCTCAGTTATCTGTCCTTGTTTTTCCAACAATTGGTATTAGAGCAGGTTCCTCTGAAGAAGTCTAAAAGCTTGAGGTTTTCCGAGATGGCAACATACAAGAAGTACAATCCTAGATTTGATGGAACTAACTACTCACTGTGGAAATTCAGGATGCAATGTCACCTAAGGTGTATTGGTGAAGCTTTCTGGAAGATTACAAAAGTTCCATATGTTATTCTTTAGAATGGTCCCTCCACTGCTGATGAGATAAAAGTTGCTAAGAACAATATCAGGGCTATTGAAGCTTTGGTGAGTACTCTAACAAATTTAGAGATGGAAAATGTGATAGGACTACAGATAGCTCATGAGATTTGGACGAAGCTGGAAAATTTGTATGAAGGAGATGCACAAGTGAAGATGGCTAAGCTACAGAGTTTGAAAGGCAAGTATGAGAATTTGAAGATGGGTGAAGATGAAAATATCACTTCTTTTATGCAAAGAGTAAATGAAATAGTGATGGGTATTAGATGTGTCGGTGGTTCTCTGGATGAAGATAAAATTGTGGCTAAGATACTTAGATCCTTTCCTTCCTCCTACAAAGTGAAGGCTCACATTATTGAAGAGCTCAAATCAGTAACAAAGATGACAAGAGACACACTGGTTGGTAAGCTTGCTGCTTTTGAATTAAGTGAATTTGGTGAATTTGTTCTGAAGACAGAATCTGCATTCAAGGCTACTGTATCTAGAAGTAACAAGCAAAAATATAGTTCAGGAGAGTGTTCCAGAAATATATCCAAGTATGATGAATAACTGAAACAAATTGAAGATAAAGAAAGAGAGGTAGAAGAATTGGAAGAACTGATTGTAAAGAAAGAAGGCGGAGTAAAAGGTAAGTATGAAGGAGTGTTTCCTATTAAATGTTTTTCTTGCAGCAAAATAGGTCCATTTTGCATCAAGATGTCCTGAAAGAGTTCCTAGATCTAAGCCTAAAAAATCTAGATTCCAAAAGAAATGTTACTTTGTTGAAGGAGTGACTGATAATGAATCGGATAAAGATAATGGAAATGAAGATGAATGAGTTTTCATTGCTACGGTTGAAAATAGTCTTGTGGCTATTGAATCTGCTAAAGATGTTAAAGCTCTTACAGCTTGAATTGAAGAAAAGGATGAGTGGGTTATTGACAGTGGATGCTCACATCATATGACTGGTGATAAAAACAAATTTGTAAGTCTGGAGAAGTATGATGGTGGTGTTGTAAGATTTGGAGACAAAAATGTTGGAGTGATTCATGGTAGAGGTTCTATTTGCCTTGGTGGTAAGGATAACATTTATGATCTTCTTTATGTTGAAGGCCTGAAGCACAATCTTTTGAGTGTTGGAATGATGGTGGACAAAGGATATGATCTACAATTCAAAGATGGAAGATGCAAGATATGTGGAAGTTCTGGCAATATGATTGCTAGAGGTAGAAAGACAAAAGGTAATATCATTGACCTGAATACTGCTAGTGGGAGTTGTTTAATTGCTCAAGTAGATGAAAGCTAGTTCTGGAATATGAGGCTATGTCATGTAAATTTTCATAACATTGTCAAGGTAAGTTCCACTCAAGCAGTAAGAGATCTACCTAAGTTAGTGAAGCCTGCTAACACAATTTGTAAGGAGATTTAGATGGGTAAACAGACTAGAGTCTCCTTTCAGAGAAAATAGTTTCATTCAAATGATTTGTTGGAGCTGGTACATACTGACCTCTATGGTCCCTCCAGAGTCAAAAGTATTCAAGGAGAAAGGTACTTTATGTTGATTATTGATGATTACTCTAGAATGATATGGGTTTCCTTCTTAAGAGAAAAATGTGAAGCACTGGAAAAATTCAAAAGTTTCAAGGCTATGGTAGAGAATGAGAAAGGTCTAAAAATCAAGTGTCTAAGATTTGACAGAGGTGGTGAGTTCACCTCCAGGGAGTTCAACTCTTTTTGTGAAGAACATGGAATCAGAAGATAGTTATTTGCTCCCCGAACCCCTCAACAGAATGGAGTTGTAGAAAGAAAGAATAGAACAATTTTGGATGCTGCTAGAACAATGATGATAGAAGGAAATGTGTTGGAGTGAAGCTATAAGCAATGTTGTGTATACTTTAAACTGGGTAAGTGTTAATGGTAATTTTGGTAAGACCCCTTTTGAGCTATCGTTTGGTTATAAGCCTATTGTTAAATATTTCAAGATCTTTGGAAGAAAATGTTATATCAAGAGAGATGATGATATAGGCAAGTTTTATGCAATAAGTGATGAAAGAATATTTTTAGGTTACTCTACTAAAAGAAAGGCCTGCTGGTGCTATAACAAAAGACTGAGAATGAAAATGTTAGAGTTGATGAGGACTCTACCAAATCATCCAAATATTATGGTTATGATTCAGATGAAGACAAAATCCAAGGGAAAAATTCACAGACATAGAACCAACTTCAGATTATTCCATATGTTCTGATAAAGCAACCTCAATTCATTCTAGTAAATCAAGTAAGTTGGGAAGCACAGACAAGTGCAAGTGCAAAAGAAACATCAGAAAAACTAGAAGCTCAAGAAAGTCCCAAAACTCCAAGGTAAGTAAAGCTAAATCATTCTAAAAGTAACATTATAGGAGATAAGAATAAAGGTGTGCAAACCAGAAGAAAGATTGCAGAAGAGTATTGCCTAATTTCCAAGATTGAACCTAAAAATGTAACTAAAGCCTGCCAAGATGAACACTGGATGGAAGTTATGAAGGAAGAGCTGACATAAATTGAAAAGGACATGTGGATACTGGTTCCCAAACCTAAAGACAAAAATGTGATTGGTACTAAATGGGTGTTTTGGAACAAGTTGAATGAACAAGGTGAAGTGGTCCAGAATAAAGCAATACTGGTATGTAAAGGGTATTCTCAAATGGAAGTTGTTGATTTTGAAGAAACTTTTTCCCTTGTTGCCAGAATTGAAGCTATTAGATTATTTCTTGATTATGCTGCATACAAGAACTATAAAGTCTATCAAATGGATGTGAAGTTGGCATTTTTGAATGGAGAACTAGAAGAAGAAGTATACATTGAACAACTAGATGGATTTCAGCTATCTGACAAGGAAGATATGGTTTGCCACTTGAAGAAAGCTCTATCTGGACTTAAGCAGGCCCCCAAAGCCTAGTATGCTAGATTGGAAAAATACTTACTAAAGCTTGGATTCACTAAAGGTACTACTGATAGGAACTTATATTTCAAATTGGATCATGATAAAGAGTTAATTATAGAAGTTTTTCTTGATGACATCATTTTTGGAGGAGATGACAATTTATGTATGAAGTTTGTTGATGAGATGAAGGGTGAATTTGACATGAGTATGATTGGAGAGATGAAGTTCTTTCTGGGATTGCAAGTTACCCAGTTAGACAAGGGAATTTTCATATCTCAGTCCAAATATGTGAGAGAGCTACTGAAGAAATTTGGGATGGAAGAATCAAAGCCTGTTAGTACTCCCATGGTAACTGGATGCAAGCTAACATAGAATGATGATTCTCCTAAGGCGAATCAAACTAGACACTGGTCAATTATCGGTGGATTGCTCTATTAATCCAAACTAGACTAGATATTATGAATATTGTATGTATGGTTGCTAGATTTCAGGTTGATCCAAAAGAATCACATGTGACTGTCATTAAGAGAATCTTTAGATATTTGAAAGGAATAGTTGACTTTGGACTTTGGTATCCAAAGGATGATGATCTCACTTTGAGTGCATATACTGATGCGGATTGGGTTGGAGATGTAGATGACAAGAAAAGTACTAGTGGTGGTGCTTTCTTCCTAGGGAAGAAGTTGGTGTCATGGTTGATCAAAAAGCATAATTCCATTTCTCTATCTACTGTTGAAGTAGAATATATTTCTGCTGCAAATAATTGTACTCAAGCGATATGAATGAAACAAATGTTGAAAGATATCAGGGTGATATATGAAGAGCCTATTTCCATATACTATGACAATTCAAGTGCAATAAATATTTTAGAGAATCTGGTACTACACTATAAAACTAAACATATATCAATCAAGTTTCACTTCTTGAGGGAGAAAGTGAATGAGAAAGAAGTCAGAATGGAGTATGTGCCTACCAAAGAACAGATTGCATACATCTTTACTAAGCCATTGCTGAAGGATACTTTTGAGTATCTCAGAGGAATGCTAGGGCTAATTACCCCTCCTGATAAGAACTAAAAGATGCATTTACTTGCATCAATCCGTGAGCTAAATTGCTATATTATGATCTGGATTGATGTTTATGTGGCTGCTACTTAGGGTGATTAGTCAGATGTGCAGATATGTGGTTCAGAGCATGTATATGGAAAGGTCATGGTTACCTTTTCCATTGATTTCAAAGGGGGAAAAGTACAATGTGAAAAACCTTCTGAGGAGAAGAGCCTTGTGGGAGAAAAGTAGTTAAGAAGCAAGTCTATTGGGTTGATGGAATTTTTCACATCATGTGTTGCCATCAATGCCAAAGGGGGAGATTGTTGGATGTTTTGGATGTGTTGCTGATATGTGGTTGTCACTGATGTCAACACTATTAGCCTTCAATACATCAGAGGTTGTATATGTCGAGGATATTGAGAAAATTGTAAAAGAAAGTGTTTCAGGTTCCCAATGGAACTATGTAGGTCATGAAAGTATCTTGTTCTGTAAGTTGAAGATCAGTTGCTATGGACTAAAGGGTTTTTTTTTTAGAGTATCTACATCATCTACCAGAAGTTTCAGAGGTCTGTGTTTAGATTTGATCATGTTGTGGTCTAATAGTATTTCTATGGTCTTTGTCAGTGTTCCTGAGTGAAGTTTGTGTGATTCTAGGAATTCTAGTTGTTATGGATGTTTCTCTATTATTTCTTGGTGTTCTTGGATGTCTCTATATTGTGCTCTATCTTTGTGGTATGTCCACATTGATCAGTGTGCTTGTGGTCGAAGATCTTTTTCTTGTGCACATTTGGGTTTTCATGTTCCTGGCCGACATGATGGTGGTAACGTGCTATGGATCCTTGAAAAGTAAAATTTGAATTTTTGGCGTGCTTGTGAATATTGTTTTGTGTTGCATCATTGTTTTGGCCTATGGTGTTTAGATCCACATTGAAAATTTAAATTATAAATTTGGGCCAACATTGCAAATATGTTTTATTTTTCTAGCCGACTAAGCTGTTGATGTAATCTCATGTTGCAGATATATTAGAGTGATTGTTTCATCGGTGCAAAGTGTGCTTCATGTGTTGGGTGTGATCCTATGTGTGTATGTGTGAATATCATTCAATTGCAAATCATAATTTGAAGAAGTTTGAGAAAAGTGTTAAGTAGTTTGAGTGAAAAGTGAAGGAGTTTTCTATGCTTAATTGGAACTGTAATCAAGCTTGTGCAGAAGCTATTTTGTCAGTTTGTACCCTCTAGATTTAATCCTATTCTATATTGTTGGGAAGTGATCCCCTTCTGTAATTGAGCAGTGAGCTCTAGGAAGTGTACCTGAATGCATGTGCATTCCCCTTTATTATTTTCATTATACTTTTAACAGGGTATAATATTATCGACTAACATCCACCATGGTTTTTCTCCTAACAGGGTTTCCACGTAAAAAATCTTGGTGTTCTTTGTCTCTTTGATGTGTTAATTGCTTATTCATGATATTTGAGATTAAGTTAAGTAAAGTTTGAAAAGTTTATTATTTTGTGACAACTGATTCACTCCCCCTCTCTCAGTTGTCTATCCTTATTTTTCCAACAGTCCCTATTTGTGTTAATGGTTGACTTTGTGTTGGGGTGTTGGCCTACCCTTGTGGGTTGATTTGAGACACTTGGCCTATACTTGTAGGATGTTGGGAACACTTTTGGTACTTGTGAGGATGGATGAAGATAGGTACCCACAATATGTTGAGGTTGTTGTGGATTCATGAAGTGTAAGTGGTTTATGTTGATGCAATGGGTGTTTGAGAACAGTAGAAGTGCCAAATGTTGGTGTCCAAGTGGTTTTTTGAGGTGGATTGGTGTTGAGAGTACCCACAAGCATGTTGCTTTTGAATGGAAGAGTTAGACCAAAGTCCTTGGCAAGACTAGTTGAAAGACTAAGAGTGGATGTTTGATTTAGCCCTAGAGATGGAGTTGTGAAGCCTTGTGTCAAAGGTTGCACAACAAATGATGGGGAAATGGGAGCTACAATTTCTAAGGCTTGATGTTTCATGATTTCTTCCCTAGTAATTTCAAATGGGTTATTTGTAATGTCTTCAATCTCATATGGTCTTGATGGAGATGATGGTTGTTGCATGGGGTAACCTTACTTCCTTGATCAAATTCTCAAGGATTTTAATCAATTGAAGTGAATGTGACTTTGGTTTTCTCCATGATTCCCTTGTGTTGTGATCTTATCTTTACCATAAATTTTGGGTCACCTATGAGAGAGTTATGTTGAGATTTGTAATGTTTGAACTCTCTAGTTGACTCAAATCTAGGTAAATGGGATGCTCTAAGTCTTTTTGGAGCAATGGTGATAATGGGAGATGAAAAGGTGGATGATGTGGGAAGTGATCTTTGCAAATGTTTTGGGAACACTTTTAACTTAAGTTTGATGTTTTAATGTTTCGATAAAGGATGTTGATGAACTTGTAAATCTTTAGGGTAGACTTGTGACCTTCAAGATAAACTAGTTCAAAGATGATAACTATCTTAACTAAGTGCATGGAAAATGATTCATTTCACATACAAAGTAGCCAAGTTAGGGGTTGGTTTGATAGATATTCAAGTCAAAAAGTGTTGTTGTATTCAAAAAAATTTACAAAGTTTGGTGAAGTGAAGGATGAAATTTGATGAAGGGGTGGTTGAAATGTTTGACCTAATGTCGACCTAGAGTGAACCTTTGTTTGATAAGACCAAGGTAGTGAGAAACATTCTAGACCTCTAAAGTTTTCGAAACCTAAAGAACCAATGATTTAGAAAAGTTCAAGATCATGAAAAGACCAACTTTTTGACTTTCAAGAAAGGCATACAATTCTCGATTATTCCTTGAAGCATATCTATAAAAGTTCCTTACTAACCTGTTCCTATTTTGGTAGAGTGCCACAAGGTGTTGTTTGATAGCTTTTGGACTATGATGACTAGGTTTAAAGTGATGACATGTAGACTTTCTCTTGGAGATTTTTATTTTTCATGAGATCATCTACGACAAGCCTAAGATTGTAAAAAGATCAATGTTTGACTTAAATGAGAGGTCTGTATTGAGCATACATGACTGAATTATTCAATGGGATGAGTCTATAAAACCTTGTTACCAACTTGTTCTTGTTTTGGTACTATCTCAAGATAGGTCTTCTAATGTACTTTGAACTACGATGTCTAAGTTTGAAATAGCGACATGTGGACCTTCTTTTGGGGATTTTGATTTTGTGTGAGATCATTTAGAGAAGTATAAGACCATGGAAAAGATGATATTTATTTCCATGTGGGAGGTGGTAATATGGGCCTTCTAGCCACAATATCATCTTGTTCCTCTTCTTTGTCTATGATTTATGTTGCATTTCTCCACTCAGTTGGTGTTTCTTTTGTTTCAAAAGTGAAGCTTCTCAAACTAATAATCATATCGGTTTGTTCTCCTTCAATGAGTTCAAAGTTTGGTTGAATGATAGCAGGTGTAAGGTTAGGTTGTTTAATTGGAGTGATCGATCTCCAAATGGTCATGTGGGGTTCAATTTGTCAAGTTTATCTTGCTTAAATGAGTTTCTTTTTACCACAAACACTTGTCTTGATTAAGTTTCAAACTAAATGTCTATGCCAAAAACATCATAAATTTCACAAAGTCCATTTTTTGAAAAGGATGAAGTCAAGGGCATAGTTACCTAGGTTAACTTTAGAAAATATGGATTGATATGTAAACCAAAATATTTAGAAGTCTCTAAGAATAAATCCTTAGGAAAAGCATTAATATCAAGGTTTTTTTAAAGGGTATCCATACTTTGACCAAAGGGTTTGAAATTTTGAAAAGACTTTGTTGGTTTTTGTTTTTAATTGTTTTAGAATCAAGAAAAGTATTAAATTGACTCACAAGCACTTACCACCCTAGGTTCAGAAGATACTACTTGTTCAATCCCCACTTTCATTTCTACAAACACTAAGACAATGCGAACAATTAGATATTTGGTGACACTGGCTCCCCTTACACGACACACAATTCTCGGGTACACCAAATCTCAAATCCTTAAGATTCGTAGTTTCAAAGGATTTTTCTATTTCTACAATGAATAGTAAAATGTGGGATGGCTTCGAAACAACCGTTCTTGTATTGGCAAGCATAAATGTTTTTTGGCTTGTAAAAAATTGGTTCTTAGTAAGGAATTTCATTCATGGTGGACATACACATGGCAAGATTAGCTCAAGATTATTTCAATCAAGAGGCCTCCCAATCCCTTCCTAAAAAAGTATTTTGACATATCACGTGGACACTAGGGGTGGCACTTGTCGGTACGACACATCCACACCTATTTCTTATGAATTTCATCACAAACACATTTTTTATATAGCAATTTGAAAGGCTTGGCTTTAGCTCGTTACTGTTTGGGTCATTCCCACCTTTTGAAGTAGGGTGGCATGCCCTCTAAAGATATACAAAATCAAGGAAGTGCATTTGTTTTTGATCTCCAAAATCGCATGAAGTGCAAGGAGAGAGCATACACAACACCTTTTCCTTACACTAGCATAGGGTTCATTTTAAATCCAAATTGAAATATGTGGGTGGTTATACAAAATGTCAAAGGAATGATTTTTATTCTCAATATTGTTGAGTGGTGCAAGAGAAGAGCATACACATTCAATGATGAAAATGCAAACCACAAGACATGGCAAACACTTGTTAATTTTAACCCTTAAAGCAAAGATAAGTTCATTTTAAGCACCGAACGAAGTATGGAAGTTGTATTGTTCAATTTTAAGCTAACAAGCAAAATGATGTGAGAGTTAAATTTTAACCAATTTGAGCATTCATTTTAAAACCCAATTGAAAGTTATTTAGGTCCTAAAACATAAAAGGAAAAGAACAATAAATGGGTCATAATTTCCCCAAAAGTGTCGCAACACTTGTTACAATTATAAGTTTTAAAGATAAGAATGCTTCTTCACTTTGAGTTTTATTGTCCAACTTGCAAAACCTAGTTAACCTAAGAAAGTGAGAAGTTAGTGATGTGTTGAAAAGAAGATAAAATCAAAAATTTAAAGCACATGCTAAAAATTACTCACTTTTTTTGCTTACTAGAGAAAAGCATCACTATTCATGATAGCATCACCATAAATCAAATGAGCATCGCTCTAGTGAAAAATAGTGTCACTCTACAGAAAGATAGAGACGATGATAGTGTCACTATTAGGTGGCATCAATGTTTTCTAAATTCTCGATACTTCTAAAATGTATTAGTGACATCATTTATTTTAATAAGTGCCAGTGTTTTAATTAGGAATTGATTTATCTGCTTAAAAAGCATCACTATATGGTGACGCCTTACAAAGGCACTACTAAAATCTCCTGGAGCATCGTTGTATCTGTAAACACTGAAAATATGTCTTAGTTTGCGAGCATCATTTTTCTTGGTCTTCGTCTTTGGATAATTAAATAATTTTAATTATTCAATTATTCTTGATCATATTCCTTTATTAATTAAATAATCTTTAATTATTTAATTAATTCACTTCTTAACCTTAGTTCTATCTTTGATCAATTAAATAATTTTAGTTGCAATTCTAACACTCCCTTTCTTCCAATTGTCGGTATTGGCATGGTGTGATGGTTTATAGGTGGCATTGTTGTTCTTGCCACCAAGGTTCAAACCCCGTTGGGGTGGTATTGTTGAATGGTTGTATCTGGTTCATAGCTTTGGTCAAAAGCATTTACCCCTTGAATAAAAAAAAACACTCCCTTTCTTTAATAATTAAATAAATCATTATTTATTTAATTATTTGTCTGTTATCATTCGTCTATAGTCAAATAATGATAATTATTATTTGTCTATTTATTGATTTGTTTCCCATTCCCCTACAATTAAATAATTATCAAAATTATTTAATTATCTAATGACACTTCTTTCCTCCATTAAATAATTAACTTAAATTAATTATTTAATGTCTCATGTCCATTCTCCCCATTTAATTAAATTGATTTTATAAATCATTTTAACTAAATGTCCATTTTCTCCCACTTGCCTTTTTCTCAAATAAATAATTTGAATAAATTATTTATGCCTCCACTTGTCCAGAGATTCCTTCTCATGAATTAATTATTTTCAATTTTTAATTCTTCCATATTCTTCCTCCACTATATCATTTTTGAATCTCAACCGTCGATTGTCTCTAGGCTCTTTCTAATCTTCACCATCCATTTTGTAACCTCCCCTTTTATGTGTTGCATGTCTTCTCAACCGTTGATCTTGACCACCTATTCGAATGGATTTCTATAAAAGAATCCTTTCTCTTCCATTTTTTCCTTAACAACCACTTATCTCCAACTTTCTTTCTTACAATTTGCAAGTATTTTCACATTTCAACTACAAAATCTGAGGGCATATTTGCAAAAGAAGAATGAGGAGAGACAAGGGAAGTGGTTCAAGTTCAAACATGGGGAGTACTTTGATTTGATGCTTTCATTTTCCTTATGTTTTGATTGTTTTCTATTGTTTTGGATTAGATTTTGGCTTAGTAGTGTTGTGGTTGTCACTATAATCTAGGCTAGCTCATGTTAGCCAATCTTACATTAGTGAACCCGACATGAATACAAGTTTTTTCAGGATCCGTATGGCTTTTTTTCTTCTTTTTTGTAGGTTTTCATACAAGACAATGTAACTGAGACACACAACGATGCAACTACTAAGAAACGACGCATCTGATAAGAATAATGACACAACTTCTTGGTGAGAAGATGAATTTAAAAAGAACAACACATCCAATATGGAAAACAATGATGCATTCATGGGCGGGAGATTTGAGTTTGAAATAGCAATGCAATTATTCTAGAATGATGCACTACAATAACGTATTTGCAGCCCCGAACAATGCAATTGCCTGGTTAGGTATAAAAATTTATGTTTCAATTTTATTCGAGTTTCTCTTTTTTGGTTTTCAAGTAGGTTAGGGTTTTTTGTGTACTAATTGTTTCCTTTTAGTGTGTGGCTTTGGACCTAAGGAGTTTCACAAAAATGTGTTTCTTTAGAAACAACAAAAAAAATGAGCTCTTTATTAGTTTAGGCTTAAGCAATTTTATTTTGTTTGTTTTCCACAACTACAACTTGCATCAAGATCATAAGGGTAAAATGAACATGCATATCACATTCATGAGGTTTTAAAATGAACAACAAAATGCATTTTTGTCACTCATGGGCATTAAAATGAACATGCATAAAATGTCATTGGCATAAAAAGAATCCAAGTGTCTTCAAATTATAAGTGAAGGTTAAAATTTACAGGTTTCTTTTGTGTTTTGTGGTTTTCTTTGTGCCATTGGATGTGTATGCTCTCCTCTCACACCACTTAGTGATCTTGAGGATTGAAATAATTCCCTTGGTATTTTGTAAAACCACCCCCACGTTTGGATTTTGGAATTAAAATGAACCCCATGTGAGCGTGAGGCAAAGACATTGTGTATGCTCTCTCCTTACACTCTGTGTGATCTAGGAGATCAAAAATAACATACTTCCTTTCTTTTAGAGGGCATGCCACCTCTCTTCAAAAGGTGGGAATGACTCAAGTGGTAAAAAGCTAAAGTCAAGTTCTTCCAAACCACTATATAAGAAAAGTGATTTTTGACAAAATTCATTAAGCAATAGGTGCAGATGTGTTATACTGACAAGTGCCACCCTCAGTAGCCCCATGAGCTACATCAAAACCCTTTCTTAGGAAGGGACTAGGAGGCCTCTTGATTGACCATAATATTGAGCTAATATTTTCACATGTATGGCCACCTTGAATGGATGCCCTTACTAAGTAACAATTGTTTTAGTGGAAAAAATCTTTTATACGCTTGTTGATCGCAGGAGATTAGAACTCTGAAGCCACCCCACATTTTCATTAAGTATGTGTAGAGACAAAAATTCCTCTTTGAGGAATGAGACTTAGTGAGCCTAAGAAGTGAGTTCCATGTAAGGGGGAGCAAGTGCCACCAAGTCTCTAGCTATGCGCCTTGTTTAAGTGGCTAGAGAAATCCAAGTGGGGATATCAACTAGTGGTTTCCTTGCCAACCATAAGGATTGTGCATGTTGTTTATGGGTGTTTTATTTTGAAATCAAACTTTTTCACATCCAAAATTAGACAAAAAAAAGTATTTGTGACTATATTCTATTTTTTCCAAATCAAATTTCATCAAAATCAGTCAAAATCCACTCAAAAACTAGGTCAAAACCAACAAAACTGCAAAATCAACTTTTTGTCACGCAACTGCAAAAACAAGCCCGCAACTACATTTTTGTGTCGCAATTGATCATTGGAAAATCATAACTATTATACTAAACCACATTTATAGAAAATAGAGTTGTAACTATCATTTTGAACCACAATTGCACTCTAGAAACCCGCAACCTGAAAAGACGCATTTGTAGAAAATAGTGTTGCAACTGCCTAATAACCAAAAACTCTCAAAATCCTTGTCCAACATCCAATCAATTCCTTTTACAATGACCCTGACTCTTAAACTAGAGACTTGTAGGCCTTTACTAGTTCACTCTAGCATTACCATTTAGGATTACATTGCATTATAGGCTACTTTCCCCATCCTTTGCATTACATAAATTAATCTTCAACTTTAGGTTGCATATCCCTTTCAAGTTTTACACATAGGAAGACTACTAAGCTTTTGGATAGTCCTTGGATGCTTATCCAATCTGTCATTAACCTTCATCCTTAATTTTACCAACCTTTATCATTATCACCTTGGTCAAATTTGAGTCTCAAGCTTGTCTCCTAGCCTAGACTCAACCTTGTCAAAATTATCATCTTGATTATTACAAAGGTTAATGACACTTGGGTTTGTTATCTTGGACCTACATTAGCTTGGTTTCCATCCTTTGTCTCAAATTTAGGATTCATATCCTTAGCATTACCATAGTCTCATTTAGATTCATATCATACCCTTTGACCATAGCTTTATTATCATCCTATCAATCCTCAGTCTTGCACTTAAATTGCACTCTCATTTTGTATTTTTATCCCAAAAACACAAAAACATAGTTTAATTTCATCTTAGCCTTAGCATCATTTAGTGCCCATATCATTTTCCTTGATCATCAATTAGTAAACCTTTGGTATCCTTTACATCCATTAGTTTCATATCCTTGCATAATCACCTTGCATCCTTATATTCAAAAAATCCCAAAAACATAATTTAGCTTCATTATCACCTTGCATTACCTTCCAACTTGCAAGTCTCACATTGTTGAAACAAGGTCACGAACCAAAAGAAAGGACATGGATTTTTAAAGTGACCTTTTTCATGACACCACCCTTGGAACAAATTCAAATCAATCCACACCTCGAAGAGAGACACCACAAAGAGACCTATAGACACTGAAAAATGTCCTAAGTCTGCGAGCGCCATTTTTCTTGGTCATTTTCTTTCAATAATTGAATAATTTTAATTATTCAATTACATTTTATTGCATTCCTCTATTAATTAAATAATTTTAACTATTTAATTAATTCACCTTTTGATCTTTATTATATCCCGATCAATTAAAATTATTTAATTGCATCACGAATACCCCGTTTCTTCAATACTTAAATAAATCATTATTTATTTAATTATTTATCTTTCATCATCTGTCTATAGTCAAATAATTATTATTATTTGACCTTTTATTCTTCTATAATTAAATAATTGTTGAAATTATTTAATTACATGTCTTTCTCCTCTTTTGAATAAATAATTCAAATCAATTATCCATGACTAATTTCCATCTCCACATTTAATTAAATTGATTAATTTAATTAAATGCTCCTTTTTCATTTTCTCCAAATAAATAATTTGGATAAATTATTTATTTTCCACTTGTTCCTTTCCTCCATTTTTGAATAAATAATTTAAAATAAATTATTTATGCACCTCTTCTGGGCAAAGATGCCACATCATTAACCCTTGTCATAGCCTTTATTTCGGTCATAGCCATTGGGCGTCATAGTCGTTGGTGTCATAGCTCTTCCATGAATGACATATTTTGGTTGCATCAATTCTCAACTATTGATCTTGGAATCTTTCTAGAATTTTGATCTTGGCCATCCATTTCGTAACCTCCCTCTCATCCATTCTCATCCATCAATCTTGGAATCTTTCTAGAACATCAATCTCAACCGTCTGTTAAAATGGTTGTCTATAGATGCAACCTTCCTCTCCCATTTTCAACTTAACAACCATTTTTCCTTCAAATTTCTACTTACCATTTGCAAGTTTTCCACAAGAATTACAACAAATCCAAGGGAAAAGTTGGATAAGAAGAAATAGGAGAGCAAGAGAAGTAATCAACCATGATGGGGAGTGCTTTATTTTGTGTTTTGCATTCTTGATTTCTCTCCATTATTTGTGCTATTTTTTTGATGTGGTTTTAATAGCTTAGAAGTATTGGTTGTCACTTATTATAGGTTAGGAACTCTCTAACCCCATCTTACACTGGTGAACCCAACGCGAACACTAGTTTTGCAAATTTTTCATATGGTTTTTGGCTTGTTTTGCAGATTTTAGGTACAAAATGACAACAAATCCAAGGGAAAAGTTGGATAAGAAGAAATAGGAGAGCAAGAGAAGTAATCAACCATGATGGGGAGTGCTTTATTTTGTGTTTTGCATTCTTGATTTCTCTCCATTATTTGTGCTCTTTTTTTTATGTGGTTTTAATAGCTTAGAAGTATTGGTTGTCACTTATTATAGGTTAGGAACTCTCTAACCCCATCTTACACTGGTGAACCCAACGCGAACACTAGTTTTGCAAATTTTTCATATGGTTTTTGGCTTGTTTTGCAGATTTTAGGTACAAAATGACACAATTGATAGGAGCAGCGACGCATTTTCCAGGGGGTGACACATTTGATAAACGTAGCGAAACATTTGACGAGCAACGATGCATCTGTAGAAGACATCCATGGGCGAGAAAGTTTGAATTTAAAAATGCAATGCAATTGACCTTGTGTAATGCAACGTAGCAACACAACTACTGAAAGAAATGACACCTTCATCTGCTAGGTTTAAAGTTTTAGTTTTAGCAACTTTTTGAGTTTTTCTTTGGTTTATGTAGGTAGAGTAGAGTTTTTGGATTACTATTTTTTTGGTGTAGCATGTGGCATTGGAGTGGATCTCTCAAAACTACTTCTCTTTAAACAATAAAAAAAATTGAGCTCTTAGTTTAGCTCTTTAGTTAAGTCTCATTTTTTTATTTTCTAGTTTAGTTTAGTTCTTAATTTTTGGATTTTGGTCTAGCTTGTAACTCTTTTGTGCTAATAAGGTTTTGTAGCTTTTTCATTGTTCCAAGATCATTTTGTGAAACTACTAATACATGGTTTTGTAGGTTCGAATGTCCAAGGCTTTATTTTGAAACCACAATCTTGTTTGCTTTAGATTAGATAACACTTCATTTGTTGCTATAAAAAGAACGATTGTCTTTCTCACATGGATTTAATTAGAGGGTAAATGAACCATGTGTCTTAGTTTTTGAAGGATGGTAGGTATTATGCTCTCACCTTGTGCCATTAGGGGAAATTTACATAAAATATGGGCCTCCTAAGGAATTCTAAAAAAACAAAAATTATCTCATATAATACAAAATATTTAAATATAAAAAATATAAATTACTTAACTACATGAGTTAAGTGGGGACACACGTTTCTATTATAATTCCTTTAAAAATTGAAGTCCATGATTTTTTAAAAGTGGTAACATATATTTCTATTTTAATTTATTAAAAAACTCAAGTTCACTTTCTTCATTATTTATTTTTTATTTAAAAAATCTTAAACTCAAGTTTGGTAACTGATATTTCTACTATAATTTATTAAAAAAGTCAAGTTCACTTTCATTTCTTCATTATTATTTTTTATTTAAAAAGTGGCAAAGTAAAAGTAACTTCAAATATTTTATTTTTTACTTAGTATTTTATTTTATATATATATATATATATGATTTTATAGATTTAGATTTATTATGTTATGTATGTTTATTTAAATAAACATGTTTATAGGTTCGTTTATAGGTTTTATAATAGTATACTTATATTTTAAAAAGTATGTTGAGGGATATCTTTTTTTCCATAGTCTCTCTGAATTTCCCATTTTCTTTCCTTTGCAATTTTTTTTGGTTTTTAATTTTTAATTTTTCCAATTATTTTTTCATAATTGTTTCATGATTTTCTCCAACTTTTTCTCCTTCCAACAGTTTCCAATTTGTTTTTTGGTTTTTATTTTATTTTGTCCAATTTATTTTTTGGTTTTTTATAATTTATTCCAATTTACTTGGTTCATAGTTTTTGTGAGAACAATTTTTAATTTCTTTTGTTTTTTTTTTTCATTTTTATTTTATTTTATTTTTCCTATGTATTTACACAAAGATTGTAGAGCACCTCTCAACGTAAATAGTGGTAAAGTATATTTTATTTTATACTTAATATTTATTTTATATAAATAATATATATTAAATCAAATTTCATATTATAGATTTAGATTTATTATTTTAAATATGTTTATAACAAGTTTAATAATTATGCCGATAGGAATTCTATAGGTGGAGATGAGATCACTCATTTTGTTTGTGTAAATATATGGAAAAAAATTAAAAATTAAAAATTAAAATCAAAAAAGAAATTAGAAATGGTTGAAGCAAAAAAGTGGAGAAAATTAAAAAAATTATGAAACTAATGGAAATTTTTTTTGAAAGTGGAAAAAATAAAAAAATTAGAAAAGCTAATGAAAACAAAAAGCATGGACAAAACTTGAGAAGATGTCTCTCCCATATTTAGATATATTTTTTAAAATATAAATATACTAGTTTTAAATATACTTTGATTTATGATGAAGTTTTTGAACTATATAAAATTTAAATAAGTGGGGAGAAAAAATTGAGGGAAAAATTTGATGTCAAATTGTGGAGGGAAGAATTTGTACCATATTTAGATGTATTTTTTAAAATATAAATATACTAGTTTTAAATATACTTAGATTTATGATGAAGTTTTTGAACTATATAAAATTTAAATAAGTGGAGAAAAAAAATTGAGGGAAAAATTTGATGTCAAATTGTGGAGGGAAGAATTTGTACCATATTTAGATATATTTTTTAAAATATTAATATATTAGTTTTAAATATACTTAGATTTATGATGAAATTTTTGAACTATATAAAATTTAAATAAGTGGAGAGAAAATATTGAGGGAAAAAATTGATGTCCAATTGTGGAGGGAAGAATTTGTAGAGGGAAAAATTTGAGGTTGAATTTAAAATATCCATTTATTTAAACTTTCAAAACAATCTTGTTCTAATTATTTGGATAAAGTACAAACAAATTAGAAAACATAAAGGTGAGCAAGATTTTTCTTTTCATTTTAATAATTATTTCGTTTGAATTTTTAAGAGTATTTTGAATAATTTCATTACAACTTCTTCAATCTTTTTCAAAATAATTTCAATACAACTTCTTTAGAATAATCTCCATATGATATGTCATAGAATGATTGAAATATTTTTTGTTGTTTAATAGGCGGATACAATTTTAAAGAAGTGAAAAATGAAGAAGAATTCATATATGTTGTGTTTGGAGTTGGATGAAGAAATGTAGGCATATTAGAAACGAAATACAATGAATAATTATAATATAGATAAAAACAATTTGAGAATATTGGGAAAAATGCATATAGATATATGGGCTAAGGGAACTTTGTATCCTCTTGATCCTAAAAATAATGATTATCCTAAGTTTGATACTATTACTGGGTTTATGAAATTTGTATGCAATGAAGAAAGTGGATTGTTAGGGTACTGCACGAGGCTTGAAGGTGTTGGCAAGAGACACTACAATTATGCTTTGGTGTTGTCATTGACAGCAACCCTAGTCAATAAGTGGATCCACATGACATCATTTGCTTATACCGACAGTTAGATTGAGAACAGTCAGGAAGAACAGAGCATCCGACAGTTTGGTGTTCAACGATTCACATGCAAATTTCCAATTGTTATCTTGAGTTGTGGATCTCACAAAAGGTGCATCAATATATTTCTTGTGTTATCCAGAAATCTTAGTGCCTCATACCAAGTCATGTGTAAGTTTGGAGATTCGGTTGATACTTTTCTATTTATCAATATTTTGGGGCCAACTCAATTGATAAAATGTGATGTGTATATTCAAGGAATGTTTATTCAAATATTTTTGTGTTTGATCATTTTGTTTTGGGTCCAAGCTAAGTTGTGGTCGATCGTTGTGGATGCACATTGGATAATTCTTAAGATTTGAGCTGACAATTACTAATATTTTTAAGTTTTATTAAAGTCAACTTGTGATTAAATTGTTAGTCATGGATATATATTTATGATCTATTATATCATTTTGGTGTGTGTGCATGGTGTGTCAATGTGTATTGTGAATATCATAAGAGTTAGAGCAATTTTATGCACAGTTTCACTTGCGCATAAAAATTGTGTGATGTGAGTCAGAGCAAAAGTGCAGTATTAGTCAGAAGGACAAAAGATTGACAATTGAGCCTAACTGGAACTGTAGTCAAGCATTTGTAGATGCTATTCTTCCAGTTCATTGTCTTGGATCTAATCCAAATATCTGTAAGGCAGTGTGCCTTCCTATTTTGAGCAATGTGCTCTAGGCAGTGTGCCTGAATGCAAGTGCATTCCCATTTTGTAAACTTCTTTTTGAATATACTCAGATTATTTTGTGGATTGGCCATCCACCGTGGTTTTTCCCCTAACAGGGTTTCCATGTAAAAATACTTGTGTTATGGTGTCATAGTTATTTTCTTTCTACTTCTGTATATTTCTCTTGGTTGAATGTTTCAAGTGGGTTAATGATTAGAATAATAAAGCTAAATTTTGCAGAACACTAATTCACCCCCCTCTTAGTGTTGCTTGTTTCCAACAATTGGTATCAAAGCTTGTTCCTCATAAGAAGTCTAACATCTTGGGGATATCTTGGAAAGTTTTTACAATGGAGACAATCAGTCTTCAACAACAACTTATGGTGGCCCTGGATGATCTTGATTAGTCAAAGTCTGAGAACTGGGAACTACAGGAAAGTCTTGAGAATGCAGAAAAATTCATCCAGTCATTGAAAGACAAAATCAATGAATCAAGGGAGAAAAGAAAGGAATTATGTGATCAGCTCAAGAAGAAGAATAGAAGCATGGAAGATGAACAACTCAGTCATGCCTTGAAGGAAAAAACAAAAGAGTGTGAAAAGTTTTCCAGAGAAAATGTTGCCCTGAAGTGTGAGATGGAATCCATCATGATGAAAATGACCAAGGAAATTGAAGATAGAAAGAAGAATGAAGAAAATCTTGCCCAATCCTTGAAAGAAAAATATGAACAATGCAATCGATTGGACAATGAATTGGAACAATCTAAAATCAATGAGGAAATGCTTGAAAAATAGCTTGATGATCTCATAGATGAACTTACTATTGCAAATGAGTACAAGGAGAAATTCAAATCCAACTCAACCAAACTTGATGAACTAATTAAAGGTCAAAGGACTGATGGTGCCAAGCAAGGTCTTTGATATGAAGAAGGAGAAAGTTTTGGATCTGGACAAAAGAAATTTGGACAAGGGAGATTCAGGCAAGGAAATCAGGTGAATGGAGCTAGAAGGAATCTGGTAAGACAACCAAATGCTTAAAGGTTCAATAGCTACTATTTTTCTTGCAAAAAATTTGGTCATATGGCTTCTCAGTGTAGGAGCAGGATGAACACAAGTGGACCATCATTCTCAAGTCAGTGTTTTAATTGCTATAAGTATGATCATAAGTCCAATGAATGCAGATGTGTGATGAACAACTTTCATAGAGATATTAGATGTTATGCATGCAATAGACTTGGGCATATTCCTAACCAGTGCAGATCAAGGAAAAACCAGTGGAACAGTTGGTCTGAACAGAGAAATGTTGTGTGTTACAACTGCAACAAATTTGTCCATATTGCTAGATTATGTTGGAATAGAAGAGGTCCGGTAAGATAGAATACACAATAGGATGTCAAAGTAAAAGGGAAAGTTACTATGGATGTGATCAGGAGGAAAATTCAAAAGAAATAGGTGAAAAAGAATCCCTTTGTTGAAGGAAATATGCCAGCACCAGAATCTACTTCTAGTAATTCCTCTAGGAATTAGTCTTAGGCCTTTGGCCTAGGGGGAGTTGTCAGAAGAAAAATCCTTTAACCCCCTGTAGGAAATTAATACTAGAATGTGGACCAGTCCAGTAGGTGGATCAATTCTCTTCAGATGTTGTTCAATCCAATTGGAGGCAGTATTATAGAGTTTTGGAAATCTGCAGAAGAATTATTTGTCTCAGTGCATGATAACAACGTAACCAGATGAATTAGGGTAAAGGAATTTATTGCGACAAGAAGGGTTAGGTGTGCGGATGATAAAATAACATTTCTATCCTTCATTTGTCACTTTGCATTTTGGAGGAAAGTAGTTTGAAGAGCCCTGGAGTGAACTTTACTGAATTATGGAGAGATTCAAAGCATGAAGAAGAATCTGTGATCAAACTTCGATCAGACGAAAAGGTATTTATCGAAAAGCCTATGAATTTTTGATTTTGAAATCATGGCCACTCCATTGGTAGTAGAGGTTAAGGATAGACCCCATCCTAAATTCAAATGGCATCCTTATAAGTCTATTGAGATCGAGCCCTTAGGAGAATTTTCATCTGTATTGTACAGAGTATTGCACACAAAAGATATTTGAGCTTATATACATGCAAATATTGAAGAATTAGGAAGCTCACAAATAATGAATCTGTATTCTCATCATATAATTGGAGAGGATTTTATTGTAAATCCAGAATTTCAAACCCTAGAAGAGAAGTTCACACAATTTGTGAAATTTCCCATATTTGAGGAAAATGAATGGGTTAGATACATTTTGAGCTGTGTTCATGCTGATTTCATGTGGCTAAATATACCCTTCAAGATCACAAAAGAGGCTATATGTGCAGTCATGGGTCTGAATTCCATCAGTAGACTTCTAGTCTTGAAATTCGTGAAGAATGAGGTCACTGAGGCAACAGGTGCACAATGGGATTGAAGGGCAATGACAATAGAAGATATTGGTAAAGTGGATGTAAAATTAGCATCAATGGTCATTGGATACAAGATATACCATTCTAGCTGGGATAATTTTGTATCTGGTATGACCATCTATGCAACTTATGAGATGGTGAAGCAAAATGCAGAATATGACCTGTGTGGGTTGCTCAGAAGTCAGTTGATGGAGAATTTGAGAAAAGTCAAGAAAGATAAGAAGAATACCTTCAAATATGGTAATTTGTTATTGTGTTTGTTCTTCTATTTCATGGATGAGGTTCTGAGTGTTGGAAAAGTACATTGGAAAAATGATGAGCCTATAGTTGTTCAGATAAGGAACATGTTGTTTGGAATTGGTGATCATTAGGTTAGAAATACTACCATCTGGGGGTACTTCAAAAATTTCCAGAATATGATGCATGTCAGGGAAAGAATTCCCACTTCAATTGTGGAATCGAAGATACTATATGTTTCATGGTGGATATTGACCAATGTTATATGGAAGTTGTTGATCCTAGAACAACATGAATCATGCCTATGGGATTGTATAAGAGTAAAATTGCACCCTTGCAATTTCACCTATGTATTTGCATCCACTTCAATGTCCATGCCCTTAGCATCTTGAGTAGGCTCCTTTTAGCCCCTGCATCATCCTTTTTCCCTCTCAAGATGCTCTAGCACCCCTTTTCAATAGTTTCCCTTGTGTGTCAACTTTCCATCAGACTTGGTGCTTGTCTCGTTTTCGTCATTTTGTAGCGTGACGTGCCCAGACACTAGCATGTCGCACGGACGTCTGTGTGCCACACTAGCATCCTACAATGTTTCAAAGCTCAAACGACCATTTTTGTGCATGTTTTCCACTTGTCAACGAGTTTTGTTAGTGGTAATAGCTAGTAACACCCGAAAACGGCTAAAGAAGTTTCTTTTCTCTCTTTTTAAGTCATCCCTTCAACTCATTTTGGCTCTTTAAGAACTTCTTCCATAGCTAGCCTCATTCTGCCAACTTCTAGCTTCACTCCAGCTTTGGCTTTAGCCTTCTATACTTCAACTTTTGTTTACATAGTTTCATACCGCTTGTTGTAGCAGCTTCAAGCTCTCTCAAGCTCTCTTTACAACACTCTTGTAGCTTCATCTCCCTCATTTCATTCTTGTGAGCATCTTTGGATTCCATATCCCCTATTATTTGCATACTTACTTGGTGATACGGGTTCTCCTCCTCGAGCAGGGTTTAATTTTGTCACCTCTTTTGTGATACAGGTTCTCCTCCTCAAGCGGGGTTTTCTTTTATCACACGCTTACTTGGTGGTGCGGGTTCTACTCCTGAGCGGGTTTTTCTTTCACCACACACTTTTTCCATTTTGGTTACACTCTCTCTATCTTCTTGGTTGTTCGTGGAGGTGGGAACACCAAAATGGGGGTTCGACTGAGGAAAACCCCCATACAGCCCCAACACTTTCTCTAGATATCACGATCATGGGTTTTGAAGACATTCATTTGGTGAAGGCTTCATCACTTATGTGGTTGTAAGTATTTATTTCCTTTCTTCTCCTTATCTTTATTCGTTTCACTTCACTCTACTTTAGTTCTGTCACTTTCCTGCATTTTAAGATTTCTTAGCAGTTCGAGTAGAAGTACCCACTTAATCATTTCCTGAGATAAACTCACTTTCTGGTTCGTACAAGATTCCAGCGTGCCTCTAAGACACCAGTGCGCCGCACTTTCGTTCATTTTTTGTGCTGACATCCTTTGGCTGAGAGCTTGTCAATTTGTCCAGAAGATCTCTGTGACCTACTCTTTCGGATTCTAAAACTTTTGTGTTGTTCCATTGAGGTAGTATAGGGTAGTTCACACTGTGAGGCTCTCTGAACGAAGAGAACTCGTGAGTAGCGGATCCCCCTATATTACATTTTGGTGAACCCAACATGAAGAACAATGTTCCTTGAAAAACTAGGAATTTATTTACCCCTACTTGGCGGGGTCATAACTTTTGACTCAGTGCTTAGAATTTAGAACCGTTTGCACCGTTGGAAAGGTTTCCTAGAGAACTAGTTTATCCCCTAAAACACAAGTGCCTTCAATAGTTGAATTTGAGGGATCGATGCAAGTTCTAACCTCAAATTCTACTCCAAAGACCTCTAAAAATGCAAATTACTAAAATATAGAAAATACAGAAAAAATAGTAATGAATTTAATATCTTCTTTTATTAGTTTTGTATATAATTTGGTTCAAAATTTTAATGATGTTATATTCCATGTATGTGATAGTGACTTGGCTTTACCCATGTCACTTGGTGTCTTTGATCCTTCTCACAAAATTCCTCTTCAAAGGATATTTTGTTGCAAGAAGATGAAATCATTGATACCTTTCGTAATGTTACTTTACCTTCTCTTCATTCCAATGCACTCTCTTTTGGAGATGATGCATTCGTGAATGATGAATCTTTTCATCCCAATGCACTCTCTTCTAGAGATGTTGCATTGGTGGATAACGAATCTCATCTTTGTTTTGATGCACTCTCCTCTAGAGATGTTGCATTAGCAAATGATGAACCTCCTTCCACATATGATTCTCCCTAGATAGATGTTGAGAATGTTTCTTCAAATAATTATTCCACATTTGATCCTATTTGGATCGATGTTGAGAATATTCCTTCAAATAATCATTCTACTAGCTGTGATTATTCTGTAAATGCAGTCTATGTCTTTGCTACCTCTCAAAGGCCTAAGAGACTGATTATTTATGTGACTCCAGCTAGTCCTTCTTCTAAAAGGATTTGTTCTATTGATGGTGTTCCATTTGATGGTGGTTCTCGTGATATTCCTATGGCTCCCTCTTATAGAACGATAGCCCATACTTATGAGAATAGAACAAACAAACAATCAAGTCTTCCTTTAGCACCTAAACCTACAACTAAAGCACCTAGTGATTAGGATCTTATCGAGCAACCTCGGGTTACTCCGACTAATATCTCATTGTGGGACTTGCTTCGATCTACTCTGGTTTATCAAGGTATGCTTCAGGAATCCTTGCAAAAGATCCTCTTGCCTTCTTCCACTAGGCTGACGGATGTTAATGTGTTGATGGCGTATATTCATGCAAATTTACCAAATATTTCGTTCTATCTGTGGGAACTCCCACCTTTGGAAGTAAAGAAGCAAGAAAATCCTCTAATGATTATAGTCAACATTAATAAAATCGGCATTAGACATACTCTCATTGATGTTGGTTCAGCACTCAATGTGTGTACTATTGATCTACTGCCTAAGATTAATATTGACTCATCTTCTATCAATGCTTCTTTTGTTGTTATTTGTGGGTTCGATAATGTTGTGCGATAAGCTCTAGGTATAATAGTATTACCTTTGCAGCTTGGACCCGTTACTATACCCACCCTTGTATATGTTATGTCGAAAAAGTTACCTTATAACCTTCTTCTTGGTAGACCATGGACTCATGCTATGGGTGCAGTCTCGTCTACCTTGCACAAATCTCTTAAGTTCATTTGCAATAATAAAGTAGTCATAGTTGAGGTTGATCCTGATGCTATGCACTTATGTGAGATGGAAGTTGTTGGTTGAGCTTTGGTCATGCCCACTCTTATTCCTTCGGTGTCTTCTAGTGTGTTGATGTTTAGTCCTGTAGTATCTACTACAAAGGATACTCTTGAGATAAATGTCCCTATAGAAGATCCTTCTTCTTCTCAAAAGAATACATGTCTTGGTGATGATTGGGGTTCCTTAGACTTTACAGATTCCTTCGTTCAAGAATATAAAGTTGACCCGATCCAGTTACACCTTCCAATGACATCATCCACACCTGCTATCGAAGATGCTTACTCTTATGTATCGTGGGGTAAGGTGAATGCAAATTGTAACGTTCTTGGTGTTGATCCTCCTTCTGAGGAAGATGATCACACTTATGTTAAGGAGGCTAACTTTGGTAGTCCCATCAAGAAGGTTGATGGTGATCCCATAGAAGAGTGTGATCCCCCTCACCAAAATAATGCTCTCTATGGAGATCCTCCACCTTTGACTTCTACCTTTGTATCTTTCTTCTTGTGAGAAGTCAAACCTTTCTCCACAGGAGAAAGGCTTGCTTCCTACTCCTCACCCTTTATTTGAGCAAGAGTGTATTTTGTTTTGGCTTCTCAAAGCCCACTTAATCTCTCTTCCTTCTCCTACACATAATAAACTTCATAAACATGATGAAGGGGGATATCCTTTCTATGCATACCATCGAGTGCTTGGTCATTCCACTAGCGAATGTAAAGCCTTGAAGGATAAAATACGACAACTTCATGATTTAGGTGCCATCAAACTCACATTTGATTGATGCACCCTCTTGTTCTTTGCATGAAAAGTGATATCGAGGTTTACCTCTATCCTGTCCTAAAAATATTGCATGGTTCTCCTCCCCTATATGTTGGGGGCAGTGATAGCTCACTTTGGAGATGTGTGTCTTTCTTAAGGACCCCCCCCCTCTCTCTATATATATATATATATATCTTTTAGATAAAGCATCCCTTGAGTGGACCCCTTTTCTCTTTTGAAGGGTTCCCCAGGGACCTCTTTGAAAGCTTCTATTTCAAACATATTCTATGGCGTCTAGCTTGGGGGCAGCCTAACTAGACCTATTTTATTATTTCGAGTCTAGCTTGGGGGTAGCCTGACTAGACCTCACTTTTCAAACAATGCATCCCTTGAGTGGACCCCTCTCCTTTTTGAAGGGTTCCTAACAGACCCCTTTAAAAAATTTACGGTCTGTGTGACTGGTCGCTTTTTGACATGTTTTATCTATGGGTAGACGTGTCACCACTTTTGACATGTTCTATCTGTGGGTAGACATGTTGCCACTTTTGACATGCTCTATCTGCGAGTAGATGTGTCACCGCTTCCTGACTCTGCGAAGTATGCTTTTTTGGGTTTCTTCCATGTGAGAGATCTTGGGGGATACCTCTCTGCAGGATCGAGAGTCTGTAGAGCTCCTTTACATTGGGTGATACGGGTATTCTCATTGAGCGGGGATTTCTTTTATCACCTCTTTTGTGGTGTGAGTTATACTCCTAAGCGGGTTTTTCTTTCACCACATGCTTTGTTCATCTCTCTCTTCTCTCTTTTATATACTGGATCGAAGATCTGCATTTTCTTCATTGTGAGTATATGCTCCTTCTTTCTTCATGTCAAAGTTCTTCTATGTATTGTTTGGGGATGATGCATACTACTGAGACAACCTTCTACATCGAGGTCTCTCTACTTTGCTGACTTGAATCCTTTAGCTTTTTATTTTCTAACGTTGCTATTCGGTGCAGGTTTTTTTTGTCTAATGTATTAGTTTTGCAGGTCTTTAGACTGGGGGAATGCATCTTTGGTTCAAAGAGTTATCTGCTTCCTCTATAGTATCCTTTTGGCATATGATGTTATTTATTTTTAGTAGATTTCCTTTAGCGTGCATATTAATGTAGATTCATATGCCCACTAAAGTGGGGGAAAAATGTATAAGAGTAAAATTGCACCCTTGTAATTTCACCTATGTATTTGCATCTACTTTAGTTTCCACGCCCTTAGCATCTTGAGTAGGCTCATTTTATCCCCTGCATTAGCCTTTTTCCCTCTCAAGATGATCTAGCACCCCTTTTCAGTAGCTACCCTTGTGTGTCAGCTTTCCATCAGACTTGGTGCTTTTCCCATTTTCATCATTTTGTAGCGTGACATGTCTGGACACTAGCGCGTCGCGCAAATGTCTGCGCACCACACTAGCATCTTGCAATGTTTCAAAGCTCAAATGACCATTTTCGTGCATGTTTGCCACTTGTTAGTGAGTTTTTTTGGTGGTAACAGTTGGTAACGCCCGAAAACGGCTAAAGAAGTTTCTTTTCTCTCTTTTTAAGTTATCCCTTCAACTCATTTTGGCTCTCTAAGAACTTCTTCCATAGCTAGCCTCATTCTGCCAACTTCTAGCTTCACTCCAGCTTTGGCTTTAGCCTTCTAGACTTCAACTTTTATTTACATAGTTTCATACCGCTTGTTGTAGCAGCTTCAAGCTCTCTCAAGCTCTCTTTACAACACTCTTGCAGCTTCATCTCCCTCATTTCATGCTTGTGAGCATCTTGGGATTCCATATCCCATACTATTTGCATACTTACTTGGTGATATGGGTTCTCCTCCTTGATTGGGATTTTCTTTTGTCACCTCTTTTGTGATACGGGTTCTCCTCCTCGAGCGGGATTTTCTTTTATCACATGCTTACTTGGTGGTGCGGGTTCTACTCTTGAGCAGGTTTTTCTTTCACCACACACTTTTTCCATTTCGGTTACACTCTCTCTACCTTCTTGGTTGTCCCTGAAGGTGGGAACACCAAAACTGGGGTTTGACTAAGGAAAACCCCTACACATCCCCAACACTTTCCCCAGATATCACGATCGTGGGTTTTGAAGACATTCATTTGGTGAAGGCTTCATCACTTATGTGGTTGTAAGTATTTCTTTCCTTTCTTCTCCTTATCTTTATTAGTTTCACTTCACTCTACTTCAATTATGTCACTTTCTTGCATTTCAATATTTCTTAGCAGTTCGAGTAGAACTAGCCACTTAAGAATTTCCTAAGATAAACTCACTTTCTGGTCTGTACAAGACACCAACACGCCTCTGAAATTCCAGCGTGCCGCGCTATTGTCTATTTTCTATGCTATCGTCCTTGGGCCGAGAGCTTGTCAGTTTTTCTAGAAGATCTCTATGACCTGCTCTTTTAGATTCTAAAACTTCTGCATTGTTCTATTGAGGTAGTATAGGGAAGTTTTCCCCGTGAGGCTCTCTGAATGAAGAGAACTCATGAATAGTGAATCCCCCTATATTACAGGGATATAAAGTAGAGGAGAACATTCTGAAAATTTATGTAAAAAACTTGTTCAATTCACCTTTGGATCAGGGAGAAGAGAGGTTTGGAAATTATGCAGAGAAAAGTATGCAAGTTCATGTGGAACTAAAAAAGCCAGTGATAGTAAGAAGAGTAAGGAAAGAGGTAGAAGTTTTTGTAGAAAATATGGGCATTCTTGTAAAAAAATTGAAAGAAGTGAGAAGGAAGAGAGAAGAGGTAGAAGCAAAAAAAGAGAAAGCAAAAATAGAGTCTTCTAGTCCAAGAGCATCTTCTGCTTGCACTAGATCTACAAGGAGTTCTCCATCCTTATCTACTCCTGCAGCCAAGCCATCTCAAGACAAGCCTTTTGGTAAAAGGAAGAAGAATAAAAGCACAAGAACATACGAACCTGTTTCAGAAGATGAGGAAACAGAATCAGAAGAAGTTTTGAGAGAAGTGAAAGCTACCAGAACTCAAGCTATCGAGTTAAACAAGAGAAAATCTTCCAGCAAAGAAGGCAAAAGTTGATAAACCTAGTATGTCAGTTGAGGAAGTTGAGAATGTAGTTATCAAGGATGGTATTCTTAAACCCCTCTATGAATTGTATGAAACTTTTCATAAATCAAGTCAAAGAATTCTTGAAGAAGCCACAATAAAACATATGAACATTTTCAATAAAGTTCTTGTTGAGATTATGTTTGGCTTACCAAAGAGTCTGTATGATATTTTGGATTTGAGAAGATTAAGTGCTAGAACAAAAGAAAAGAATTTGAGGAAGAGAATTCTTATAAATTTATGTCCTAAAATGTCAATTGAGAGATGAATTCACTCCTTTAAAAGGATAAAAAGGAATTTAAGAGAAAGACAAGGGTGAATAAACTCATGATTGGTGAAACTGATGTTGTTGTTGGTGAAACCAAGGAGATTCTAGAAGAGTTTCTATTAAAGAATAAGATTCATTTTGAGGAATCAAATACTGAAAATGTTTCAAAAAATGAGGAAGTGAATGCAGATGCTGAGGGATTTTAGATTCCTCCTAATGTGGAAAATATAGAGACACCTATGGAAATTGAAGTTCCTAAGGTATTAAAAGCTGAAGAGACGGAGGTGCAAAATGAAGACGCTGAAGTGCCTAAAGGAAATTTGGAAACAGTCTCTAGAGAACTCAAGGCTGAAGAAGAAAAAGCTCAAGTTAAGGAAATCAAAGTGGGGGCAAGAGACACTGCCAAGGTATTGAAGAGATCTCTAATGGAGCACTAGGAATATTTTGACTCTGAATTGGATTAAAGCTCAATCAATCTATCCACTTTGTCCCCAATTCAGATGATGAAGGTCACATAAATTTCTCAAGCTAAGGCCAATGAGAAGATTCTGAAGTCTCACATAGAGGATAGTGAATTTCTAAGCCTTGCATCTAGAGTTCTATAGAAATTAATGCCTACTCATGTCATGGATCCATCTAGTTCCTCTTCTAGTTATCTAAAGAAGCTCATAAATGTTGTAAGTACTCAATTCAAGTCTCTTTAGAAATTGGTTGAGGATAAAGTGCAAAAAGAGTTTAATGGTAAAATACTTAGTTGGTTGAAGGAAGTGATTGCAAAGGATAAGAATTTGTTAGCCACCTACATGAGGAACATTCAAGGCTCTATATCTGAAGCTGGAAAGGCCTATAAGGCATGTTTGGTCTTGTCCAAATTTACTGAAGGAAATGAGAAAAAGGTGAAGGATCTTGAAAATCAATTGGCTATCATTTCTAATACTTTTGATCCATTAGTTGGTGATGTTGCTCAACAAGAAGATCAAGTAACATCTCAACTTGACAAAATAAGATGCTTGAAGAGTGAAAATGATAAGATTGTTGGGAGAGTAAGTGAACTCAGATGACTAATTAGTTCGAAGATTGAGATAATGGTGAGTGCTTTGAAGGAAGCGAAAGCTACTGTGGCAGTTAGTGACCCAAAGAATCTTGATTCTATAGAAGCTCAATCTTACTTAATGTGTGGTCACATAACAATTTTGGAGAGTCTCAAAAAGGTTTGTGACAATAATCTAAGAGTGTTGAAGCAAGATTTTGCAGATATTGTCAAACTTTTGTAAGTTACAAGTTCATGCTTGTATAGTTTTGGAATTTTGTTTCACTTCCCATTTTTTTCCATTAATGTCAAAGGGGGAGAAGTGTATAGTGAAAAATGTGTATAGTCATAGGGGGAGTTGCTTTTCTGAGCCGAGTTTGAAGTTTCTTTTTGAAGTTTTGAAGTGGCAGTGTAATTCATGTTGGTTTTGATCTGGCACTTAATCATTTTTCACTAAGTGTTGCCATTAATTCCAAAGGGGGAGATTGTTGGCAAGAGACACTACAATTATGTTGTGGTGTTGTCATTGATGGAAACCCTAGTTAGTAAGTGGATCCACATGATATCATTTGCTTATACTAATAGTCAGATTGAGAACAGTCAAGAAGAACAAAGCATCTGATGGTTTGGTGTTCAATGATTCACGTCTAGATTTCCAATTGTTATCTTGAGTTGTGGATCTCACGAAAAGTGCATTAATATATTTCTTGTGTTATCCTGAAATCTTAGTGCCTCGTACCAAGTCATGTGTAAGTTTGGACATCTAGTTGATACTTTTATATTTATCAGTATTTTGGGGCCAACTCAGTTGATAAAATGTGGTGCGGATATTCAAGGAATGTGTTTGATCATTTTTTTTTGGGTCCAAGCTAAGTTGTGGTCAACCATTGTGGATGTGCATTGGATAAATTTTAAGATTTGAGCCGATAGTTGCTAATATTTTTAAGTTTTATTAAAGCCAATTTGTTGCGATTAAATTTTTAGTCACAGATATATATGTATGATCTATTATATCATTTTGGTGTGTGTGCATGTTGTGTTGATGTGTATTGCGAATAGTGTTAGAGCAATTTTAAGCACATTTTCACTTGCGCATAAAAATTGTGTGATGCGAGTTAAAGAAAAAGTAGAGCCGAAGTGCAGTATCAGTCAAAAGGACATAAGATCGACAACTGAGCCTAACCGAACTGTAGTCAAGAATTTGTAGATGTTATTCTTCCAGTTCATTCTCTTGGATCTAATACAAATCTCTATAAGGCAGTGTGGTCTAGGCAGTGTGCCTGAATGCAAGTGCATTCCCATTTTGTAAACTTCTTTTTGAGTATACTCAAATTATTTTGTGGATTGGCCATCCACCATGGTTTTTCCGCTAACAGGGTTTCCACAAAAATCCTTGTGTTATGGTGTTATGGTTATTTGCTTTCTATTTCTATAGATTTCTCTTGGTTCAATGTTTCAAGTGGGTTAATGATTAGAAAAATAAAGTTAGATTTTGTAGAACACTGATTCACCCCCCCTCTCAGTGTTGCTTGTTTCCAACAGAAGGAAACAAAGAAAAATTTGAGAAAAAAATAAATTTTGTAGAAACTAAGATGCATGAAATGGATAGTACAGTATCTAATTTAGTTGAAGTGAACAAGAGGTTACAACATGATTTTATTGAACATTGGAAAGTTTGAAATACAATGGTTCAAGAAATCTCATTATTGGAGAAGGAAAATAAGGATTTGAAGTTCAAAGTTGAAGCTCTCAATAAAACTATTATAAAAATGAAGATAACTCCTCTAGGAAGAAGGATGAGAATCAAAAAGTTAAATAATATTGTGTCTCTAGTATCTTCAGTTGGTGGTTTCAAAAAGAGAGTTCAAGCTAAGAAAAGTATAATTGATTCTACAAAAATTGAGAGAATTGTAGATAGAAGCCATAACTTAGCCTCACTTATGAGGAGTTTATTTAAAAAAGATGAGATATTGGCAATGCTTCATCAACCTTAATGTGCTACATTAAGAAAAGCTTTGGTTGATGAGATAATAAAAGATTTATCATGTTCAATTAATGCTAATGATGTACAAGGAGCATGTGACAATGCAAGAATTAGTAGGAGGTGATATGAAGAAATTTTTAAGGCATTACAGACTAGAATATTAAATGTTGGGATCACTAAGGTATTTTTTCCTCGCCCATCTCATGTTAGAGTGGAACAGTCTAACAGGAACAAAGAAATTCAATATTTTGTTGGAAATATGTTTCACATCCAAGCATCAAAGGATAATTCTCAAAGGAAATGGAAAACACATATTGGAAGGGAAGTCTCAATTACTTTAAATCCAACAAACAATGTTTGGTTTGAAGCTGAAATTTTTTTACAAGCTATAGTAAGGTATTATGATATTTCAATGGAGGAGGAAAATGGAAAACTTGTATTTGTCCTAAAATTAGATGAGATGGAATTGATAAACAATGTCAAGTATGAAAGAGTGTCAATTACCCTAATGAATAGAGCATTAAATCCAAATATTCATGTTACTGATGAAACATATTTTCCTGTACAATCAGAGAATCAAATTTGGTGGCTTGGCCTATTTAGAGTAAACAAGGAATGTTATGAAGATCTAAAATGGGTTTTTGAGCAAACTGGGATACCATCCATGATTTCCTCTCATATGATGGGAGATAAACTGTATGTTGATGGGTATGGATCATATAATTTTGAATGGCATATGGCTGCTGATTTGAAAACATTGAAATGCATGTATAATATTAGTCATGGAGCAAATGCAAAGCATAGTTTCATTTATTGCATGCATTCTCGAGATAAGTCAAAAGAACTACATAGAATGTTTTTTAAAGGTATACTAAGTTGTGACCAAGGATTACACCCTAATAGAGATGAAGTTGATCCAAATTTAAAACCAATTCTCCAAATTCCACTCAAAAGAGTACACATATGCACTCTTCATGCTTTTGTAAGAATAATTGATAAACTTGTTTATTTATCAATTTTATTTGCATGGAACAAAAAACCAAAAGAGGAGGCAGAAAAATCCATTAAATCAATTGAAAGGGTATTGTCAGATGCAGGGCTACATGGAGGTAATGTTCATATTGAAAAAGGTATGAAACATTCAGGGGATCATGGTAATGTTCAATCAAATCCATCAATGGGAGGTGATAAGGCTCGACATTTTATTAAAAGGTTAGACTACCACAAAAGTAGAAGGGTTCAATGGGAAATATATCAGGATATGATCAATGCAAAGGATGATCAAAATGAAATAGGTTCCTCTCAGCTAAGGAAAATAAAGGCTTGGAGTTCATTATCATCTGTGTTCCCTTTGATGAACAAGGAAAGATTCATTAAAGGTGATGATACACAATTTATTGAAGTTGTAACAAAGTTTACAAAGGATTTTCTTCTAGCATGGGGAGAAAATGAAATCACTCATTACATGGTAAGAATTTATATGATTTTTTAATTTATTATATGTTTTATATAAATAATCTAGTGTAATTTGTATTAGGTTCTAATTATTTTCTTTTCCCTTAGTGTTTTTCAACACAGTCTCTATGCACATGGTCCTTGGTTTGCTAAAGAGTATGGAAGCTTGAGCATTTGGAATACACAGGGAATGGAGAAGTCTCATAAGCTAGCAAGGACTACTTACCATAGGTCTACTCAACATGGTGGAGGATCAGTACCATCTCACCCATTGATCCAAATGAGTCATTGGTTCTATAGGCGCATGCTTTATAGACTTAACCAAAAGGAAAAACTTACAAGTATGAATAGTATTGATGCTATTGTAAGAGAAGTCAATGCAAGATGAAAGAGAAGAAGAAGAGAATAATATAATCTTTAATGGATGTCCCTACCCTTTAATGGGTTACCGCCACTGAAAATATGCTTATTGCAAATGTTTTAACCTTGCAGATGTATGGTTGAAACCAAAGACATTGCACACAGTTGTTATACATCTTTGAAAGAATGTTGTCATATTTCTTAAAACTTGGTTGAAATGATGAAAAAATCATGTTGATCTCAGGTGCTTTTTGATGATAAACATTGTTGTAGAAGTTTAAATGTTTAATGAATATTGCTATAGGTCACAATAAAAGACCTCTTCAATGATAAAATTTACTACTAATATAATGAAAATTCTCAAACTAAATCTGCTATTGATATCTGATGAAAATTATTTAAAATTTAGTCACTCTTGACAAAGATTGATAGGGAATTTGCTAAAAGGGATGAATTAGGATCACTACTTTGTTGATTGTCAAAGACACCCTATTGAATACAAAACCCGTAATTATGTTGGAAAAATCAAATTTTGTTGCACTTTTAGCATTTTGTTATTTGTATTCTATCATGACCTATTATTTTGGATTTTTTCTTTGTTTAGAACCTGACTTGAGTTTTCTTTTAGGAACCCCCTCTATACATAGATGATTTTTTTCCATATGCATGTCAGGTACATAAAATAGGTTCATAAAACAGATTCTTCAAGTTTAGAGGCAATGTCAATGCTTTACCTCATTAATGAGGCCACAACTCAACCAAATGCTTTTGATTGTAGACAAAATCAGAGGTCCAAAACTTGATACTTTACCAATGTCAATCTCATCATTCTTCCTAATCAGAAAATTCAATATAAACTTCACAATCTATTCATCCAAACAACAAGGTTACAACTTTCTTCAAACATCCATGCACTAGGCTTCAGTATGTCTTCAACACTCTTACAAAGCTTTTCCAAACTTTAAATCCTCATGTCAACACAATAAATTAGACACAAGTAACTGTATCACATCCTTTCATACAATGATTATGAGCTCAAAACTATTAAAACACAAAATCATAATTTAGGCAACTTTTACTATGCCAAGGGAGGGTGCTTATTGCTTATCATGCTTCCATTGACTATCAACCTTCAACAATGAGTCATACATGTTTCAATAGGTTTGCACATGCTTAAAGATTCATTTCCCAAGGTTCTTCTTATGGTTTTTACAAAACCCTTACCTCTAGCCTCTTTACTTTCTCCAAAAACATTGATTTTAGCCTACGGCATCAAATATTTTTCCCAAAACTCTTCACCAACACTAGCCACTTGGATAACCTTGAAGAACACTTCAAAATAGTCTTACAAACCCAAAATTAGGAGAACCCATTTGTTAAAATGCAAGATATGAAGTTTTATTGCTCTCGAGTTACCCTAGGATAGGGTTATGACAGTTTTCACCAAAATTGGCATATCTTCCTTAAAAATTAATGGATCAAAATCTAACCACTTAAAAATTAAACATAAATCTCTACTCTATCCAACCATGTAATTTTCATATCACAGTTCATCCGTACAAAACGCTGCTATGTGACTGTTACAAAGAAATCTGGAAAATTGCACTCCATAAAATAACCATAACTCATTCAAAACTTGATGAAAATGAACCAAACAAAAAGAAAATGAATCTATATTCATGTATTCATCTTTTCCAATTATTTTTAGGCATGTATTATACCATACCAGGCTGTGCTAAGAAAAGCAATTTGACTGTTACAGTGAAAATCTGGAAATGGCAACACTAATTTAATCATAACTTTTGCAAAACATGATGAAATTCACTCAAACCAAAAGAAATAGAATGATAATAACGTTATTCAAAATTTTCAATAACTTTTATGGTCGTACTATATAGTACAAGGCCATACCAAATGAAAAAACGGTTAGAACTGCAAGAAAAACATAGTTTTGAGCATGCAAATTTGTTGTTTTCTGCATTCCAACTCTTCCCCACCTTGGAATTCACGCTCACAAGTCTTATTTATACCCCTATAGTAAGTTTTTCACCATCAACCGACCCACAACTACCTTTTACAACATTTTCAAAAAGTTGTCATAGCAACTTTGACAATTTTGACAACAATGTAGCAACTTTTGCATTATGACTTCATAGACCACCTAACAACCTAATACTGACTCAAAAACATATAAAATGGTCTTAATTGACCTTATTACATCAAAGACACAATGTAAAGCATAATTTAATAAAATTTACTCATGGAGGCATGAAATCCCAAGGTTCTCCTGCACCAAAACTCATTAGGGTCACATGCCCTATCATTATGTAGAAGGTTTAAGAGCTTTCTAGAGTTTTTTTTGGAGATATTATGTCAGTTGAAAACCACCCACCTATCAAGAAGGTATTTGATAGTAGTTAAAAGCATCTAGGAGTCAAATCAGGACATGCAAAGTAAAGAAAGTCAAAAACTACAAGGACACTCTTCCTCAACGCACTCGAGTTTTTCAAGGAGACTTAGATAGGGGAGGTTTGAATCAATAGATTTGACTAAAGTATGGATCAAAGAGAGTTTAAAAATACTCTAGGATTATGGTAACAATAAAAAGAATTCAAAACATCTATTAGGCTTTAGGGTTCTGCTAAATAAACATATTCTATTGCCATTGTGATACAATTTAAGTTTGGTCCAGTCATACAAAACTATTTGACAGTCGTACAAGGATGTTTGACAGTGAAGTAGTGAATAGAGAGAAAAGGTCTCTAACACCCTAGGTAGTGATGGGACAATGAATTTAGAGTAAGATAGTGGTAAGAAGATCAACAAGAAATCCAAACACCATCACCATGAGAGCAGAGACCTATAGGATTCAAATACCATAGAGTGTCAAGACATATGTCAATAAAGGATAGTCAACATAACAATATGTAGGGGCTTCTAAGGAAATTTCATAGGTCGGTCATCGTATCAATGGTTGAAGCTCTATTAGTAACATTGTAAGTGGTTACAAAGGTCTTAAAAGGGGGTAGAAAACTACTTAATGTTATTGCAATCACATTTTCTTCATCCACTGTCTTTACAATTGCAAGAAACTGCTACACCATAACTATTAGCTTTAGTAGATGGTTGGCAACAAATCCTCATTTCTATCATCTTTGGTTAGAATACCAAAAAAAATCCCCTCCCTCTATGTGATGTTACATACAAAGATTGTAGCCTATCTCATAAGTCACTTGCTCTACTAACACCCCATAAGTCACTTGCATTGCTAACACCACATACATAAGAACAATAGAAAGAGAATATGGAAGCCGAGATAGAATTTCTGATGTTAGATAATGCAGCCAGAAGAAACATTGCTTTGGTGGAAAATGAAATGTCTCTTGTGTAGATGAAAGATTCTGAAAATGGCATATGTTTTGATAGTGATAGTATAAGTAAGCATCTGCACAAGTATGGTTCACCTAATGTACCTAATGGTTCTCTGCAAATTCTCACTTTGCTTATGTTGACCTGAAACACTATCGATAGAAATATCTCTAAATTTTTCCCTTCAGGATTGTAAAAACATTAAAGCATAAATAAATGAGTTGTGCTTTAATTGCAGCTAAAAATCGATGAGCTATGTTTTAATTGCACTGAAAAATAATATTGAGTTTGAAGCTACCACTAAAACCATTAAAACCATTTTGTGTTTTTTTACAACAAAATTTTATTAGTGTACAATACTATAACAAGAACAATAATGATAATGAAATGTATTGATTTAAACTTATGCATGATGCTATGAAAATTATGCTTAAGGAAGAATTTGTAAATTCCAAATTCATAAAGAATTTTAAAGTTCAATATCACCATAGTACATATAATGACAAAATTCAATCTTGCTCAGTGAGAAATGATGAAGAAAAAACATGATACTATATTATATGGAAATAAATGTATGATTACATTGTGTTTTATAATATTGGATGCTTCACATCACATGTATAGATCAATTCATTTACATTGGAATGATGATTAGTGAATGCTTTGACTTGATAAGACTAAAACTATGAAATACTCAAATCCTAAAGAAATTTAAAAAAGTCTAAAAGGTGAATCTTTCATGAAATTATTCTTAATTTTCTTTGATTTCTAATGTTGTAGGAGGAAGACAATCCTTGCAAAGAATAATATTTTCTCAATGCTTGCCAACCTGAAAATTTAGAAGAAAATAATGATTTTAGTTCCTTGTTCTTCAAATTTAACAAAATTTATATTCATATACATCACAATGAAGAAATAAAATACTGAAAAAGCCAGATATATAATGACAAAAAACCAATCTACCTTATTTCCATTATGCAAAAATATGAAATCGCCGAGCTCTTCATCCATTTCCAAATATTTTCTTATTTCAAACAATGTCCAATTTTCTTCCATTGATAAAGATCTAAAAGGAATTTTATTCATCAAAATATCAAATGATACTTTTGGAGAATGGGTTCCATCATTTTCATCTTGGTCATTTGGAATCCATGTCCATTGTCCCAATTGGTGAACATGTCTCCACCTTTGAAATTGGAATCTCATGTATAAAATTTGTCTTGAAATCCAATACCTAAGTAATATATTAAACTATGTAACTATTTTTATATAGAAACTATTAAACATCATAAGGAATAGAATTACTAAAAAATAAACACAAAAATTTACTTGAAGGAAATTGTGTCATGAGACAATCTACATTCTATTTCTTCACCATTTTCACAATGTACTGTTTTGTCCCACTCGAAACAAAATAAATACTTGAGCAATCTATCTGAAGGTGATTGAATACTATATGGTTTTTTAGTTCTCTGAATGGATGACTTAGTTTTGAACATATGATAGAAAATGTTGATTGACATGAATACACTAATGTGGACATGATTTCCTCCTTTTAACTTCATACTTGCTTGCACCTCTTCAAAATTCTTGTAGCAATAAGAAGCTATGGTTGAAGGATCTATATTTGGCCATCCAAGTGAATTAAGCATTGGTAATGGAATCTCTTCAAGTTTTCCATATGTTGCACCAGTTCTTGGAAGGATATATGTATATTTATAAAACCATATCCTTTGTTTGATCAACCATGTGGAGTCCTTTCCAGCATAAATAATTTCTCCAACTTCAAAATGAATAGCTTGGAAGGTACTTGTAATTGACTCAATAGGTTCCCACTCCTCCCAATTTGAAATATACAAGCCTATAAGAATGAATGTTCATTAGTAGTAAAAAAAATATTTAATATAAAAAATGACATTGCACTAAAATAAACAATTTATAAAGCATTCTCACTTTAGTACAAAAATATTTCTTACTCACAATTAGAGCCAAATCGAAAGAAGTCTATTTTTTCTACAATTGATTCTTTCAACATCTCTTTGTCATAGACATGTGCAATTTTAACCTCTGATACCTTTTTACCACCTAGAATTGTTTTTAACTCTTTGATCATTCCTTTCCAATGATATTTGACATCAAAAAAATGTTTTTTTTTAACCTTATGTTTTCCAATTTGTAAGGGCCTCATCGTAACCATGGAGTTGATAGATAAGGTCATTGGAATCCAATTTACCTCATCATCTTTTTTGTTGTAAATCACAATGGATTTCAACTCACTTGAAGGTCTTCTAAGTGCAATTTATTCCTAAAAAAATGAATTAAGAAAACACAATTAAATAAAAAAAATAAAAAAATCTTAAAATAAGAAATAAAAGTTGAAGTTATATATATATATATGCTAAAAATGTGCAATTAATTGTCACCATTGAAAAATAAGATTTATATATAATGTATTGAATAACTAAAATTGAAATTGAAATTGAGATCATTTGCAATCACGAGCATGATCGAGACAATTGGAATGACGAGATCTATTTTTTTGTATTGAAAAATGCAAGTTACAAAATGAAGAAGCTACAAATAAAAATAGTCCAAAAGACCGTTGTTGAGAGCAGCAATAACACTAAAACATACAAACAAAAAATACAACCAGAGTATGTACATTATCAATATATTTCTATCTACCATACAGAGACCAAGTTACAAAATGAAGAAGCAATCAAAGACTGCAAATAAAACTAAACCATACAAACAAAAAATACAACCATAATATGTACATTATCAATATATTTCAATGTTTGGAATGACCAGATCTTTTTGAAAAAAAGAAAAAAAGTAAAGGACCACTTTCTATTACACAATATGGCAATCATAATATGGTTAACTTTACTGATCCGTGAAACCACGGGAAAGAAAAGAAATTGGAAAGTTATTGCATATATTCTTTCCCTGTAAATTTAAGCTTGGCCTTGACCAAAATATTATAAAAAATACAACAAAGATCTATACACTTTCCCACTATAAAAATAAATTAACAAAAACTCCACCTGAGCTTAACTCATGACCACAACTCAATCAATTGAGTGTGTAAAAATGCTTTCAAAAGACTTAAACCATGAAGATAAAAATGAACACAATAAAATAATGCAACCCCAAGAAGGGAAAACAAAGAAATTAGTGAAAATCCTTCCCTTGTAACATCAAATCTTCTACACAGCTAGCAAAGTAAGTGTCTTGACAACATATAACCCTAAAACCAACATAAATATTCATCAAACAAGCTCTAAATCACCTAATAAAAAAATAAAATGAACCAAATTTCTTGCTTGAAATCTTTGGAGCTTTCAGGAACAACCCACGACTCAAATCCAGTATACAATTGGACCATTAAATTGAAGGAGCTATGGAAAAACATTGCTTGTCACTGTCAAAGAGTTGCCCAAAATTTGGTCCATGTCCACTGCACAATTTATAAACCCTTTAGTGGATATTGACCCACAATCTAATTTGATATAAAACCCACAATAATGTATTTCCCTCAGCAATTGCACAGCATCATACACCACCTTGCAATTTAATCAAAATGTAGGTAGATTAAGACTGAGCTCTAGTCATCCAACCTTGCAACACCTGTTTGATCTCTGCAAAATACAAAAAAATACAAGGAAATATAAGAGTTGATTTTGGCAAAGCTGTAGCATGCAAAAACAATGGGTGGATGAATTTTTTTAATTTTTGCAGCACTTCATAAATGATTTTTATGATTTTTTAATGTTTTTTTAAATGTTTTTTATATTTTTTTCTTAAAGAATAAAAATATTTTTTTGAAAATATAAAAATTTCTATAATAGAACAATAGAACTTAAGAATATAAATCTAAAAAACAAAAAGAATATTTTATATTTAGAAAGATGAATGAGAAAGAATAGGATATGTAGAGTTAAATTAACCATCATGAGTGAATTCATAAGATTTTAGAAAGTTTTATTTTATAAAATAAATTATTTTATTTTATTTTAGATGATGTCACCATACATGTTGATGTCATCTTTTAGTTGATTTTTGATAACTTAAAAAGCTAATGATGTCATCCTTAGAAGGCCCATTTTTTATGTAAATTTCCCCTAAACTCAATGATTAGAAAGCTAGACCCATCTATTTTTGTGTTCACCCATTAGAGGGCCTGCCTTGGTGGGAAAAAGTACTCACCCCAAGGGAACGACCCAAGAGGTAATGGGCTAAAGCCAAGTCCTTCTAAACCACTATATAAATTTGTGATTGCAAGGAAAGTTTGCAATCAACAGGATGGTACATGATAGCTCTCCCCCAATATCTTTATGATACATGAAACCCTTATTCTAAGGGTTGGGAGACCTCTCAAGGGAGTTTATCATTGTATCCCTTGAAATAGATGCCGTTACTAGACACCTCTTGTTTTTAGAAGGCTAGCCTGTCGGTCATTGCTTGGTATGGTGCAAGGCATAGTATCATGCCTGAAGTTACTCACTAATAACTCCCTTGAGGATAGCAAATTCCTGGGAAGTGACTACCCAACAATTTGAAGTTGGTGCACCCGAGAAGTGAGTGTCATGTAAGGGGGAGCTAGTTCCACCAAACTTCTAAGCTATCCGCTCTTGAGAAGGAGAAGTGTTCAACACTAATCTGGGGTATTGCAATGGGCCTATACCAAGTATAGACACCTTTCCTACTAGAATTTGGTACTTTTTTTCTTGTTACAATTTCATATCAAACCATACCAAAAAAAATTTCTTGATACTATATGTTGTACTCTTTGCCAATCATATTTCTTTAGAAAAAATCAAAAACTGGATCAAAACCATTCGAAAACATCAAAACTATCAAAAATACATTTTGGAAAACTGCAACTATCAAACATAGAGCCATAACTATTATTGTAAACCACAATTGAGACTTGAAAAATCGCAACTAAATTTCTAAAACGCAATTGCTGAAAATAAAGTCGCATTTGACAAACTGAACTGCAACTATGAGCCACATTTTCTGAAAAATGAGCCGTAATTGTCTACTAAATAAAAACTTTTGAAATATATGTCCAAAATTCGATCAAAAAATTTTCACAATGACTTTTGACTGATAAACCAGAGACTTGTAAGATTTACTAGTTCATTTTAGGCATTCCCATTAGAAAAAACATTGCATTCCTCAATCCTTTGCATTGCACAAATTGAACCCTCATTCTTAGGTTGCACCTAAACCTTCATATTTTAAACATAGGGAGACTTTTGAGCTTTTGGAAATTCTTGGCTACATATTCTATTTTTCATTGACCATTGTCCTTGTCATTTTCTTATCATTGTGACTTTATCAATTTTGATTCTTAGTCTTGTGTCCTAGTCTTGGTTTTTCTCTTATGGTCAATGACACTTGGAATTTGTGGCCTTGGGTTCACATTAGCTTGATTATCATCCTTTGTTTAAAATTCTAGCCTTCCTTTGCATTTCCTTTCCCTCATTTAGACTCATACTGCTTAGATTGCATCTTACATCCTTATTCTAAAAATACAAAAAATAGCTCATTTTACCTTAGCATCATATCAATATTTCATCCATTAGCCTTATTGTCCTTGCATTTTTATATCCCAAAAATACAAAAACATAGTTTATCTCCATCTTAGCCTTAGTTGCATTATTACCTTAATCCTCAATTAGCATCATTTAGTCACCTTATCATCATCCTTGATCATCAGCCAATCTTTAGCATCCTTTAGCATTCATTATCCCCATCCTTTGGACATTATCATCCTTGCACTTTCATATCCTAAAATCCAAAAATCCAAAAACATAGTTTAGTTCATCACCATCCTACATTACCTTTCAACTTGGAAAACCCTCACATGGTTGAAACGAGATCAAAAACCAAACAAAAGGACATGAATTTCCTAAGCGACCCTTTTCCCAACAATATCATAGATTCAAATCACTCTACACCTTGAAAGAATACACCACAAAGAGAAAAAAGTGACCCTTGGGAAGACCTAAACCTAGAATAATTCAACAAGCAATTAATCCCTCAAGAAATTGAAAGGGCTTATCAAGATCCAAGAGTTTTAAGCATAGTTGATCAACTTGTTAGTGCCAATCTAAACAAATTTTTCTATGCACTAGCTAAAAATGGTGCCAAGTTACTTCAAGGTTTTGACGTATCAACCATTATAAAAGAAGAAACTTAAAATCCATTTGGAATGCCCTCATCACAACAAGTGTAAAACATACCCCTTGGGACAACCACACACATGACTACCACTACCACCACACACATCCCAAACATTCCAACAATTGGAAACAAGGTAACCCATACCGCCGCCACACAGGGACAAACTTTCACACTTGGAAATTCCTCAAACACCACGGGTAAGACCTTCATGAACCCCCTTTTTCCAAAACACAAACCAAGGTTCCACATCACAAGGTCCTACACATTTGATCCAAAGTCTAAACCAAGGTCACACACCATTGATCTAAAATGAAAACCAAGGTTCTATACCTACATCCCAAAATCCAAATCAAGGGTCCTTATTCCAATTCCAAAGTACACCTTCATCAAATCAACTTCCACCAAATAAGCCTAGAAAGGTGCATATTGTCTCATGAAAGGTCTCAAATCAAAACCATAATCAAGGGTCTACTCCATCACTTCAAAATACAAATCAAGGGTCCCTTCCATCATTCTAGAACTATACTCAAGGACCTACACCTTCACTTCCAAATTCCAATCAAGGGACCATTCCTCCATTTCAAAATGTCAATCAAGGACATACACCTTCACTTCAAAATTTCAACCAAGGAAACATACCTTCACATCAAAATATCAATCAAGGGGCTACACCTTCATGGAAAAAAATAAAAATCAAAACATGAATCAAGGGTCTATACCTCAACTCCAAAATACCATACCAAATGCAAACATGACCTTTAGAAAAAACCTAAACACCAATTTCATTCCAAATAAAAACAACACACACCCATATGGCAACCAAGGTCCCATGTCACAAAGCATCAATCCTAATCCAAAACCAACATATGACCTTAATGCCAATGCTATGAAATCTCACCAAAACAACACAACACCGTCCCTTGCATACTATTTGATACAACACATGTAGACCCTTGAACAACGAATGAAAAACATGCAAATAGGAACCAATCAGAAGACATATTTTGTGGAGGAGTTGTGCCCCTTTCCATTTGATTGAAATATATACATGCCACCCTTTCCCCCTCATTGCACAACACCACCTTTACCTAAATATAATGGGAAAGGGGATCCTGTAGAAAACATTTAAGAATTCAACACATCATGTATGGAAGTTGCATATGACCATACTTATTTGATGAGGTTATTCCCGCGAAGTCTCACAGGGGCAACCTTAGATTGGTTTGAACACCTTCTACTAGGAATCAAAACATGGGGTGAACTAGTTGATAAATTCATCAATCATTTTGCCTTCAACATTAAAAATGATGTCACCCTTGAAACATTGAGCATGACCAAAAAAGAGGAAGGGGAATCACTTACCTCATTCTACCAGAGATGGCAAGGCTTGGCTAGCAAATTCCCTTGACACATTCTTGAAAAAAAACTTGTGACCATGTTTGTAGAAAACCTTAATGAAGAATTGATGAGTCAAGTTCAAATCCAATATTGCACAACCTTTGAAGAGATTCTTGAGAAATGTGTCCTTATTGAGAAAGGTATTATTACCCGAGGATTGGTCAAGATAAATAGAGAAAATCCAAAACCCAACAATGAGAAGAGAAAATACTGGTCCCAAAATAAAAATATCACAAATGACACAATTGTTGATGCCAAACTAATAACCAAAGTACCAATCATTCAACTTAGAGGTCATTCTTCATCAAACACATCCAATATACTAAATACCCAAACACAAGGTCAAAACCAAATGCTAAACGTTGTCCAAAACAACCAACAAGGAAGAGGTCATCCTCATGTCAAGAGAACATACACCCCCTTGGGTGAACCTATCGAATTAGTCCACAAATGGATTTTACAATATAACGTCATCACACTACTAGACACCAAGAATTATGAACCTGATTGGTGGAAAGACGATGAATACTGTGAATACCACCATACAAAAGGACACAAACATCTAGATGTTGGACACTCAAGAATATCATTCAAGACCTTATTAAAGATCAAACCATTTTAGTTGATAATTCACAAGGAAATACCAATGCTGAGCATACCATATTCAAGACCCCTTTGCAAGACCATGATAAAGGAAAATCCTCTAGTTCAGGGAACAACAATAATGCCAATTATGCAGCTATCAAACATGATTACAATACTATCATTCTTAATCTAACACCCTTTGATGATCACATTGCCACTATCACCATAAACAAGCCAAAATCAGATTGTGTTGTTTCCAACCATAGAACCAAGATAACTATTCTAGGTCCGTCCACAAATCCTCAACCAAAAGGTCAATATAGCCTCCTAGAGTAGCTAGGGAAAAATACTACAAAAATTTCTATCTTGGAGCTCCTTCGCATCTCACCACAGCATAGAGCCATCCTTGATAAATCTTGCAAGAAGCCTCCATACCTACAAACCTATATTTCAATGAATTTCAGGCCATGGTTGAATACCTATCTATGCCACACCATGTCACCTTCTTTGAACAAGACTTTTCTACGCCAAAATTTAATCATATAGCCCCCTACACCTAGAAGTATGCGTTAATATACACAAGATCAAACAAGTCCTAGTAGACGATGGAGCAGGCCTAAATATTTGCTCACTAAATTTATTGAAAGAATTGGGATACTCTAAGAATTATATTTTATCAAACCAAGAAAATCATAATCAAAGCTTATGATGATGGTGAACATTCTTCTGAAGGTGTAATTTCACTTCCAGTGAGAGTTGGCACAACAATACAGGACATGATATTTCATGTCTTGGATTTAGAATTACATTACAATCTCCTCCTTGGCCACCCATGGATTCATGCCATGAGGGATATCCCTTCCAATTACCATCAATGCCTTAAATTCCCACACAATGGCACTGAAATCACTATTCTAGGTGACCCTGATCCTTTCCAATATTGTTCCAACCTCAAAGGAACTGTTGAGCATCAAGTGTCCATCAATCAAGAGGCCTCACCTTCCACTCCATCTCACTACATTGATCCTTCCACTCTTTTCAAATCATCCAATCCATTCATTACAACTTCCATTTCCAAGGTCCAGATCCAAGAAAAAGGATGCAGAGAATACGATATGAAGAGTCTCTTTTTCATCGACAAGTTACCGAAGTCACCAAAGTCATATGGTTTTACATCCTATGTAGCCTAAGGTTATTATCCACAACCCTCCTACCACCTTCACTAAATGAGGGGAACTTGCTAAAGAATCTCTAGATGACCACATTCTTACATGGTTGTACAAAGAAGAGGACATTGAAACTAAGAAATTTCCAATTTAATAGTATCCAAAAGGGTTCCAAATAATGAAGCAGCATGGATATGATGGACACAGCAGCCTTGGTCTTAATAAACAAGGAATGTTGGAACCTCGACAACCTCCTAAGCTAATAAGTCATCAAGGGCTAGGTTTTGTTCTAGTAAAAGTTACTATCCAAGCATCAGGTCACCTTCGAGTGTTGTTGCTAATGCTTCATATGAGATCTAAACATATGAGGACCCCTAGGATTATGATGTCAATTCCAATGAATATGAATGGGACTCCCTATCCTCCACCACTTTCATGGACCTTGATAAACTATTTGGGGAATTTGACCAAATGCTTACCATTGATTCCTCATGAAATCCACCAAGTAACCATCCAAGAATGCCTTTGACAAAAGAATCATGGCTCCAACACTACTTTTGGAAATCCATTGATCCAACCTCCTAGGAACTGGATGACTCAACTTTTTTCTTTACCCTGTCTACCTACACAATTACCCTTGACAACACCGATGATGGCTTACCTCTTGTCTACCCTCAACTCATAGATTGGGATCAATAGGGACCACTAAGTTTGGACACTTTCAAGAATGATGAAGCCATTGTTCAGTTCATGGGACTTCGTGATGGAATACCAAGTGGAGATCATAAATTTGGCTTTGCCATAGAACTCAATTATGTAGCATAGTTTGGTGAGGTCGTCTTGTCCTCTAGTCACAAAAGTGAAAACCAAAAAATTAAAAACTAAAATAATAGGTCTTCAGGTGAAAATCGAAAGGCACTTGTTGACTGTGAAAAAGTAAAAATAAAGGACATATTCAAAGGTGAAAACCTCTCTAAGGCACTAGAGGATGGAGGACAGGACTATCTCTGTATAGATTGAGAGAGACCACCATTGCTCATAAAGGAAACAAAAGAAGTAAACATTGGCACACAAGACAATTCTAGAATCATACAGTTAGTAGCATCGTTGACCATCAAGGAAAAACATGAGTTCATAGCATTCTTCTCAGAAGGACAAGTCAATTTTGCATGGTCATATGCCGATATCCCTGAATTGGATCCCAAATTGGTTCTACATTACTTACCACTGCTACCAAATGTCAATCCATTCAAACAAAATTTGAGAAAGATGCACCCCCAAATTGCACTCCTTGTTAAGGTAGAACTAAAAAAGCTCTTGGATGTAAAATTCATTCACTCGATTGATTATGCAAAATGGTAATCAAATCTAGTTCCTGTCACAAAACTGAATGGTCAAATCAGAGTTTGCATGGATTTCTGAGACCTCAACAAAGCTTGTCCCAAAGATGATTTTCCTCTGCCAAACATTGACAACATAGTAGATTTAACTACTGGACATGAGATGCTCTCATTGATGGATATATTCTTGGGTTACAATTAGATACGAATTGCCACTGAAGATCAAGCAAAGATAGTTTTCACATGTTCTTGGGGAACTTTCTGTTGGAATGTCACACCTTTTGGACTAAACAATGTTGGAGCTACCTATCAAAGAGCCATGACTACAATTTTTCATGACTATATGCATGTCCTTATGGAATATTATGTTGATGAACTTCTCTCCAAATCTCTAGAATGGAGTGGACACTTGGCAATATTGGACAAGATTTTCACTTGACTTGAAAAATGTCAACTCACTAAATCCAAAGAAATTTGTTTTCAGGGTCCAATCAAGAAAACTCCTAGGATATATTGTATCTCATAGAGGAATAGAAGTTGATCCCGTTAAAGTAAAATATATCTTGGAAATGCCACCACCAACCAATATCAGTCAGTTAAGGACATTACAAGGAAGGTTACAATCAATTCGTAGTTTCATTGCTCAACTAGTTGATAGGACCCACCATTCCAAAATCTATTACGAAAAGGGATTCCCTTTAATTGGACCAAGAAATTTCAAGAAGAATTTGATCAGATCAAGAATTACCTCTTGACTCCATTAGTTCTCATGCCTCCTATTGATGGAATACATCTAATACTCTATGTGACATCTACTATATTAGCATTAGGGGCATTACTAGCACAAAATGACAATGATGGAAAGGAAAGAGCAATACTCTATATCAGTTGCACTTTGGTCAGATATGAGTTAAAATATAGTCCTATTGAATGAGCATGTATAGCAGTGGTATTCGTAGCATAGAAACTAAGATACTAAATGTTAAATCACAAGACAAAATTGATTGCCAAAATTGATCCACTAAAATACCTTCTCAACAAAGTAGCACTGACAGGAAGACTAGCTAAGTGGGTCATTATTCTAAGTGAGTATGGCATTGAATACATTGACTGTAAAGAAATAAAGGGACAAGTGATAACCGATCAACTCACTGATGCACCCATGAAAGTAGACCATCCTCTAATAATTGATTTTCCAGATGAATCAATCTTTGTTATAGAAACACTGACATCATGGAAGATATACTTTGATGGATCCTACATGAGTCATGGTTTAGCAGCTAGCATCTTGTTTGTTACACCTCAAGGAGATTCAATTCCCAAATCATACCGAATAACATTTCTATGCACAAACAACCTGGCTAAGTATGAAGCATTATTAACGGGACTCTGAATGGAAATAAAATAGAAAATTAAAGAAATTTAGGTTTACTATGACTCTCAATTAGTAATTAAGCAAGTCAATGATGATTATGACACCAAGGATGAGAAATTGACACCCTACAAGTGCATGGTAGACAGCTTTAGACTTTACTTTCATAATATTTCTTTTGAGTAGATACCAAGAATCTAGAATAAAGCAGTTGATGCAATGGCCACAATCAAATCTCTATTAGACATTCCCAACAATGCCTCACAATATGATTTCTTGGTAGAACAACAGTTGATCCCTATGTTCAATGTCCCTAAAATCAAAATTGTGTGTGAACTTGTTGATCTCGAATCCCCTCGGTACAGAGATATTTATAGTTACTTGCATGACCAAATTATCCCTCCTAACTTGTCCCTTAACCAATGCAAAACCTTTATCCGACAAGCATCCAAATATGCCATCATCAGAGATACCCTGTATCGTCATAGTCGAGATAGTATCCTCCTTCAATGTCTCAACTCAAATGAAGCACAAACAACCTTACAAGAGGTACACCATGATATATGCAAAGCTCACTCTATTGGTCAAACCTTAGCCAAAAAGCTAATGAGAACAGGATATTATTGGCCTATGATGGAACATGATGCTTATCATTTTGTGAAGAAAATGCACCAATGTTAGATTCATGGAGATCTTATACATGTGCCAGCTCAAGAATAATAGCCACTTACTTCTCCTTGGCCATTTTCTCAGTGGGGACTCGACCTCATAGGAAAGATCCATCCCACCTCTACTAATGGAGATAATTTTATCCTTGTCACTACTAAGTACTCTACAAAATGGATCTAATCCATTCCAATGACTTACATTACTAGAAAGAAGATAGCCAAGTTCATCCTAAATTACATCATTTGTCACTATGGTATCCCACAGTCCATCGTCACTGACAATGGTCACCCTTTTAAAAACTAGGATGTCCATGAGCTTTGTGAAAAATTCCATATCCAACATCATTTTTCCACTCCATATTATGGCCAAGCCGAGGCATCTAGTAAGACCATCCTAAAAATCTTAAAAAGGACTGTCAATGACATTGGCCGTGGTTGGCACGTACAACTCAATCCTATTTTATGGGCTTACTGTACTAGTATTCATACTCCAACTAGATCCACACCATATTCCCTTGTCTATAGATCTAAGACAATACTTCCTATAGAGGTTGAGTTACCCTCTTTGTGAGTCTCCATGCAAGGCTTGATTGATCAAGAAGAATATCGTGTATCCTATCTACATGAGATAGAAATATTGGATGAAAAGAGATAGAATGCATTGACACATTTACAAGAATATCAGAATCTCCTTCAATGCAACTACAACAAGAAGGTATGACCTAGAAGCTTTGACATTGGTGACTTAGTCTTGAAAGAAAATCTGAAGAATCAAGCAGAACGAGAAAATCCTAGAAATTTTGAACCTAATTGGTTGGGCCCCTATATTGTCACAACATCATATGGATTAGGTGCTTCTCAACTATCTACTCCTGAAGGAGAACCATTGTTTGAACCAATCAACAACATGCACCTTTGCAAGTATTACACTTGATTCTCAAAGTATTCCTTTAAAAGGTCAAAAATACAAAAAAATAAAAAAAATAGTCTCCCAGATGAAAACTTGGCAAATAGGCGTCTTGGTGACAACAAAAAATGGAAAAAATGGAAAAAAAAAAATAGTAAAGAGAAATAATTCATCCAAAAGTGAAAACCACTTCGATGGCACTTTGGATAAGTACCATGGTGTTGGCAAATGGGCGCCATGTGTAGTCAGCCTATGCTCCTTCATCTATTGTCACTCCATTTGTTCTTACATCCTTCCACTTATCCATTCACACATGTCACTTATACATAATAAAGCTTCATCATCTCTTCCATGGCCTGGGAACCACTAACATTTAGCATCCTAATCATTCTTCACATTTGCCGCTACCCCTCATGCATAATAAATTGGTATATGGCTGGGGGAAATTCCTTGACTTACATGGGAAAATAACACATGGTATCAACTTTTCGAAACATTTCAAAAATCCAAACAAATCAAAAAATGTCCAAATCAAAAAAAAATCATAAAACTTCAAAATACAAAAAATCATAAAACTTCAAAATCCAAAAAAATCATAAAATGTCAAAATCCAAAAAAATAATAAACGTCAAAATCCAAAAATCATAAAACTTCAAAATCCAAAAACATAAAACTTCAAAATCCAAAAAAATCAAAACTTCAAAATCCAAAAAATCATAATAATTAAAATCCAAAAATCATAAAACTTCAAAATCCAAAAAAATCATAAAACTTCAAAATCCAAAAAAATCATAAACCTTCAAAATCCAAAAAAACCATAAAACCTTCAAAAATCCAAAAACAATGGAGAACTTCAAAAATTCCAAAAATAGAGCCTAAGTCTGAGTCTAAGTTAGTTTTTTTTAGAGTGGTCAAACTACGTTGTCTCTGTGCATTTGCTCTGTAGGCATGGCTCATCTTAAATGGGCCCCTAAGATATTAGGTTAGTCCTTTTAGGTTTTCCAAATAAAATCATGAGTCCGTCTTTTTTCAAATAAGATAAATTCAAGTTGTGTCAAACTACGAGGTCTTTGATTCTTCCAGTTAGGTGCCTTTTCAACACTTATCACTTGGTCGACTTTACCAGATATGTCCTCCCTGTAGTTGGGCATTGTCACATCACTTGGTCATAGCAATCAATATTTGTCAAACAATCAATCAATTTTGTCATCTTGGTCAATCAATCACTTGGTCATATCAATCAATCCTTGTCAAACAATCAATCAATCTTTGTCCTTCCTGAAGCTAGGAATAGTTAATTAAATCAACATCTCAACCCTTTTCAATGTATCAATCAATCCTTGTCAACCTATCAATCAATTTAATCATCTTGGTCAACTTAAACAATCAATCTTTGTCCTCCAATCAGTCAATCATCTTATCATCAACCAATCTATCAGATCATCAATCTTAGTGGAATGGGGCATTATGTCATTTGTCTCATTCAATCTTATCTATTTTCTTTTATTAGGATGTTCCCTTCTTGAGATTGGACTCTGTAAATTTGGTCATTCACCTTAAGCAGGATATGTCATTCTTGCAGTTAGGTGCCTTTTCAACACTTATCACTTGGTTGAATTTATTATATATGTCCTCCCTATAGTTTGGCATTGTCACATCGCTTGGTCATGTCAATCAATCTTTGTCCTTCCTGAAGCTAGGCACAATCAATTAAATCAACATGTGAACCCTTTTCAATGTATCAATCAATCCTTGTCAACCTATCAATCAATTTAATCATCTTGGTCAACCTAAATAATCAATCTTACCAATGTTATTGACAAGCACTATCCCTATTGGAAAACACTTTAATGGTCTTGATTTTTCTTATCTTTTTCATTGATGATTCAGTCATGTTACTAGTCTCCTTGAGGATGTGTTATTAATGGATTTAGAGGGACAAGATCATGGCTTCTTTTCTTTGTTTGTTGTCAATGGTTTTTCTTTGTAAAAATACTAGGACAATTGGGTCCTTAGTATGAGCTGGGACATTCCTTGTCTTTTCACTGCTTGTCTCTCCAAAATGGTCACCTTGCACACCTTGGTCTATGTCATACCATGGTGTTTGTGGTCCATTTCTAACATTTTTGATGCCCAATGATGATAAATATAAAAATGTAAGCATGAAATTTGGTTCCCTTATCATTCCTGGTCTAGGTTTCCATCTCCCTTATCTTTTCCATGCTAACATGCATCTCTTCCATCTCCTCCACACTAGCATTTCTTCCATCCACATCCTAATAGAGTCCTGTGACACACAAAAACATCTTGCATACATAATCATGTTAGATTGTATCATAGAAAGAACCCTTATCATGGACATCATTTTCATATTAGGTCACATATATTTGCATAAGAAAATACAAAAAAAGGAATCCATATAACATCACCATGTTAGCATCATGTGCATTATGCATTTCATCATAGCGTTACATCCCATATCACATAGTATTACATTCCATATCCATTTGCATTACATTTCATACAACACCACATTTTACATTATGATTCTTCACATCACATATTGCATTGCATTTTACATTACATGCCATACACACTATATTCCATTAACACATCGCATTAAGCATCACATTTTGCATTTACATTATGTATTTTCCATCAAACATTTTGCATTATCATACAAGCATTACATTACATCAACACATTCCATATCACATTGCATTAGAACATTTCCATTATATCCATCATTCACACATAGCATAGTAAAATCATCCATAGACCATCCATGCATTACATCATTTGCATTTAATTCATCCATATTGCATATAGATCATAAAAATCATAAACATAATCATACAACATAATAATAAAGCATAGTAGATCATCACATCATCATATACAATGCATCAAATAAATACCATAATCATAGCATGAGTATCCATCACATAACATATCTTCATAAATGCATAAACACATCATAATGCATATCATTAACTGCTTCCGAAATCATATAAATATCGCTCAAAAAATAAAGTGTCACAAAACAATGTCAAGATGTGTGTCCAATAAAAGTGGAGCTCACAGGCTCAATGATAACATAATAGTGTCCATATAACAACAGAAATACCAAGAGGCTCTATCTGGAACTGTCCTAATCACCTGGGGCATCCTCTCTATGTGGTACATCTTTGGCCCTGTGCTCTATAGTAGGAGGCCTATCATACAAAATGAACCACTTGGCATCTGATGTCTCACCCTGGGACCTACTCCGTGTCTACATGTTATGAGTCCTATTGTGCCCTCTACCTTGTGAGCTACTCTCTATCTCAGAAAATGTGGGCTCCCTCCTCTCTGGAGGTACCAATCTCTCATACAAGTCTCTATAATATTGGCTACACCTAATCACCCTGGAATACTCTTCGGAAACCTTGACAACAAACCTATTGCATGTAGTTGTGAACTCAATCATCCACTGGCTAGTCTGTTGTCGGTTGATGACTGCCAGATCCCTCTCTACTTGAAATTCATCCCTCTTAGCCTTAAGACTATCCCTCTCCATGGTAATTGTCCTCAACTATGCTTCAAGGGCCTGCACTCGAACCTGCAAGGCAGCTATCCTCTGCTCTGTTGACCCCTCTCCCTCTCCACTCCTCACCTCCTTTGGCATCTCGTCATCACCCATGATGATCCTCTCATGAAGGACCCACTCTTCCTTTTCCATCTTAACCTCCTCTCCTCCTACTTGCTCTCCCTATCCCCCATTACCACCTCCCTCAACCTTCATGGCCTCTGGCTATTTCATCTCCACTGTAGGCACCTCCGCATGCTACTCGTTGGCTTGTACCAACACCTCTGCTACTATTCAGACATCTAGCTGATCCTCCTCCATCTCTTCCTCCTCCCAACCTATTTTCATCCTCTATCCCTCCCCAATCCCCCCCATCATTCCCCTTTCCTCCTCCATCTCCTCTACCTCTCCCACCTCTACCTCCTCGTCGGCCTCTCATACCCCTAACTCGACACTCTACTGGCACTGGATGTTGTGGATTGTTCAATGAAATAGATATATGAATGAGCCACTAGGCATCATACTCTGGTGTCATTCTTGTGTCTGCATCCCCTCCTCTCCACTCCCAATCTAAGGCATGTATAGCATTGATCTCCTACTTAGTTGTAGTAACGATAATCTATGGACCCCAAGGATGCACTTCATGGGAGGACCACCCATACTCTGCTATCCCAACTGGAACTCCTTGTATCTCATCAAACTATCTTTGCACCCTCTCTAAGAGATACATCTCAATAATGTGTTGTGACTACACTGTTCACCTAACCAGATACCGTGGCTATCGACACCAAGGTAAGTGGTCATCCTCATCTATCCATATTTGGAAAGTCCTGTAAGGTCTCCAAATGAAGCTCACCAATGTCTCTATACCATGTATCCAATATCCCACATTGCCAACATGTTTCTGAGTCAGTTCCCCCTGATATAGATCAACATATGGTGTGGTTCCCACCACCTGCCGAGCCACTAGTGGGTGAAACACTACTATGTGGTCTCATGCCCAAACTGTGAGCAAGGTCACACCATAGCTCAAGCTCATCCCATCTCTATAGACAATATCATACAACTAAAAATAAAGCATAGCCAATAGACATGGCCCCCATGTGTAGACTGTCCTATGATGAACCATCGACCCCAACATCTCTCTCCAACCAATTGAGAATCCATGACCCCTACGGTCTGAAATTAGAACTCTACTATCAAAGCACATAGAACATAGTCAAATCGGTCTTATGTCTCCACCAAGGTCTCCCATCGGATCTCATACCCCTGGATCACAAGCTCAACATCATCCTCAGTATCATAGTACTCATGCATGGCCTATAGTCCCCATGTCGATTGTATCGTACCTACGCACCGCGAATGGGTAACCTCGAGATCTTGTATACATCCTCTAGGGTGATTTTCACCTCCCACGTTGGTAAATGGAAACTACTCATCTTTGAGTGCCACCGCTCCACTAGCATTGTCAACATGCCCCTATTCACCCTAATAGTGGGCATATATATCACATAGAATAGACCAAGCTCTAGCAGCCCATTCTTCTCATCATCATCTAACTAGTCCCATAGTCATAACATGTCTATTTTGGACTCTCGTGTGTAAAAAGGAGGAAGACGCACCTAAAATCATCAAGAAACCCATAACATCAATCTGAAACCTCTATTTGACCTATCAAACCTAAATTGGCCAAGTCAAACTTTCCTAGCCTAGGGAAAATTTTTAATTAGGCAATTCCATTGCAATTTTTACCAAATGCGTCACATAAACTTATAACCAGTCTGCAACTGTAAATGCATGACATTCCTAACACATGTGTCACTTTGGCCCATGTATGCATCACACTCAATCACTTACATCTTTCCTGATCGCATATGCTGCTCGAAAAGTCACTTGCATCACAAAATTTCATGTGTCGCCCTGTAAATGCCCCTACCTCTATCCTAATGCACTTGTATTGTGCCTAGATGATTGTAGCAAACCACTTATCGAATGCATCAAACACGATGAAAAATGTGTCCCACATCGTGCAATGCAATTTTCTACTAAATTATTTCCTATATTAAATGCACGTGAAATGAAAAAATTAAAACGGGTTTGTATTACGTACTAGGGTGCGCACTCCCTCAGATCGGCAATGTGTGTGGATCTGATACGCATGGTGGGAAGCCTCTAGAACTAGAGACATTTTCACTATCTAATCACTCTGAGCTCTCAAGAATTTTAAATTTGGAATATGAAAATGACCCTTTTTCAAACTTAAATTGCCATTTATAGGTTCAAAATTGGGGTTTTTGACATGTCCTGCCTTCAGGTCACACCTTTTGACACCCCTAACCTCAAATTTGACCTTGTTATTGATCTTGAATTCTGATTTTGTCTTGATCATTGAATTATTGGCCTTCCATTTGTCTTATTGGTATAATTTTCCAAATTTTTGAACAACTTTAAAAATTTGTCAAATTTTCCCGAGGGGGTATACCTTTACCTTGCTTTCACTGGGGCATCCTAGAGTATCTCTTGATTGAATTTATTTGACACAACATTATGAACTACATTATGTCAAAGAGGGGCAAAATGTAGACACTGAAAAATGTCCTAATTCTACAAGTGTCATTTTTCTTGGTCATCATCCTCCGATAATTGAATAATTTTAATTATTCAATTACATTTGATCACATTCCTCTATTAATTAATGTTGGAAGATTGAAATCACTAAGAGGGGGGGTGAAGCAGTGATTTATAAAAGTCACAAAATTTTTGAGTTCAGTGTTCACTTTTAAACCAAGAATACAAATGACAATTTGTGAAGTAGACTTGGCTTGTGTATCGACTAAGCATATGAATAAGACATTGGTATGAATAGACTTAAATGAACTATTTGCGCTTTCCCTTGAATGAAAGTTCATAACATTCACTAGACAGCTTCAGTATAAACATTTGTAGAAATTAAAAGACAATCATTCAATATTGATAAGTACAAACATCACAATCTAGCCACATTATCATAACAAAGCAATGACATTATAAGACCATGAATTTGTCAAGTGGAAAACCCTCTTGGGTAGAAAAACCACTCCAAAATGATTCCTTACTGGCTTATATAAAACCACTGTTTACAATGCCTTATAGGAAGAATTTAGAGCACCCACTCTAGGAGCACCAACCCCTTACAAATTTAGGAACACCCATTCCAAGGAGCACCAACCCCTTACAGATTTAGAGCACCAACTCCATTACAATGCAACACAATTACAGTATTCTATCAGAACCCTAGAAGTGCAAATTTCGCAACCCTAGAATTTCAATAGAAGACTATGAAAATCCTCATTAAGCACATTGAAGAATGTTGTATGAGAATGAAAACATCTTCCTGAAATACAATAATATGAGAGTCATAATAAATATTTTCAATGCAATACAACTTTTACACAATGTGTCTGAAGCTTCACAGTCCTCTCTCAAGAACCCAACTTTTAAAGATATTCAATACTACCAACTGTTGTACACAAATTTGTTAAAGATAAATCTTAAAATCTCATTTTCTTCTTTCAGTCATCACAAATAAAACCTGGAATCATCTTTTTAAAGCCACTGTGAATGAGTAGTTTCAACAACTGTAAACCATCTCGGGTTAGGGTTACCTGAGCTTTCAACTAACATTATTCAATTTGAGCAAGAAATATAATCTACTAAAAAACATAGGAGGGTTTTCATAATACCCAATGACTTAAAAACCCTCATTAACCACATAACCCATAACTGTCAAACAGTTTGATTCTTTGTTCTTCAAAAACAAATAATATAGGATTCTTTTGATACCATTAATCAATTGTTTTAGCATGAAAAACTCAAGGAAAAACTGAAAGTATGCAAAGGTTTTTCTTTCACCTGTTCACGGTGGGGGAAAATGAAACAAATACCATAAAAAAATATTGAAGACCATCGTAACTGTCCAGCTAAAAGGTAGACCAACTTCCACAGTCGTAGCTCATACTAGCTCATAACTAGTATTCCAATTTTGAAACTAGAGTGATGAAGATTCCAAACAATTCTTACTACCAGCAAGTTCCAACAAAACAACATGCTATCCATGGTAGCCAGGGTTTCAAATCCTTCAACAATAAAACTGCCCTAAAAATTATTTCTTTCAAAACTATCAAGGACTTTATCAAATTCAATGATGATTTGAGGTATGAGAAAATCAAACACAATGATTAATAAACCACAATAATGTCTTAGACTTCGATGACAAAAAAATAATAATGCCCAACATTATAATGAGATGTCACAACCACACGTATGCTTTTCCAATTATGGTTGTTGGCCTTTTCAAAAATAGCTTGTAATAATAAAAACTTTTAGAGCCTGATACCATATAATATTGATTTCACTGCCATGTGACTTTTAACAAAGATAACTCCAAAATGAACTGAAATAACCACCCGATATGCCAAGGTAATCAACAATACAATAAGCCAAAAGAAACCAATTAAGGTTTATATTGTATGCCACATTACTTCAATGTTGATTATCATAGCAAGGCTCGTATAGAGAAGTCACCTTATAATGCCCATGTAGAAAAATCAAAGAACCATTGACATGATGATATTGTCAAATCAAGAATGCCATGAGATATGCAATAGAAATGTGCATAAACACATTAAAATGTAACAAGAAAGACCAAATGACCTTAGTCACCTAAGGAATGATTGTTTTGACAAACTAAACCTATACAATGCCTTATCATATGATCCTAAAAAAGATAGATTATGAATAATCTAAAAGTGAAGTAGCATCAATCTAAAAAACCAAATTTTTTCAACATGTAAAGATGACAATCAACCAATATGCTAAACAAGTAAGCAAGTGTCATCATGTATACCATGTGTGCCATGATCAACCTGAATACCTTGATCACAACATCATGCATCCTTTCCTTATATGATGTTCATGTGAGATGCACTTCTAATACAATCTCCTTGAAATATGTATTTGACACAATGCCAACAGAGATAACTCTATAAAAAATTATACCTTGCTAGAAGACTATGCTCACTGTCCATGACGTCTAAGAAACCTAACTTGTAGCATCCTAAAAAATAAATATTTTCAGTACAAATATGCATCAAGAGCCCATAAAAAAATGTAGACAGAGCCAAGGAAATCATGATATAAGTTGAACCAAAACATATGCCACCAAGATTGGATCATCCAATCTGTATAACCTATGTGCATGTATTATCCAAATCTTTTGTCACAATGTCAAAGATACATATCATTCAAAGACAAATTGAGCACAAGCAACTGAATACACCATCTACATATCATATGACAAACAACCAATCAGCATCCTCGAAACTCACATGCTAAACAACCAATCAGCACAACGTGTAGCTTTTCAGTGTCAATCAAAGAACACTATGCATCAAGAACCGGTTTTGTCATCAAGGACAAACATCACACATCACAAACAACTGAGAGTCAACAATTAAATAATTTTAATTGATTAGGATAGAATAAAGATTAGAAGGTGAATTAATTGATCAATTAAAATTATTTAATTTCTTCAATAATTAAATAAATCATTATTTATTTAATTATTGATCTTTCATCATCTGTCTATAGTTAGATAATTATTATTATTTAACCTTTTATTCTTCTATAATTAAATAATTGCTGAAATTATTTAATTGCATGTCATTCTCCTCTTTTGAATAAATAATTCAAATCAATTATCCATGACTAATTTTCATCTCTCCTTTTAATTAAATTGATTAATTTAATTAAATGCTCCTTTTTCATTTTCTCCAAATAAAGAATTTGGATAAATTATTTATTTGCCACTTGTCCCTTTCCTCCATTTTTGAATAAATAATTTAAAATAAATTATTATGCATCTCTTTTGGTCAAAGATGACCTATCATTAACCCTTGTCATAGCCTTTATTTTTGTCATAGTCATTGGGCGTCATAGTCGTTGATGTCATAGCTCTTCCACGAATGGCATATTCTGGTTGCATCAATTCTCAACCATTGATCTTGGCATCTTTCTAGAATTTTGATCTTGGCCATCCATTTCGTAACCTCCCTCTCATCCATTCTCATCCATTGATCTTGGAATCTTTCTAGAAGATCGATCTTAGTCATTTGTTCAAATGGTTGTCTATAAAAGCAATCTTCCTCTCCCATTTTCAACTTAACAACCATTTTTCCTCTAACTTTCTACTTACCATTTGCAGGTTTCACACAAGAATTACAACAAATCTGAGGGAAAATTTGCATAAGGAGAAATAGGAGAGCAAGAGAAGTAATCAACTATGATGGGGAGTGCTTTATTTTTTGTTTTTCATTCTTCATTTTGTCCATTATTTGTGTTCTCCTGTCTTGATGTGGTTTTAATAGCTTAGAAGTGTTGGTTGTCACTTATTCTAGGCTAGGAACTCTCTAACCCCATCTTACAAGACCAAACCAACACATTTGACAATCTAAACCTAGATGAATTCAACAAGAAATTGACTCCAAAAGAAATTGAAAGAGCTTACTAAGATCCAAGGGTTTTGAGCATGGTTGATCAACTTGTTAGTGTTGACCCTAATAGATTCTTCTATGCACTAGCCAAAAAGGGTTCCAAACTCCCTCAAGGCTTTGATGTATACACCATTGTAGAAGAAGATATCCAAAATCCATTTGCATTAGCGATGCCCTCTTCACAACAAATTTCAACTATACCACTTGGAACAACTTCACACATGACAACCACTACTATACATATCCCTAGCATCTCTACATTTGGAAAAAAAGTGACCCATCCTATTACACAAGCACAAAATTTCACATTTGGAAGCACATCAAATTCCATGGGTAAAACCTTTATAAATCATCTCTTTAAAAACAAAAAACAAGGTCCTATATCACAAGGTCCCACACCCTTAATCAAGGTCCTATACCTACACTTCAAAACATGAACCAAGGTCCTTCATTCCAATTTCAAGGCACACCCTCATCAAATCAAAGCCAACCAAACAAATCAAGGAGGATTAACATTGTCCCATGAAGGGTTCCCAACTAAAATATTAATCAAGGACCCACCCCATCAAACCAAAACATTAACCATGGACCTATCCCATCATTCCAAAACATTAATCAAGGACCTACCCCATCATTCCAAAAAATTAATCAAGGACCTACCCTAACATTTCAAAATACTAATCAAGGACCTACACTATCTTTCTAAAATACAAATCAAGGACCAAAGATGGTGAACAAGAAATAATCCTAGTTTACCAAATAAGAAGGGGAGTCACTTACCTCATTTTACCAAAGATGAAAAAGTTTTGTTAACAAGTTCCCTTGTCACATTCCTGAAAAACAACTAGTCGCCATGTTTTTGGAAAACCTTAACAATGACTTGATGAGTCAAATTCAAATCAAATATTTCACAACTTTTGATAAAATCCTTGAGAAATTTGTCTTTATTGAAAAAGCTCTTGTCGCAAAAGGACTAGTCAAAGTACACAAAGAGAATCCAAAATCCAATAATGACAAAGGAAAATACTGATCCCAAAACAAGAATGTTACAAATGACAAAGTTATTGATGCCAAAGTGAACTAAAGGTCCAACCATTCATCTCAAAGGTCATTCCTCATCAAATACATCAAACATATCAAACACCCAAACACAGAGCCAAAACCAAACATTGAATGCAGTCCAAAACAATCAACAATGTAGAGGTCCTCCCCATGCTAAGAGAACATACACCCCATTGGGTGAGCCCATTGAATCAGTCCTAAAATAGCTTTTGTAATATAATGTCATCCAACTATCAGATATAAAAAATTATGAACCTTCATTGATCAAACCCGATTGGTGGACACTCAAAAATATCATTCAAGACCTTATTGAAAAGGGAACCATATCGATAGGTGATTCACAAGGAAAAAACAATGTTGATCATACCATATTTAAAACTCCCTTGCAAGATCATGACAAAGGAAAAGCCTCCAATTCATGGAATGACAACAATGCCAATTATGTCATCATCAAACATGTTATAACACTATTATCCTTAATGTAAGACCCTTTGATGATCACATTTCCACCATTAACATAAATAAGCCACTTTCAAAGTGTGTTGTCACCACTCGTAGAGACAAGATAACTCTTCTAGGACCTCTTTCTAATCCACAGTCGAAAAGCTAGTACAATCTCTTAAACTAGCTAGGGAAGACTCCCACATAGACTTCCATTTTGGAGCTCCTTTGCATATCACCACAGCACACAGCTATCCTTGATAAAGCATTGCAAGAAGCATCAGTACACACTAATCTAGATGTCAATGAATTTTAGGCCATGGTTGGATATCTAGCTAAGCCACACCATGTCACCTTCTCTAAACAAGACTTTTTTGCACAAAAGTCTGACCATAATGATGCCCTACACATTGAATTCTATGTTAATAAACATAAGATCAGACGAGTCATAGTAGACAGTGGAGCAGGTCTAAACATTTTCTCACTAAAAGTGGTGAAAGAATTGGGATACTTTGAGAATTGCATAGACCAAACCAAGAAAATTGTGATCAAAGCTTATGATGATGTTGAGATTCATTCTAAGGTGTAATTTCACTTCCTGTAAGAGTTGGTCCGACAATACAGAACACACTATTTCATGTCTTGGATCTGGATTTACACTATAATCTTCTCCTTGGTTGCCCATGGATTCATGCCATGAGGGATATTCCATCCACCTACCACCAATACCTCAAGTTCCTGTATAATGCCACTGAAATTACTATTCCTAGTGACCCTGATCCCTTTCAGTATTGCAAAAACCTAAAAGGAACTTGTTGATGACGATTTTACTCGCAACAACAAGGCGAATAAATTCTTCATAGACAAACTGCAAAGATCCTATCCTTCTTGAAATATATGGAACAAAGACAATCTAAAAGGGGAATCTGTTTTAACAGGAAAAGATTGACTCAATTCAATCCAAAGTCTCTGGTAGTCAGGTCTTGACTGTACTAGGTTCACTCTCAGGTATGATGTGATATTGTTGTTAATCTCAAAGGGAATATGGTTGTTTAAAATCATATATATTAGACACTAAGTTTCCAATTGGATCGTAAGAACAAATATCATGAAATCAAAAGATTTGAAATAATATTTCATGAACATCAACAATTTCCTTGCTATCACTTAAGTAGATTTAGCATTAAGCATTCAACAATTTCATAGAAAGCGAAATATTTTCAATAAATTTCCATTCATTCATCTTTTTTTTTGGAACATTTTCAATAATTTAAACATATATTCTAAAATAAAGCATAAAAATATTGAAAATTAAAATTTATCTCGGTTATTCTCCACACATGCCCCAAAGAATTAACCAAATCAAAGCAAACCACTTTATACTTCACTAGATTGCTTCAAAGCTACAAATAAAATGGTGCAAGCTTTTAAAGAGATGGGTTTTAGTTTGGACACCGAATAAGTTTTGTATGCACCCTAAATGATGCAACACATACTCTTGTTTGGTTCAACTAACAAAACAAACTACAAAAGATTGATGAGATAGGTAGCTATCAAATTGGCTCTAATATTGATCAATGTCTGCATGCATACAATTTTTTAGACCTCGGAATGATTCAGAAAATAGGAAAAAAGAATAAAACTTAAAAAAGTTTTGGCTCTTCCGACATCCACAAATTATGAGCTTAACTTAAAAAGAAAGATCCTCTGGACTTTTATAGAACACAAGGAATAGATAGGATAAGACAAATACATGAGAGGAAATCCAAGGGACAAATCATATCAAGGCACATGGAATGTAGTGACTAGCAAGAGAATTGCAATCAAAGTCAATGAAGGTCAACTCCAATTGCACATTGAAGCTCTTTGGGCTTTAATCTTTAATCATTAGGATTCCTTCTTGGAGCTATGGATTGAAAATCCCTTGAGCTCCCTTTGTGTTGATAATATTGTTTTGCTTAGCCCCAACCTGCACCTCATATTTTTGGATATCTCCGACCCCTTTTGAAGAAGTTTTCTCGCTTGCTCCACGTGTCCGTCGTTCGCTCCTTGTAGAATTTTCCTTCCTTGCTTCTTTATCGATCCTCATCGTGTCTCCACGTGTCAGTAGTGTGGGAATTTTTGAGCCTGCTCCCCTTGTGTCTCTAGTGAGGTCCACATGTGTGCCATGCAGCATCATTCTTTGGGTACCTGTTCGTGGACCCACAGTCAATGCTTGATACAAAGACTCCTCCATGTGTCTTCTCTATGGGGAGTTTCATTGTAAGGAAGGGAGGAATGAACGACGAGCCCCATCCTGTCGCCACATGTCCTAACCAACTCTATGGGCGAGCGACACATGTGTGCATGAGAATTTTGTTGCTTACACATTGGGACCACAACCATCATTCATAGGGGATGCATCTAGTTTGAAGGTGATTGCATTCTATGTTTTAGAATCTTTTTCTATTGGAATGGCCACAGTAAATCATTGTGATGGCCATCATTGCTAGTGCCAAGGAATATTTTTTGTTACTGGCTCTCAGGCAGTGGGATGTTTCTCTATATATATTGCTTTAGCTCTCTAAAAAGGGGTTAAGAGTTAAGAGAAAATATAGAAAATTTGTGAAAGATACCAGGCCTTTTTATTATTTTAGATTTTTTTTAAGACTCACAAACTGTGCCATTGTTGTTCGGCCTTTTTGTTTCTTAGCTAATTGACAAGACATTATACTATGTTGTTATTGTACTGAGTAGTTTATTTGTAGAACTTATATAATTTCAATATAAGTTTGCTAATTCAAACCATGTCTTGGACTTTTCTTTTTAGTAAATGTGTATGGAAGTTATTTTGTGTTATTTGATAAACTTCTTAGGATTTCCATCTATGTTATCTATTATTTTCAGACATGTAGATTGTTGAACGAACCCTTAAATCCCATCTAAAGGGAAGATTTACTGTGCCTACACTACATCTTGGTGCATCACCTTAGGTTAGATATTTATTTTATATATCTGCTTCCTTTTTCCATTCCAAACCCCCATATACAGAAGGAGCCGACTTCTTTAAAAACTTAGAGGTCGCTTAGTTTAGCACAATTGGTCCCCCCATTAACTAAGTTTCCCATAAGGTTGTTGCTTGGCATTTTTAGGCATCAACAGTTTCTTTTTATGGCACATTGGGTAGGACTTTCTTAAATGTATCTAAATCTAAAGAGGGTGTATGAGCCATTGACCTGTTACTAGATCCCAAACAACAAATAACCTTGGCCTGTTAGTGCCACCGCTAGTAACAGTATGAACAAGAACCCATCCAGTGAACATTCCAATCCCTCCACAAGCCATGTTGTTGATTGCTAATAGAAATTATGTGGCATGGGATGCCAGAAGTCCCCTTATAGCACCAATAGCACCCGCCATTTGGGCCCCTATCCCGGCCATTGCTTTAAAATTTCTACCAAAATTCATCGGGGAAGGCTCAAAAACACCATTTCAACACTTGCAAGATTTGAAAAACACATTTTTAGTGCATGGTGTCACTGACAAAAATGACGCATTAAGGTTGTTCACAGCTTCTTTCAAAGGCAGAGTGCTAGATTGGTATCACACTTTGGGAGCCAATACTACTAGTACTTGGGATCAGCTTAGAAACCCTTTCTATGAGAGATTTTCAAATAATGGAGATCGGACTTCACTATATCATTAGCTGGCAACCATAAAATGGGCCCCTCGGGAGGTCATGACTTACTTTAATGCCCAGTCTCACACGACTTGGCAAAGGATTCAGCCTGCAATCTGCCCACCTGCAGATTTGGCATTTATGTTCTATCTAAAGTCTCTCAATGTCGACATTTCAGTGATGATTCAGTCCCTTCGTGGGAACACCTTTCTAGGTGCATATAGCATTGTTGTTCAAGTAGAGAATAATTTGATTGATGTCAAAAAGTTACCGCATCATCCCACTATGCCTATATTTCCAAATTTGTCAATTCTCGCCTAGAAGATAACATCTACCAGTGCGTCCGCTCCTCCCCAATCTATGTACATATATATAAGTGTGTCGCAGAGTGTTGCTTCTAAGTCTAATTCTTCAAAAGATGAGATGAGCGATGTCAAGGAGTTGTTGTCGAGCATCTCAAACAAAATAACTACCATCAAGTGAAACTAGTCCATGCCTTTGAAGCCAACTTATCAAAATCATCAAGGCAAAAAATCTTCCTACTAGAAAAATCAGTTCCAAGGAGGCTCGAACACAAATCCGCAGACTCAAACATGTAATCAAATCGTGCTAGTACCTACTCTACTGCAAAATACTCACCCAAGCTTGAGTAGAGAGCTGGTAGTGGGGCAAAACAATCTCGCTGATGACATCAATCCCTAGTGCTTCCCCTGCAACGAAGCACATATGCCCCAAAATTTCCCACGTGGAAATTTACAATAAAGAGTGGCATAACAATGCAGTCAAGGTGTGGCATCAAATTTAGGAGGTTATGTATATGCCTCTCCGTAAATGGAAAATGCGGTAGTCACCGTACAAATACAAGGAATGTCCCTAGAGCAAGAGACAAATACAGCTCCAAATCACGTGCTCTTCTAATGGATGGAAGAAGAAGAGGTAGTATTTGCAAATGATGCCTCCACATCCAAGGCCTTGCAAGTGTAGTCTGATTACAACACTCACTCTAAGAGGAGATTCATAGGAGAACTGATTGTCCCACAGCCTAAAAGTGTCTCTGACCAAACTCCTATTACCTCTGCAGTTGCACAAAAATTTCAGTCATGAAGGGAAACTATTATAACAAGTTATAAGGAACAGAAGCCTTTGAATCTGTCACCATTCAATGTGGTGGAACAATTGAAGAAATCCTCTACTAATGTGTCTCTTTGGGATATCTTAGCTATTCCAAAGCAGAAGTCATTGCTACAGAAGGCTCTACTCGAAGATACAAGCACCAAGCCAACAGATAAATCACTCAAGGGAAAGGCCATTGATTCATCACCTCCAACCAAAGTCCTCACAAACAACATAGAGGAATCCTCTATCAAAGTTAGAGGTAAGCTAAAATTGAAACCCTTTTTCTTAACTCTTATTATGGGTAAGAAATTGTTGCATAATTCCATGATTGAATCTGGTGCTAGCACCACAGTCATTCCCAAGTAGACAGCTGAAGCCTTAGGACTTAGCTATGAACCTTTAAATAGAGGATTTATGTAGCTTGATGGGAACAAGGTTGAAACCGTAGGTGTCATTAAGGACCTACCCTTGACTCTATTCTCCTGCCTTAGCATCATAGTTCTATAGGATACTATGATCATAGATGTTCCCCCCATATTCAGTCTTTGCTTATTCAGGGAATTCACTTCCAAGATAGGTGGATATCTTTCTTTAAACTGGTCACACTTGATCCACCAGAACAAACATAGACCTAAAATGAAGATAGTATCTAAATCTTTACATTCGAAACATGTGGCAAATGAAGCTATGATCAACTTTGAGGCTACTCATACCTCTTTCACCAAAGAGGAAATGTATTGTACTGAGCTACTAGAGGATGAGAAGGTGACCGGAGACCAGACTGATCAGGAAGAGGTCCTCTTGAGTGAATATATAAACACCGATCCTTTCAGCAATTATCATGCTATCAGATTGGGAACCTATGTCATCTATGATGAAGATCAAGTGATGCCAAAGGTCATGAAGGAATTCGAGAGTGTTCAAGCCTCAGAGCTATGGACACTACATTTTGATGGAGCAAGATGTAAAGTTGGTGTAGGATTCAGGATATGTTTGATGTTCCCATCCAATGAAACGACCTGATTTCCCTTTCAATTTTCTTGTTTGAACAACAAAGTTGAATATGAGGGCATAGTGCAAGGTATGAGTCTTGCAAAACGGTTGGGTGTTAAACAAATAATGGTGTTTGGAGACTCTGAGCTAGTGGTCAATGAAGTTTGGGGGTTCTCTGTAGCCAAGAATGTCTACATGAGATCTTATAAACATAGAGTCTTGGATCTGATTGAAAGCTTCAAATCCTTCAATATCTAGATAGTGCTAAGAGAGTAAAATGTAGATGTAGATCACATGGAAGCAATCAGATCTCAATTTGATCCTGTTCCTGACCTAATTCATAACATACCCTATGTACAAGTGATCATTCGACCAACAATCCTAGATAATGATCAGAGCTAGCGAGTGTTTGAAAGTGATGAACACATCATCTCATTCATCCAGCAATCAGGAGAGTTTGTTGAGCAACTCTAACTAAAAATTCCTGATGACTATGAAGGGAACATTATTCAGTTAAGGTCCAGCAAGCTTCCAAAAGGATTGGTCACTCTTGAAAACCTATTTGATTGTCATCATGCAAGGAATGACAAGAGGAATTTTGTAGCGGAAAAAAGTGACTATGCTAACCTTAAGGTTGGAGATGAAAGGAAGCTCAAGGTTGAAAAATATGTCCCACAACATGATAAAGAAAGGCTCATTCAATTTTGTGAAAAATATGGAGTAGTGGCCTGGTCATATGATGACCTTAAGGGATATGATCCTGAAAACATTCAACATACTATAGAACTGATGAAATTAGCGAAACCTATCTTCCAGAAGTAGAGACCAGTAAATCCAAAGATTGAGGCACTAATGGCCTAGGAGTTGACAAAGCTAATTCATTCTTAGATCATTTTCCTAATCAAGCATAGCACATGGGTTTCCAACCTAGTTCCTTTCTAAAAGAAGAATGAAGACATCTGACTATGTGTTGATTTTTGGGACCTAAACAGAGCATCCCTAAAGGACCACTACCCCTTTCCCTCCATGGAATCTATCTTGCAAACAATGGCTAGCTTGGAAATGTTTTCTCTACTAGACAGATTCTCTGGTTACAACTAGATCTAGGTAAAAGAGGAAGACCGATACAAGACAACATTCACTACCAAGTGGGGACCATTTGCCTATGCAAAAAAGCCCTTCAGTCTCTCAAATGCGAGAGCTACCTTCTAGTGGGTAATGGATATTGCTTTCAGAGAATTGATCAACAAGATTATCTTAATCTACTTGGATGATCTGATTATATTCTCTAAGTCTAAAAATGATCATTTTGATCATCTAGAAATGGTTTTTAAGAGATTCAAGGAGTTTGGGGTATCCCTAAACCCAAAAAATGTGTCTTTGGAGTCCCGCAAGGAAAATTATTGGGGAACATGGTGTCCAATCATGAAATTGTAATTGACCTGGAGTGGGTGAAGGAAATCAAAGAGCTTCCCCTACTAGTCAACAAGAAGGGAGTTTAGTCCTTCCTAGGAAAGGTAAATATTGTGAGCAAATTCATTTCTAATTTTGCACGACTAATTATACCCATTACCTTGATGCTCAGGAAGGATCAATTTTTCAAATGGACAAAAGACACTAGAGAAGCCTTTGGGAAGGTTAAATATGCTATTTCCTCAACTCCTATGTTGGTAAACCCACACCTATCAAAGGACTTCATAATGTATGTGTTTAGTAGCAAATCCAACATTGCTACTGTTTTGACCTAGAAGGATGATAAAGGAAAGGAAGAACATTTGATAGCATTTCACTCCTTGACCTTAAGGATTATGAAATAAATTATAACTTCATTGAAAGGAAAACATTCACCATTTGTTAAGGGCCTCAAGAAGTTCTGAGACCTCATATCTTGCAACAAGGCAATTGTATATGTCACGCATTCCAGTGTGCATGAATACATTATGGAAGGAGAAATCATAGAAAAAAGGGCCAATTCAATTACTAAGATCATGGAATATGACATTGAGGTCAGGCCCACAATGACCATCTGAGGGAGAGGACTGTGTGAATATTTGGCGCATGATCAAGAAATGCTAGCTAAAGAGGAACAACCAGAGCTTGTTCTAACGAATGAATATGAGTCTAAAGGTTGTTGGTTGGTGGATCAGATGAGATTCATGTAGATTAGGAAATACCCAATGGGCCTCCCCTCTCAGAAGAGGAGATTCTATAGATTGTATAATAGCGGATATGCACTCATTGAAGGAGTCCTTTTCAAAAGGAGCTTCAATGGCGATCTCCTATGGTGCCTCACCATAGATCAAGCAAATAAAATTTGACATATTCCACAACAGTCCCATTGGTAGGAATTTCTCTGCAAAGACCACCACCATCAAAATTATGTGTGCTAGATATTTCTAGCCTACCCTATTTAATGACTCACACTCTTTGGTTAAGGCTTTCAAGGAATTCCAATTCTTCACAGAGAGAAGGAAGAACTCATCAATGCCCCTAAATCCAATAGTTACCAAAGAACCCTTTGCACAATGGGGCCTCAATTTTATCAAGATGATTAATCTCACCTCCAATGTTGAACAGAAATGGATCCTCACGGATACGGACTACCTTACTAGATGGACCGAGGCCATGCCCCTAAAGAATGTGACAGAGGCAGAGATTGTGAACTTTCTTGAGGAAGTGGTAACAATATTTGGTCCATCAAAGACCATAATCTCTGACAATGCTAAGGCTTTCTTGGGCTCAAAGGTATGTCAATTTGCACTCAATCATGACATATTCTTAAAAATATCTTCAAACTACTACCCATAGGGAAATGGTCTAGTCGAGTCAACTAATAAAAATTTAGTTAAAATCATTAAAAGAATCGGGTCAGAGCATCAAAAAGAGTGGCATAAGAACCTTCGTGCAACACACTAGATAGATTGGATAACTCCTAAGCAAGTCCTCAAGACTTCACTGTACGATTTGGTATATGGGAAGGAAGCTGTTGGAAAATGTGCCTCAAGCTTACTAACATGAAACTCCTGAAAGAGAAAAATCAGTGAGACGCCCAGAATGTCTTACCGACCAGCAGTTGTGTTCAAAAGATCAAAGTTGTTGATACTTTGGTTTTGTCTTTCCGATGGGAGTCATTGGAAAGACATGGCTATCACTATGAAATTCCTATCTCTTGCCATCTAGGCAGACCTCTTGTCGATGGGTTGATTCCTCGGTGATCATCAGGGAGACTCTTGGCAACAAGTGGCATCGGGGAGAGACATGAACCTTCAAAGTGACTCATTCCAAAAGAGTATGTCTCACTGATGGTTTTACACATGAATTTCATCGGGGTGACATGAAGGCTCGATAAGAGTCTAAGTGACAGTGTTGGTCTCGCCGACAGATTTTCTTTCAGTATGATCTCCTACTGATGGTTGTAGTCTCACCGACGGGTATACAACTTCGGTGAGAACTCTTGCCGATGGCTTTCCTCTCGCTGACAGGTCTTTGTTCAGTGAGAACTCTTGTCGATAGCTCGATCTCTCTAACTGTTCTATGATCAGTGTGAAATCTTGCCAATATAGGATATCTCACCAATGGATTTTTGTTCGCTGTGAACTCTCAGTGATAGCGAAACTCTTGCTGGTAGAGCTACATGTGATGGACATCAATGTGAAGTATTAGCGATAGCGATGGTCTTTCCAATTGTTCTGCAATGGACATCAGTGAGATGTCTTGCCGATGGTGCTGGTCTTGCCGATGGACATATCAGAGTGACATTAACTGTCGATGAAATCTCCTGGACTCTTGCTGATGGATAGTTGGTTTTATTGTGATATTAGGGAGACTTGATTTGTTATCAGTCTAACTTCTTAGGGTGTTTCTGATACCTTTGGTCTTGCCGATAGCTATGTGATCAGGCATTTTAGCATCAGGGAGACACAGTCTAGTGTCTCACTAAAATGCGATATAGTTTGAACATTTTGACCGAATGTCTATCCTACGTGGTTTGTTTTGAACCAATGAGCAAAGCGAAAGGAGAACTATTGGTAGTTGAATTGTTGCGATCATACCTATGTGGAAGATCAACAGACTATGAGAGAATGGATTATGCTCTGTAACGGATGATGATGATTGGTTAGCTGAATGAGATATGTTGTTCATTTTGTATACAAATTGATCTGTGTGAATTCATTGGATGTTCTTGAGAGCATTGTAAGATTACTATTCTGTACAAGATTGATCAGTAAATGATGCTGCTATAAAATTGACATCAAAAAGTGAAGTCGATCTCTGTATGTAATTTTCCTTACTATAATACAAAGAGGCTTTTCTTGGTGTGGTGGGTTTTTCTCCCATAAGGGTTTTTCCCACATAAATATGGTGTTCAATTGTTTATGTTCATTTCTCTATTCTTTTATTCTTTTCAAGTGTATCTTAATGTACTGTAATTGAAAAAATTTAAATTCATATCTGCATTCTTCCTTGAGGTTTTGATGTTAGGAGAGTTTGTTCCACACCTAAGCTTTCCTTACAAGTGGTATCAGGGCCTGGCCAGTTGTGTTATCCTTGTGGGTACGTTGGGTTTTTTGTGTCAATTCTATTCAGTGGGAGTCTTGTAGAAGTCTAGTAATTTGAATTGTAGATTAAGATGGCAAGCACGTCAGGAAAGATTGAAATTGAGAAATTCAATGGCAATAATTTTGAGTTGTGGAAACTCAAAATGGAAGATCTGTTGGTTGATCATGATCTTTGGCTTGCTGTGTCTGGAATGAAGCCTACAAGAATGAAGCAAGAGGATTGGGACCTTGCAGATCAAAAATCAAAGGGGATGATAAGGCTTTGTTTAGCAGACTCTATTCTTCTAAATGTTCATGAAGAAAAGACAACATCCTCTTTGTGGAAAATACTGGGAGCTATTTATTAGGGCAAGTCCTTCATGAATAAGTTGTTCTTGAGGAAGAATTTGTACTCTTTGAAAATCTAGGAAGGGGCGTCTATTGTTTATAATTTGAATGCTTTCAACATGTTGATTGCTCAGTTAGCATCTGTGGGTGTGAAGATTGATGAAGAATATCGTTGTATGCTACTATTATGTTCTTTGCTAGATTCTTGGGATCACTTGGTGATGGCTATTCAGAGTACTACTTCCTCTTTTAAGATGGAAGATATTGTTGCTTCTTTGTTATCAGAAGAGATGAGAAGAAAATCTTCTGAGATGGAAAAGGAGGCTCTTGTTGTTAGAGGCAGATCGAAAGAAAAAGGAAAGAAGAAAGACAAGAAGTCCAAATCCAAATTAGAGGGGAGATCAAAGTCTCCTAGTAAGAAGTCCAAGGTAAAGTGTTGGGATTGTGGGAAACCTGGTCATGTCCAAAAGGATTGCAAAGAGGAGAAAAAGAAGAAGTATTCTTCTAAAAATGATTCTTTTCAGAGTGATGCAGATACTTTCATTGCAGCCTTGGCTACACAGGCATCAAATGATGTCTGGCTGATTGATTCTAGAGCATCTTTCCACATGACATCTCATAGAGACTGGTTCACTAAATATGAAAAATATAATGGTGGAAGGGTGTATTTGGCAAGCGATTGATCTCTGGAAATAGTTGGTCATGGAAGAGTTAGAATTCAGTTCCCTGATGGAAGAGTGAAGGGAATCAATGATGTAATGCATATACCAAGTCTAGATTGAAATTTACTTTCTATTAGTAAGATGAATGATGTTGGAGGGCAAGTCACATTCTCTGGAAATGGCTGCAAAATGACTAGAGGCTAAATGGTGCTAGCAATGGGTGCTCGTATCGGTACCTTGTATAAGTTGGATGCACTTGTTGTGCAATGCAATAGTGTCTCTGCAAACTCACAGAAGGCTACTCATGGAGAAAAGGAGAAAAAAGTTCTTGATAGTGCAAACTCTATGGAAGTTAAAATTCCAGCAGAAAAGACTATGCTCTGGCATCATAGGCTTGGCCACATTGGAGAAAAAGGTTTAAAAACCTTGAAAAATAAAAACCTGGTTGAAGCACTTGATGATTGTAACATTGAATTTGAATTTTGTGAACATTGTATATATAGTAAACAACATCGTGTTTCATTTTACTCCAGTCCTCACAAATCTTCCGGTTTACTTGATTACATGCATTCTGATGTTTTTGGTCCAGTAAATGTTCCTTCTTTGTCTAAATCAAGATATTATGTATCATTCATTGATGATTATTCAAGAAGGGAATTTGTTTATTTTTTGAAAAGTAAATTAGAAATGTTTAGTCATTTTAAGGAATTTAAAAACCTTGTTGAAAAGCAGACTGGAAGAAACATAAAATGTTTAAGGACTAACAATGGCAGTGAGTTTCGTTCTAATGAGTTTGAAAGGTACTATAAAGATGATGGGATTAAAAGACATAAAACTACACCCTACACTCCGCAACAAAATGGAGTTGTTGAAAGGTTCAACAGGATAGTGATGGAAAGAGCACGAAGTATGCTAAGAAGTGTTGGCTTGGAGGAGAAGTTCTAGACTGATGCAGTTGCAACATGTTATTTAATAAACCGTTCTTTGAATTCTGCTCTTGTTGAGAAAACACCTTTGGAAGCATGGTCTGGAAAGAATCCCTCTTTGAGACACATTTGTGTCTTTGGCTATGAGGCATATGCATATGTGTCGAATGAAAAAAGGTCTAAATTGGAAAACAAGGCTGTTAAATGTATTTTATTGGTTATAGTGCTGGCATAAAAGGATACAAGCTTTGGAATCCTGATACGGAGAAGGTTCTATACAACAGAAGTGTTATTTTTCATGAGTTGAAGCCTTCTACTTTGGATTTGCAGTCAGAGAAAAAAATCAGAAAATAAAAAGGATGTAGTTGAAATTCCTCCAACATCAGGTAAAGAGGAATTGAAAATTCAAAATGTACCTGAAACTGAGGAGAGCTCAAGTAGTTCTGAGAGTTTTGAAGAAGAAGATCAACCTGAACCTCCCTGTGAGGAGGTCAACATGTGAAAGAAAGCAACCTAATAGGTATGGGTTTTCTTTGTTAGATTCTACTTGTGCCTATGCTTTAATTTCTAGCATTGATGAGTGTAGGACAGTGAAAGAGGCATTTAGAATGTCTGATTCAAAGTCTTGGTTGGAAGTCATGAATGAAGAAATGGCATCATTAGAAAAGAATGATACTCAGAGTTTGGTGCCCTTGCCTGAAGGCAGAAAAGTTGTTGGCTGCAAATAGGTCTGGATGGCAGTGTGGAAAAGTATAAGGCGAGGTTGGTTGCGAAGGGGTATTCCCAGGTAGAGGGAATTGATTATGGAGAAATTTTTTCTCCTGTAGCTAAGCTGATGTCTATCAGATTTATTTTTTCACTTGCAGTAGCATATGACTTAGAGATTGAACAGATGGATGTGAAGATGACATTTCTTCATGGTGACCTTGAAGAAGAAATTTATATGTCCTAGCCTGAGCACTTTGTGGAAAAAGGTTAAGAAAATCTGGTTTGCAAGTTAAGAAAATCTCTGTATGGATTAAAACAATCTCCTAGAATGTGGTACCAAAAGTTTGATGCTTTTTTTTTGTCATTGGGATTCGTAAGATCGAAATCTGATCATTGTGTGTACTACAAAGCTGAAAATGATCGTGTTCTTATTATTTCTCTCTATGTTGATATGTTGTTCATAGGCAATAGTAAGTTAATGATTTTTGATCTAAAATCTCAGTTGTCTGCAAAGTTCGAAATGAAAGATCTTGGTGCAGCCAGGTATATTCTGGGAATGGAAATAACTAGGGATAGGAAGATTAGAAAACTTTGGCTTAGTCAGAGTAAGTATATTAATACTGTTCTGGAGAGATTTTGTATGACTAATTGCAAGTAGCTAGTTGTTCCAGTTTTGCAGGGAACGAAAGCTATATGTTGAAGAATGTCCAAAATCTCCTACTGATATAGAGGACATGACCAGAGTTCCTTATGCTAGTGCAGTTGATAGTTTAATGTATGCAATGGTCTGTACAAGGCCAGACATTTCCCAAGCAGTGGGAGTACTTAGTTGTTTTATGGAAAATCCTGGAAGGACACATTGGGATGCTATGAAAAGAGTGTTTAGATATCTGAAGGAAACTTTAGAATATACTTTGTGTTACCATGGGAATTTAGTTGAATCACAGAGGACTCTCAGCATTCGAGGCTATGTGGATTCTAATTGGGCAGGGGACATTGACAACAGAAGATCCACCAGTAGATATAATTTCATGATGAATGGTGGTGTAGCTAGTTGGATGAGTAAGCGACAAACTGTAGTCACTTTGTCCACTACAGAGGTAGAATACATGGCAAAAACACACACCTATAAAGAAGCAATCTAGTTAAAACGTTTATGTTCTAACATTAGGTTTGATGCAGGGATAATTACAATTTACTGTGACAGTCAGAGTTCTATTCGTTTGGAAAAAAATCCTACTTTCCATGCCAGGATGAAACATATTGATGTGTAGTATCATTTTGTACGAGATATGGTGGAGGATGGAAAGGTCTCTTTAGAAAAAGTGGATACTCTAGAAAATGTTACAAATGCATTAACGAAACCAGTGAGTACAAACAAGTTCAGGTGGTGTGCCAGTTCGATGGGCCTTAGTGCCCATGAATTTTAGTAGTTTTGTTCTTCTCTAAAGGTGTTAGTAAGATCTTCGTCAAGTGGGAGATTTTTGGAAAATGTGCCTCAAGCTTATTGACATGAAACTCTTGAAAGAGAAAATTCAGTGAGACCCACAGAATGTCTTACCGACCAGAAACTGTGTTCAAAAGATCAAAGTCACTAAGACTTTGGTTCTGTCTTGCCGATGGGAGTCATCGGCAAGACATGGCTATCACTGTGAAATTCCTATCTCTTTTCATCTAGGAAGACCTCTTGTTGATGGGTTGATTCCTCGGTGATCATTAGGGAGACTCTTGGCGATGAGTGGCATCAGGGAGAGACGTGAACCTTTGGAGTGACTCATTCTGACAGAGTATGTCTCGCCAATGGTTTTACACACGAATGTCATCAGGGTGACATGAAGGCTTGATAAGAGTCTAAGCGACAGTGTTGGTCTCACCGATAGATTTTATTTCAGTATGATCTCCTACCAATGGTTGTAGTCTCACCGACGGGTATACAACTTTGGTGAGAACTCTTGCTGATGGCTTTCCTCTTACCGACAGGTCTGTGTTCGGTGAGAACTCTTTCTGATAGCATTGGTCTCTCTGACTGTTCTGTGATCGATGTGAACTCTTGTTGATAGAGGATATCTCGTCGATGGATTTCTGTTCGCTATGAACTCTCAGCGATAGCGAAACTCTTTCCGATAGAGCTACATGTGATGTACATCGGTGTGAAGTCTTAGCGACAACGATGGTCTTGCCAATTGTTCTACAATGGACATCAGTGAGATTTCTTTCCGATGGTGTTGGTCTTGCCGATGGTCATATCGGAGTGACATTAACTATCGATGAAATCTCCTAGACTCTTGTCGATGGACAGTTGGTTTTCTTGTGATATCGGGGAGACTTGATTTGTTATCGGTCTGACTTCTTAGGGTGTTGTTGATACCTTTGGTTTTTCCGATAGCTATGTGATCGGGCATTTTGGCATCAGGGAGACACGGTCTAGTGTCTCACCTACATGCGATACAGTTTGAACGTTTTGACCGAATGTCTATCCTACGTGGTTTGTTTTGAACTAATGAGCAAAGCGGAAGGAGAACCGTTGCCAGTTGAACTGTTGCAACAGTTCCTATGTGGAAGATCAACAGACTGTGAGAGAATGGATTACACTCTATAACAAATGATGATGATCGGTTAGCTAAATGAGATATGTTGTTCATTTTGTATACGAATTGATCTATGTTAATTCATTGGATGTTCCTGAGAGCATTGTAAGATTACTATTTTGTACAAGATTGATCAGTAAATGATGCTGCTATAAAATTGACATCAGAAAGTGAAGTCAATCTCTGTATGTAATTTTCCTTACTGTAATACAAAGAGGCTTTTCTTGGTGTGGTGGGTTTTTCCCCCGTAAGGGTTTTCCCATGTAAATCTGGTGTCCAATTGTGTATGTTCATTTCTCTATTCTGTTATTCTTTTCAAGTGTATCTTAATGAACTGTAATTGAAAAAAATTAAAGTCATATCTGCATTCTTCCTTGAGGTTTTGATGTTAGGAGAGTTTGTTCCACACCTTAGCTTTCCTTACAGAAGCGCTATTTCCTGTCTCCATGGAAATTCTCATGTTATAGTTGCTCAAATATTTAGAGGTTGAACAAAATAGAGCCATGGAGGTCCAGTTGGCCGAGTTGTTGGAGGTGCAGGAAAAAAGAGAAAGAGCCCTAACAGCCATGTCTAACCACCAAGTGGTTAAAAGGTGGTTTGACAAGAAGACCTTTGACCAAGGTCTTAAATGTGGGGACCTGGTGCTAATATTCAACAAAAGGGTCATGAAGCCTGGCCTACATGAAAAATTTGATAGCCTATGGGAAGGCCCTTTTCACATTTTTCAATCCAAGTAGCATAACACCTTTGAACTAGAAAATATGGAAAAATAAGGATTGGGGATTCCAGTAAACAGAATCCACCTCAAATTGTTCAATTAACCTTCATTAATCACTTTACCAGTGTAGATATGTAATTATGTAAATTTCCTTTGTATTTTTTTTTTTGTTTGACCGATCTTTCAAAACATAACCCATAATGCAGAAGTTGAAAACGAACCCACAATGCAAGAAGCAGAGAAAGGAACTCATAAAAGAAAAATAGAACCCATAATGCAGAAAGCAAAAGAGATAGAAAATTGATTAAAAGGTTGTATATTCATTACATGGTATTATATATTTTTATATTACATTCCAAAATGGCTCTCAGGCCATACTTTTCAAGTATATATATATACATATACTATGTAATTTTTTGAAGCATGTATTAAAATCCTTTTAAGGCATATATACAAAAAATGAGAAAAGGGAGTCCATTCTTCAAACAGGAGCATCAACAGCATTAGTGGCATTTCAAACAACTTCATCAATAGCCTTGGGAATAGCAGCAAGATCATTAACGATAGTAGGGGCATCAACAACAACAATGGCAAGTGGTGGAGGATACACCAAGTTTTTGAAATCAATGTACCACTCCACACTGTAGAACAACACCATGTTGTAGCAGCGTACCAGGAAGTGGTAGGCATGAGTAACCCTCTAACAGTGCTCTTCAAGCATCAAAATGTAGAATCCACTTAGGAATGGCACCCACGACACCACTACATCTTCTTCAATGTGTCTGCAGAGGTTGCTTGTTGTAGGAAGATCAAGGCCATACACCACATTTTCCACAACTTCTCCAAGGCCACCAAGGTAGCACTTCAGGAAGATTTCCAATGTGAGTCACATGATCATTGGCTTGGGTACCTGTATATTGAGCAAAGAGGCAACAAAATGGGAGCAAATTTTAGTATTAACCCTATACCTATCCTCATATTCTATGCAATCCCTCCCTAGTATCCACTTCATTTCTATAATTGCTAAAGAATGCTTGTTCTTCATCATGTGTTTCAGATTCCTATTAGAAATTTCACCTAAAAGGGTTGTCTGTGACTTATTGCTAGTGAGCCTAATTGGAGTATTCATTGCACCTATCTCTACCCAACTACCAAATGCTAATTATTCCCAATTACCAAGTGCAATTCTACTATTGTCTTTAGGTCTATTTATATAAATAACTGAGGTACATGTGTGCGATAAGCATGATGTTGATTGAGTATTAATGCTAAAATCCCACCAAGAGCCAACTTGAAATTCCCACCAAGAGAAAACTTGAGAATCCCACCCAGTTGCATCTGTTGTGTATGAATTGTTGCATGTGAAGCTAAGAAGAAGTAATTAATTAGCTTAAACTAGTGGCAATCCCAAGTGATCATCCACATGGTCAAGTGCTAATCTGTCATGTTGTGGGAATTTTTATTTCTCCAAGGATGAACTCAAATAATTTTGAGTACTCATTACGCTTTAGGCCTAATCATTCTTTTTAGGTTATTAATTGCAAAGCATGCTAAAGGTTTTGTATGCCTTCAATCGCCAACTCAATTTCCTAGGAAATCACACCGTAGGACATAATGACTAATAACCATTATGAATTGATTTCTTTTCGAAAAGGAAAAAAATTCATTTCACATGAACAAGAGAGTTGGCAGTACATGCCAAATTTATTACAAAAAGGAAACCGTTGTCTACAACTCCAAGTAGAGAAAAGACTAAGTGTTGCATGCAAAAGAACATCACTGTGAAAAGCTTTCTAAGTACATTGTTCATCACTAAGAGCTTTGAGTGAAGAATTTTCCAAAGAACCAAAGTGAATTGTAGAGAGTTTGAATATTGCTAAGGTCTACAAATTCCTAAAATGGCCCAGAATCTTCAGATGGAAGCACAAGGAGAGGTGACCCAAAGCTTATTTGATGCCATGCATGCAACACCAATGGACAACATTTTTTATAACATCTCTTATGCTTCACCTGGGATACTAGAGAATCCAAAGTGGGTCCACACACAGGCCATGGACAAGAAATCTCATAGGGACCAAACCCTAATAACAAAAGAATGGGATAACATTCATGACCCTATCCTTAAAACCAACCTTAAGAGTCTTAGGGAAGCAGCCTGTGAGAGGATGAAACAAGTTAGTAGCTGGCAATCTTTGGTGTAAAAGCTATGGTTTTGTGGTCTACTGCAGTATATGGTTCCTTTTGTGCATTACTACCTAGAACTAGTCCATGAATGCATGCATCATTTTAACCCAAATACTGGCACCTTTCAAGGTCAGGAACTGAGGGTCCTAATCAATGTGGAGGCTATAAGGGATATGCTATGCATCCCTCCCAAAAAGGGCTATACATCAGAAAAGATGGATATGTTCACTCCAGAAAAGTGAGAAGAGTTCTGGTAGACCAGAGACCTTTCTCTAAGATTTAATAACCAAGAGACCAAAAGGCCTAAAGAATATTTTATGAAGCTGCTAGAGATTCTAGTCGAGCACATTGCTTTTAGCTTCAACTTGTAGGAGGCATTCTCTATGATGAATTTTGTTTGTGGCATGGACGACGACAAGTATGTGCAAAAGTTTCAAATGGGTCTGGGTTTTTCAGTTGAGGAGACAACATTCATTATTCTAGTATGACTTCACAAAAGTCATCATTCAGGAAATACTAAGCCAAATCAAAGAATATAGTACACAACATAAATTCAGGTTTTCTTCTCTCCTCACTCATATGTTTTTGCACTAGAACCCTGACTTCTTTAGAAAACTTATGGGCTTGGATATTTTTGATGAACATGGAGTAAGAAGGCCAATTTCTATGTGGACTCCCCTCCTCTCTATAACTTATGATTAATATACATTTTTGGAGTGCTTCTTGACTCCAATTTTGCAAGATTTTAGTGGAGATTGCAAGCTTTATTGGCTTTCCGCCAATCAAATAGGGTGGATGCAGAGTTTTCATCCTCCTTCTAGTTGGTTTCTTGGGGAGGATTTCACATTTTTTAGGCTACATGGCTTTATCAAGGAGCCATTCTGATTCTTGGCATGTGTCATAGATAGGGTGTTGGCCCTCGAGGTGTTTCAGCAACTATCGATTATTGACAAGAACTTTTGCGGGGGGGAAAATATCAAAAGTTTTTTGTTTTGCCCTTTGAGCTTCAAAACAGTGATAATGGAAAAGAAGCAAATGCATGGCCTGCTAGAAGCAAAGATGGCTCATCTGGGGCTGGTGTTAATTTGTGACAAGTAGGAATATAACCCCAAAAATGACTTAGCAAACTTGAATGTTAAGGTGACTCACAACTCCCAGTCTTACTAGGAAGCTTAACAGAATCCACAGTCATAATAGGATGAACTATTTGTGGACCTGACCTATGTTCCTACTGAAGATAGGAGGCTACCATGGCTCTCTTTCTATTTTCCTTTAGCAAAGCCTAATGAGAAGTGCCAAATGGGGACCACCCTTCACAATGAATTGCTAAAGCATTAGCAATGGAGTAAGGAAAAAATTACAGCCTTCTGGATTTATCATTAGGAGATGAAGTGCCTTGATGCCCTATTCCCAGAGGTAGAAAAGGATGAAAGATTTGATACTCTATGGAATAGAGGGAATGAAGATAATGATGCAAGCAATGATGAGGATATAGATCCAGAGAAAGCTAAGACATATACAAAGAAGGGAAAGGAGGTGAAAAAGGCTCAAGCGTAGAAGAAAGAAAAGGTGACAGAGCAGTTTGGCAAGACTTCACTAAAAGTTTGGGTGACTACATCATGGTTAGAAGCCTCACTACCATGTACATGGACTACAAAAAGACCCAAGGTATCCCAACAACCTTTAGAGGTCATAGAGGTGGACAATTCCCCACCCGATAAGAAGCCACGCACTGATGAAACTTTTGGAAAAGGCTCACAGGAGCCTACAATAAGCCAAGGATCAGAGTCCTTTGCGCCTCAGGTATCTTTCTCTCCCCCTTTTCTCACTACACAATCTTTGGTTACTCCTACTACCTTTGTTGTATCTATGCCTCCCATTACTTCGAGTGTCAGGCTTTCTTTTTCTTCTTCTACTTCCATGGTCTTGGGAGGTTTCTCCCAATTCTCCCAAATTGTACATATGGCTTTTACTCCCCTACGGTCTATTCCACCATTTGTCACAGCCCAGTCTGGATCCGCCATTACTACCCCTTTTACTCCCACTGTGTCAGCTCTGACTCAGCTTGCCCAACAGATGGAATCTGCTGCATCTCCACTACCCCACCACTCCCCATGAGTCCTTCCATTGCTTCCTCGACTGGTCCTTGGCATAACACTCCCCCATTCTCCCCATTAATGGTCTCTCTACCAAAAAATACATTAGTCAGGACCAATACTCTCTCTTTCCCTTTTTCTCTTCCTCTTGGTGTGCCCTTCACTGGCAAGCTAATTAAACCACCAACAAAATTTATGTTAGAGGGTAACAAAACAAAAGCAACACGAGCTCTTAGGGTCTAGAAGAGAAAAGAAAAAGATGCTACAAATTTGAATAAACCATGAGTGTGGACCCTTTTCAATGAAGTTTAGTAGTCATTGCATTTCGTGACCATGCATCCGAACACCATCAAACCACAAGGTGAGATGCAATTTGAGGACTACACAATTCATGCCACTGGAATCGATTTACATGTAGCCTGGCCACAAGACAAGGTACATCTGATGGAGGAAACCTAGTGAGTGGTGGCTACTAACTTCCTCAAGCATAGTCGCCAACTGAAGAAGGAAGAAGAGCTTAAGAATGTCAAGGAAAGGATGGAGGTCCTACTGAAGAAAGAAAAAGAAAGGGAAGCCAAAATTACACGAATATCTCAACAAGCATAGGAAGAAAGTGACAAGCTCTGAGTGGAACTTGCAAAGTTCTAGTCCCTAGATCCCAACTTGGTCACTAAACTATAGCAGAAAAATTAGGAATTACAAGACTAGTTGGCACGAGTAGAGGGAGAAGTGCAACATAAAACTGAAGAGCTTCGATAGTAGTGAGCTCAATTGGAGCAGGAAATGCAGCATAAGGATCAAGAGCTCTTGAAAAAACAAGCTCAATTTGAGAGGAAGATCCAGGAAGTAAAGCTTTCCCTGGAAAAGGAATCCACAACCAAAAGTCAAGATGAGGAACAATTGCTTTCCAGGTTAGGGACTCTACAAGAACAACTATCTATTGTAGAAAAGAGAATTGAGGAGCTAATGCAAGATGTCAAATTGAAGGAGATGGAAATTGGTGCTTTAAAGAATCCTCCCAAGCCCCTTGCTACTCAGTCGGATCTCCTTTCAATATCCCAACAACTATACATTTCCTACTAGAAAAAAATCAAGACTTTCTATCTGACTCTTCAACTGGTGCTACAATTCATGGCGGAAGCAACAAGTTTGAGCAGAGAGGTGCATGGAAAAATTGAATAGTTCCCATAGTTCATTGTAGAGAAAGTGCCTAAAGTGGAGAAGCTATTAGAAAGCTATACATGGTGGCGAATGAGGACCTGGTAAACATAGGGATTGAAGATCAAAGGTCAATTTCCAAGACAACAAAAGAATTAATATGTTGCCACATGGCCATCCTTCATTCTAGCGAATGATCAACAACACTGAGTTGGACTATGAATAGTATACAAATGAAATTCTCCCAACTGACTCAGATGGGCTTTCCCTCCCCATTTCTCTCTGATGATTCAATGGCTACGGCGGAGAATATCTCAGTAACAATCAAGGAGAACCAACAAGATTTATCTACCTTTCAAAATTTTAGTCAGCCCCCTACTATTGAGGACATTGAAGGTATCACCCATCAGATAGCATGACTTCTCTTTTAGCTTGAGTCTAGGACTGGGATATCCATGAAGCTTCCTTTCAAAGAAGTGATAGATCTGCATGAGGCACAAGAGACTCTACACACCATATCGATACCATTTGAGGCCAACTGGTTGCCCCTATAGACCACAATCTCAAAGCTCCAACTCCATTTCCCAATGAATAAGGCTCTGGTCCTCAATCCAGAAACTTTGGGTTCCCATTCTATAGGTGAAATGCCCCTGCTAGTCACCAAAAGTTGTGGATTGAAAATCCCTTGAGCTCCCTTCGGGTTGATAATATTCTTTCACTTAGCCCCAGCCCACGCCTCATATTTTTGGGTATCTTTGGCCCCTTTTGAAGAATTTTTCCTGCTTGCTCCACGTATCCACCATGCACTCCTTGCAAAGGTTTCCTCCCTTGCTTCTTTATTGATCCTCACTGTGTCTCCACGTGTCAACAGCGAGGGCCTTTGTGAGCCCGCTCCCCTTGCCTCTCTACTGAGGTGTCTTCTCCATGGGGAGTTTCATCGCAAGGAAGGGAAGAATGAACGACGAGCCCCATCATGTCGCCACGTGTCCTAACCAACTTTTTGGGTGAGTGACACATGTGTGAATGGGACTTTTCTACTTCCACATTGGGACCACAACCATCATTCACAGGGGGATGTATCTAGTTTGAAGGCAACTGCATTCTATGTTTCAAAATCTTTTTTTTGTTGCAACGACCATGGTAAATCATTATGATGGACATCATTCCTAGTGCCAAGGAATATTTTTTGTTACTAGCTCTCAGGCGGTGGGATGCTTCTCTATATATACTGCTTCAACTCTCTAAAAAGGGGTACAAAGTTCAGAGAAAATACATAAAAATTGTGAAAAGACACCAGGTCTTTGTATTGTTTTAGATTATTGTTTTAAGACTCATAGACTGTGCCATTATTGTTTGGGCTTTCTATTTCTTAGCTAATTGACAAGAAATTATACTCTATTGTTATTGTACTGAGTAGTTTATTTGCAAAATTTCTATAATTTCAATATAAGTTTGTTGAATCAAACCATGTCTTGGACTCTTCTTTTCAGTAAATGTGTATCAAAGTTATTTTATTCTATTTGATAAACTTCTTAGGATTTTCATCTATGTTATATGTTATTTTCATACATTGAGATTGTTGAACAGGACCTTAAATCCCATATGAAGGGAAGATTTACCATTCCTACACCTACATCTTGGTGCATCGCCTTAGGTTAGATCTTTATTTTATATATTTACTTCCTTTTCCCATTCCAAACCCTCAAATACAGAAGGAGTTAGCTTCTTTAAAAACCTAGAGGTCACTTAGTTTAGTGCAATTGGTCCCCCCATTAACTGAGTTTCCCATAAGGCCATTGCTTAGAATTTTTAGGCATCAACAAGAACCAAATAAATCCACTCAAACAAAATGTAGGAACTTCCCACAAATTCAGAGTGATCAAGTGGAGTTTTTTCCCTAACATTTTAGGTTCATCATCAATTTGAACATTCTAGGATTGAGCAACCCCTAGAATAGGTACACTTCTTTGCCACATGCTTAAACTCCAAAGTCACAGGATCTCGGTATCTAGCACATCTTTGCAATGAACTCTATTCCAACATGAGCTTTTAAAGTGTATCCTTGAACTTGGAAACACCATCGGATCTGTTTACAAATTTGATTTGCCTAACCATCCATACCCATACTTTGCATCACAATCTACATATCCTGCAATCACAAATTCCACTCATTAAATCCCTTTTAGAGAAAAAAAAATTATAAACATATCATGTAAACAAAACCATTATTCAATGTTAGTACATAAATCTCATAAATAACATGCTTTCTAGCATATCATAAATCCTTGCATGATTACCTTCTACATATACAGGGTTACTGAACTATCAGAATCATTAGGTAACCTCAATATTTTAAAATTTCATTTCACATTGCTACCCAGTACCCAATACCCGATACTCGGTATTCAGCTTTACCTATGAACTTTCCCCAGACTTCGGTTTTACCAGAACTTCCATTTTACTAGACTACAAATATCATACTAGAACACTCTACTTATATTTGCATTACCTTTTCCCTTTTCAAATGTTTCTAGCTCTTGATATCCAGTACCTGGAACATTTACATTTTGAAGTACTCTTTGATTAAATATTTCTCTTTACTTTTCACTTCCATTGATCTTTTCAACTTGCTAGCTCTTGCCATAAGATTTATTATTTTCTCACTTGGGTCCCCAAGTCTTACAATCTTGGGGCATGTTGTGAGACCACACAACAACTTGCAACCAATAAAACCAAGTTTAAACCAAACTTGAAATTAAATCACCAGTCGTAAATTATAATTTATACATATTTTAAAATAATAACTTTCACCTTTACCTAGATTCTAGCATTAAAAGTAAAACTCCACCGGAAACATCTATGTGTGCTCTAATTAATTCCAGTTTTTGGAATTTAGTGAAAAGAATCAGTTCATTGACATTAAACTACATAATATGTTAATCCTCCAAAGCCAACTAGGGAGAGAGCCTTGTTGCTAGTCAAGCATCCATATCCCTAACAAAGTTATCTCTATAATTCCCCGCAAACATAGCTATACTAGATCAGCCAAGCGTCCATAGCCCTGGTAGAGTTATTTGGATAGCCTAAAGAGTTGATTTCTCTTTTTTCTTATAGATATTGCAATAATAGCTCATTTTTTCTCTTTTGATATTTCAATAACAACTCATTTTTTCTCTTTTGATATCTCAATGATAGATCATTTTCAACTTGCAGGCAATGAAGCCAACTATTAGGTTGGGAATTATAGTGGTAGTGAAGGTTACCTTTTGAATTTTCATTCAATGTTACCTTTTGATTTTTCATTCAATGCAAATCCCTTCAGCAATTCACCATTTCCCAAAAATTCATTTAATAATTCCCTATTGGTACATATTTCCAGCTAAATTTCACCACTTTATGCCAAATCCTAGCTAACTACAACTCGTTGTGTTAAAAAATATGCATAAATTAAAATTTAGCAATGAACAATTTAATCACCAAATTTAAATCTAAATTTAGAAACATTAGTTACCACCCTTCTAATTAAATTTTATGGAAACTACTAAATATTCGGCTAGCACTCCTAATTTGATGGTGTTGTACCTCATTAATGGATCAAAAATGTCATGATTACATTAAAACATAATCACATTATTCTTCATTAAATTCGGATGCCTGAGCTCACACGTATTATTTCTTTCAACTTACCCAGGTGATGACGTGTGTTGCCTTATCGGCTTCATTTTCCTTTCTAGTCTACACACATAAGCACCTCCATAATTAATACGACTCAATAAAAATATATGAAATGACCACTATTAACTTCAAAATCTTCAACTTGCTTGATTTGCAATATTTGTATTGCTCAAATTTGAAGCAATTTATTACCAACTATGTGCAAAGAATTAATTTGATTTAACATTCTGCTCTAAAGATAATTATCTGGTTGCCACCTTGCTTACAATTTCCAAGACTTCATTCGATGCAACTATGTACCACAACTTCCTCATGACTTTCTATAAATTCCTCACTTCTTGAATTCTTCACTCTTTTTCTTAGCTTTCTTTTCTTGTTCTGCATTTTTGCTTTGTTTATTCTTACTTGCTTCTAGGCCATGGATACTCCAGTTTTCTTAAGTTGTTCTCGCCGTCAAAATGTTTTCTTAGGAAGTATCACACCACAAAGGATTGAAAAGGTTTTCTTCATTCAGAATTCCAATTTCACTATACCAAATTTGTGCTTAGTCCTTAGGGAAAAGTATGTAGAATCCAACCACTACTTTCACTTTTACTCTGACGTGGGTTCTCATTTCATAGCGTCGCTTCTGGATATTGGGCTACCTATTGAAGATGTTCGCTTGGCTACCAATTTGATAGTAAGGCCTAAATATTTGGAGAATTTGGATACTATTTTATTTGTTGCACACCCGACCATCGGAATTCCTTCCATAGATGATATTCCTTGGTTCCTAGAACATGGGGAAGTGGCTCCACTCTAGCCTTTCCTCACTGACCTCCGTATTCATGACTTTGAAGTTCACATGGAACTTGCCTACATAGGGTATTCAGCCCTAATAGATGAGGTGTCCCATATCGACTGAATGACTACTACTACCTACAGCTTGACTCACTCTTTTGGATTTTTTGATCTTTTGAAGCAAAAATTTTGATACCTCTTGTATATATGTGATATACATATATATTGCTTTTAGTGCATCTTAAAGCATGTTTCTATTGTGCATGGTTTTATCATTTTGCATTTCTCAATTCAATTTTACAAATGTTTGAATTAACACTCATGTGTAAGATAAGTTAAGCATAATTTGCTAATGCAGAGGCCAAGTGAAAAAGAAAAGAAAAAGAAAGAAATAAAAGTGACAACAAAGAAAACAAAACAAACCCTAGGAAAAAAATAAAACTAACCCTAACTAACCAAAATTCTAATCTAACAAGAAATTAACCCTAAAAAAACAACTTATTTTAATTTCTATGACTATTTCCATTGTTGTTTTGGTACGAATTACAACAGGTTTATCCTTAAATTCATTCAGAAAAATTTCAACAACTTTACTTTAACAATGAATTATTTTAATTCTTTTGTGTTTAATAATCATAAATTCAAAAGTGTACTTACCAATGACTTGGCTTATATGTATGAAAATGACCCCATTAAAGGTTGATTGCACACACTTTGTCTGATGTGACCATAATCTACATTCTTCTAGCCATGGTTCATTTCCATGAATGGTTGTGTCCATTCTTCAACTTTCTCCTCCAAAAATCTTCATGTCTTTGGTCCTGTCTTCACTTTGTACTTTGTTAGACCAAGATATATCGCAATTTATATTGTTACTAGAGGGATAAAAAGTAAAAGTTTGATACTTAGTATCTTGCAAAAAATCAGGGAAATTTCCTTTCTTAACTTGGAGAAAAATACATGTGTCTCCCACTCAATTTTCCCACTCCTTTTCCTCATTTACATTTTCCATGTATAAGGAGAATGATGACTCATCAATACTATTTCCTTGTTTCTGATGCGATGTATCTGAATCTCGACATTCTCGTCTATTTTCCTATAAAATTTAGGATTTTCTTTATAACAATTGCAATTACAAAACTATCTTGATGTATTGGCTAATTTTTTAATATTTCCAATTCCACTAGGGTTGAACATTTTTCTTGCTAATGGTTCCTTTCTTCTAGTAGTTAGAACTTCTTTTGTTAATGAAATCACTTTACACATGGCCAAGCTTACCCTAGTTAAAAAAAATCACAATCAAGTTCACCATGATCAATTGTATCATGAATTCTACACTCAGTGACTACCAAACGTGAATAAACTCAAAGGATGTAATCTCTGGTTAAAATTTTTCCAAATTTTTTCAACTTCCATAATGGAATATCAGCTTGCACTCAATTTCACTTTACAAGCTTTCTTCTCAAGCCCAAGACTAATATAAATCTTAATATAAGCCCCTCCTTCTAGCACCAGTTCCTGTCGATGATGATTTTACTCACAGCAACAGGGTGAATAAATTCTTCATAGACAAACCACAAAGAACCTATCCTTCATGAAAGATATGGAACAAAGACAATATAAAGGGGGAATCTATTTAAACAGGAAAATATTGACTCAGTTCAATCCCAAGTCTCTGGTAGTAAGGTCTTGACTATACTAGGTTCACTCTCACGTATGATGTGATATTGTTGTTAATATCAAATGGAATATGGTTATTTAAAATCATATATATTAGACACTGAGTTTTCAATTGGATCGTAAGAACAAATATCATGAAATCAAAAGATTTGATATAATATTTCATGAACATCAACAATTTCTTTGTTATCACTTAAGTAGATTTAGCATTAAGCATTCAATAATTTCATAGAAAGCAAAATATTTTCAATAAATTTCCATTCATTCATCAATTTTTTGGAAAATTTTCAAGAATTTAAACATCTATTCTAAAACAAAGCATAAAAATTCTAAAAATTAAATTTTCTCCTAGTTATTCTCCACGCATGCCCCAAAGAATTAACCAAATCAAAGCAAATTGTTTTATGCTTCACAACTACATATAAAATGGTGCGAGCTTTTAAAGAGAGGGATTTTAGTTTGGACACTGAGTAGGTTTTATATGCACCCTTAAATGGTGCAACACACAGTCTTGTTCAGGTGAACTAACTGATGGAGCTTTTAAAATCTTGCAAGATTCTAGAAAAGCCATACTTGGATCATGATTTTTCAATGTTTTGTAACCTAGGATGGGCCATTTGTTTTGTTTTGCAAGCCTTAAATTCATGAACATCATACTCCAAAACCCTCCATTGTTATAATTTTGCAATGACCTATTCTTACTGGTTGTTGATTATATAAGTCATAACTTGAGCCTTCAAACACATCGGGTTACCAACCCCTTCAATTAGGACAAACGGTCACCATGCATTTCATCTCGCGCCAAAATTTTCCTAAGTTGGGAGAATAGTGTTTAAAAAATTTAAGTCACCACCCTTAAGGTTCTTATCATCGTTGGCCTAGTTGTGGCCTCCCTTTTATGAATAATATTAAGTGTGTGTAGGAACCAGGACCATGAGATCTAAGGATTGAATCCCCGCCACCCATCGCATAGTGTGCGGGATTTAATGAAGAGTCGTCCTGAAGCGTGTGAGGTCTACAAGATGCTAACATGTGTGCTTGGCATATGGGGCCTAACACTTGTACCAGTGCCCGATAATCAATGGTGATGAAATTGACAACTGTAATGATGGATTGTGATGTAATCCTTTTCATTCATCACACACCTCGCGGTACATGATTAATGCTTACCTAGCAACCTACGAGGTGTGTGAAATGGTGACATGTAGTGTTCTCAACTGTAGTGCAAAGCAAAACGCATCCCATGGGTTGAGTGACTTGCTGCCCAATCAATTTTTTCTTATTGGCCAAAAGGTGATGAGTTGTGGTTCTAGGTTTTCAAACCCGATTTGACCATATCTAGGTTGTTTAATTTCCCATCTCACTCTTAGATCAATGACATATTTAAAATCAACAACACACGCATATGATAGCCATTTTTGTTCTACAACCTTTGAAGCATTAATGGTGTGCTCTCTTTAGAGATGATCGAATCAAGTCCTTATGCGTGTGAGGAATTAATTCCCATCCATTATGCGGAGTGATTTGCAAATCTTCAAGTACTTGGGTTGTTAATAGTGAAGAGATTGATGCTAGCCATTAATTAATCCCTTGAGTGTGTGACACCAACATTGATGAGAAAACATCCTCAGAATTGCTCGATAAATATGGATGAAGTGGTTGTCACTCTCACCACTGCATCCTTCTAAATTTGTGTAGAGTGAGGAGTTCCCAATTGTGAGCTTGAGAGATTACCAGGCATCGAAAATAAGTAAGTCAGTCAAGTCTGAGGTACCTATAAGGAGGTCACACAGAAGTTTCCTGGTGACGCTTCTAGACACGAGGTGAGTGAGCATGCTCCGATTGCAGAAAAGAAAGCCCCTGTCAAAAGGCCCGTGAGTGTTCCTTCCAGGTGTAGCAGGAGGCTACAATACCAAGGAATTGTTGCTGAGAAGATGAAGGAGAAGGGTATGGAACCTGCACAGTTTGCCTCTAGAGCTTGCAGGAAGGTTAGGTATGGACGCGGTTCCTTTGGATGATATAATTCACCAATTGATGTCACCGATAGCTCGTCAGAAAGTCAAACAAAGAAGGACTTTGGCTATCGGCAGTACCTCATGACATTGGGCCAAGTTGCAGTCTCGAGGATGGAGGTGTTGTCCATTCCACCATTGGCTGTCAAGACTCCAATTGGACGAGATGGTTATGTTCCTAGAAATTACAAGGACGAGGAGGGAGTAGAAGTTTCTTCTCCATCTCTTGCAACAATGCGAGGTGGGCTCATGTACCATGGGCTTGATGTTGGTGGTGGTAGGTTTTTTGGTCGATAAAGAGGTGGTGTGTGGATGGTAAATTTTGTGTTGTTTGATAAATTATTATGGTGCTTGCTCCTGTTCTCCGTGGGTGGTACATTTTTTTTTGGGGGGGGTTTAATGTTGATTGTGTAGTTTCTTGGTGACATGGATGATGGATATATGGCCTGGCTGGTGGCTAAAGGTAATTTTGGCAGCACTTTGCATTTCCCTTTTCGATGGTGGTTACTATTTTTGCTTCCCAATTTTCAACATGTGACTATAAATTCAACATGTGGGGAATTTTGAAATGCAACCCACATTCGAGCTAAAATGAAACATTTTTTAAATGTAATTTGCATTTTGAGCTGAAAGCTTGTTTGCTCCCTTGCATTATAAAAGAAATATCATGGCTCATTTGTAGGGGTTCTGGTTTTTTGAATCTTTGAGTCCAGTATACACAAGGGGTAGAAATTAGGAGGAATATTAGTGAATAGAATAGTCGAATTGTCTTGGCTCTGAGTTATACATATGTAAATCTTAAAATAGTTTTATAGAAATTATTGATATCAAAAAAAATCTTATGCATAAAGCATTTACTCTCCTTCAGTAAATCATTTTACAAATTTTGAATGAAATATCAAGAATATTATGTTCATCGTCAAATACTTTGTTTGAATGTATGTTCTTATTTTTGCCTTGGTTCAAAGAATCAATTAAATGCTTTAATGAGGTCATGAATTTTTGAGAATTTATAAAGGATTTAGTAAGAAGTAATGCTTTAGGAACAGTTAGTTTTCATAATGTAAGGCATTATGAAAATAGTCTAAAATGTCAGAGTTAAAGAATTTCTATATTACTGATTGTTAGATGTGTGACTCCATTGCCCAATCGATGAGAGACTGATCTATTTGTTAAAGGTATTTTCAATTTGAAGGATAATAATAGTATACCAGATCATGGATTCAGGATTAGAACATAAATCACTTAAAATTTGTTGACCATGAGGCATGCACTTGAAGTATTTCCCTGTTCCTAGTGAATTAATAGTTATTTGCATAGAGATTACCAACCTTTTGGTGAATTATGTTATTTACCCTTCATAGGAACCAATTTGTGAATTGATGTGTTTTGAATTGAATTAGCCAAAATGGAACATAATTAGGAACACCCTCCTAGGTCCCATAGAGCCTAAAGAGAAGGAGTGAAAATCTTCAAATCTTTCACTCATTAAGTTGGTCATTCCTCTTGGGAATTCTTGATTATAGGAGTTGGCTGCAATTTAGAGAGTTTTAAAGGTGTACTAGAAAAAACACCAACACTAACAAAACCAAAAGATTCATGACATAGGTAGCTATCAAATTGGCTCTAATATTGATCAATGTCTACATGCATTCACGTTTTTAGAATGGAATGATTCAGAAAACAGGAAAAAGGAATAAAACTTAAAGAAGTTTTCACTCTTCCGACATCCAAAAATTTTGAACTTAACTTAAAAAGAAATATCCTCTAGCCTTTTATAGAACGCAAGGCACATATAGGATAAGACAAATACATGAGAGGAAATCCAAGGGAAAAATCACATCAAGGCATGTGCAATGTAGTGAATGGTAAGAGAATTGCAATCAAAGTCAATGAAGGTCAACTCCAATTGCACATTGAAGCTCTTCGGGATTTAATCTTTAATCATCAGGATTCCTTCTTGGAACCAAAAAAACCCACTCAAACAAAATGTAGGAACTTCCCACAAATTCAGAGTGATCAGGTGGAATTTTCGCCATTCAAGTTCATCCTTGATTTGAACATTCTAGGAATGAGAAACCACCGAAATAGGTACTCTTCTTTTCCGCATGCTTAAACTCCAAAGTCTCAAGCTCCTAGTATCTAGAACATCTTTTCAATGAACTCTGTTTTAGCTTGAGCTTTTAAAGTGTATCCTTGAACTTGGAAACACCATCGACTCTATTTGCAAATTTGATTTTCCTAACCGTCCATACCCGAACTTTGCATCACAATCTACATCTCCTGCAATCAAAAATTCCACTCATTAAATCCATTTTAGAGAAAAAAAAAAATTTATAAACATCTCATGTAAACAAAACCATTATTGAGTGTTAGTACATAAATCTCATAAATAACACACTTTCTAGCATATCATAAATCCTTGCATGATTATCTTCTACATATATCGGGTTACCAGACTATTAGAATCATTAGATAACCTTAAGATTTTAAAATTTCATTTTGCATTGCTACCCAATACCTAGTATCCAATATTTAGCTTTACCCATGAACTTTCCCCAGACTTCAATTTTACCAAAACTTCCATTTTACCGAACTCCAAATATTAGACCAGAACACTCTGCTCATATTTGCATCTCCTTTTTCCTTTTCAAACATTTTTGGCTCTCGGCATTTGATACCTCGAACACTTACATTACAAAGTACTCTTTGATTAAATATTTCTCTTTAATTTTCACTTTCATTGATCTTTTCAACTTGCTAGCTCCTACCATAAGAGTTATTATTTTTTCACTTGGGTTCCCAAGTGTTACAGTCTTGGGGCGTGTTGTGAGACCACACAATAGAACTATTGAATGTCAAGTTCCCATCAATCGAGAGGCCTCATCCTCCACCTCATTCACCACTCCATCTAACTATATTGATCCATGTACTCTTGTCAAATCATCCACCCCATTCACCACACCTTCCACACCCAAGATCTAGATTCAAGAGAAAGGATGTGGAGAATACAACATGAAGAGTCTCTTTTTCATTGGAAAGTTACCTAAATCACCAAATTCTTTTGGAAAATTGCATCTTGTGTAACCTAAAGTCATCATCCACAATCCCCCTACCACCTTCACTAAATGGTGGGAGTTGGCTAAAGAGAATTTAGATGACCACATTCTCACATGGTTGTACTAAGAATAGGAGGACATTGAACATAAGAAATTGTCAGTTGAGCAGTATCCAAAAGGGTTCATAATAATGAAACAACAAGGATATGATGGACATAAAAGCCTTGGCCTAAATAAACAAGGAATGTTTGAACCCATACAACCTCTTAAATTACTAAAACACCAAGGGTTGGGGTTTTTACTAGTAAGAGTGACTATCTGGGGTATCAGGTTACCTTTGAGTGAGGTTGTTGATGCTTCATATGAGATCAAGATATACGAGGACTCCTGGGATTTTGATGTCGATTCCAATGATATGAACGGGATTCCTTATCCTCCACTACTTACATGGACCTTGATAAATTGTTTGGAGAACTTGATGAGCCTCCCCTTGAAGAAAAATTCAATCAAATGCTTACAATTGGTTCCCTGCAAAACCCACCAAGCTCTTGTCCAAAGGTCCCTTTGAAAAGAGAATATTGGATCAAACACTTCTGGAAACCATTGATTTTGCTTCCTAGGAACCTGATGACTCTACTCTTGTCTTTACCCTATCTTCCTACAACATGACCCTTGACAATACCAATGATGGCTTACCCCTTGTCTACCCACAAATCATAGATTGGTATCAACAAGAACCACTAAGTTTGGACACATTCGAGAATGACGAAGTAATTGTTGAGTTCATGGGACTTCATGAAGGAATACCAAGTGAGGATCATAAGGTTTCCTTTTCCATAGAACTCAATTTTGCAACTTAATTTGGTGAGGTTGTCATGTCCTCTAGTCATAAAAGTGAAAATGAAAAAAGTAAAAATAAAAATAATAGGTCTTCAAGTGAAAATTGAAAGGCACCTACTGACTGTGAAAAAGTAAAAATAAAGGGCGTATCTGAAGGTGAAAACCTATTTGAGGTGCCTAAGATGGAGTACTAGAGAATATTCCTATAGATCGAGAGAGATCACAATTTCTTATAGAAGAAACAAAAGAAGTGAACATTGGAACAAAAGACAATTCTAGAATCATACAGTTGGAAGCATCTTTGACCACCAAGGAAAAACCTAAGTTTACAGCTTTCTTTTTAGAAAGTCACGTTGATTTTTCATGGTCATATGTTGATATGCCTAGATTGGATCCTAAAATTATTCTGCATCACTTTCCACTGTTACCAAATGTCAAACCATATAAATAGAAGTTAAGAAAAATGCACCCATAGATTACACTCCTAGTCAAGGTGGAACTGAAGAAACTCTTCGATGTTGGATTCATATACTCTATTGATTATGTAGATTGGATATCAAACCTTGTTCCTGTCATGAAACCAAATGGTCAGATCAGAGTATGCATGGCTTTCAGAGATCTTAACAAAGCCTATCCTAAAGACGATTTTCCTCTACCAAATATTGACATCATAGTAGATCTTAGTGATGGATATGAAATGCTATCACTTATGGACAGATTTGCAAGCTACAACTAGATAATAATTGCTCCTAAAGATCAACTAAAGATAGCATTCACATGCGCTTGGGGAGCTTTTTGTTGGAATGTCATTCCATTTGGGCTTAAAAATGATGAAGCTAAATATAATAGAGCCATGACTTCTATTTTTCATGATTATATGCATGTGCTTATGGAGGATTATGTTGATGAACTTCTCTCAAAATATCTAGAATGATGTGGTCACCTAGTAGTGTTGGACAAGATTTTTACACGACTTGAAAAGTATAAACTCAGGCTAAATCCAAAGAAATGTGTGTTTGGGGTCTAATCAAGAAAACTCCTAGGATATATTATCTCTCGCAAAGGAATAGAGGTCAATCTCACAAAAGTAAAAGCTATCTTGGACATGCCCCCACCAACCAACATCAGTCAGTTAAGGACATTACAAGGAAGATTACAATCAATCTGCGGGTTCATTGCTTGGTGCAGGAGCACCTATTTGATCACATGCCTCCATGAGGCCTTATTGGGTTTAGTATTCATTTTTGATGTCTTAATGTTTTAATAAGGCTTAATGATCCATTTTTGATATGTATAAGGTCATTTGAGTCCTAGGAAATCATATTTTAGGTTATTGGTTCCATAATGTTAAAAGTTACTCCTCATTGTAAACATTGTCAAGAGAGCAAAAAAAATAAAATAAATGTTAAGTCCATTAGTTAAATGGAGATTGGAATTAGTTATAGTCAGTTGATATGAGTTAGTTTTAGTCCTCAATGTATAAAAATCCTCCACAGGTCGAAAACAGAGAGAGAAAATTGATTTGTAATGGAAGAATATCAATGGAATTCTTATTTTTTCTCAGAAAACACTATAAAAACATGATTCTTTGCTCTTGTACAGAAATGTACGGCCTGATACTGAAGGGGAAGTCATTGGAAAAGGTATTAATATGTTTCTAGATCATTTTGAACTTGGTCTCATTTGATTTCATGAAGGTATGAGAAAGATATGGCATTTTTTGTAAAACCAGCCTGGAACCCTACCAAGGGTTACCCGTTTTGGTAAAACCCTCATAACTTTTGTTTTAACCATTGGATCTGTCTAAAAATTGGATGAAATTTCTGTAACTAAGTAATCTACAAACTGACCGGAGCAATTGGCTTAATGATTATCCATGTGAAAGTTATTAATGACAGTTTTATGCACTTTATAGTGAAGATCAGACTATGTATTCTTAGGACAGCAGAGACAAAGAATTTTTGGAATTGATGTTTGCTATGAGTGGAATTGTTTGTGGGCCTGTCATGTGAATATTGAACATGGTGTTTATTGAAACAAAAAAAAAATGATTGAGATTCTTGTTTTTAGTTTGGTTCTTTGAACAAGGATGTTTATGAAGGAAATTACCTTATAAAGAAGAGTTTTTTTTGAATTGTGAATCCTCTTGCTCTGCATCAAATTGGTATCAGAGCCTAGAAAAGATATGGGCTGGTGAAGTTTTTTGGTTTTGTGTTGGTGTTTGTGGTTGTGTGTTGTACAGGTTGAGGAAGGAACCTGATTGCCTAGGTGTGGCAAAGTAAAGTGGAAGCAAGGAGAGACTTGCTTGTGGAGATGGATTTGTTGAGAAGATTGGAAAGATATTTGCAAGCTGAGGATTCACGGAGGAAGAAGGAAAGGAGAGGAAAAAGAGTTGAGAAAGATGGAAAGAAAGAAGAGGATAAGGCAAGAGAAGATGGACAAAGAGATTGTTGAGTTGAAGGGAGAATTGAAAAGAATTGAAGAAGAGTTCCAAGAATCCATGATGAAGATGGAACAAATGATGAAACAAGATACAAGTTGGCATTTGACATTGAAAAGGAAGATGGTTTGGCCTATAAAGAAGATTATGAAGAAGCAAAGAAAACAAAAGAAGGCAGCAAATTCAGTCAAAGATGAAGAAGAAGATTTATGGGCACAATATGCAGCCATTGAAGAAGAATGGAATAGTAAGGTTGGTGATGGAAAAGTCAAACAAGAGAAAGAAGAACTCATCAAGGTAGAAGAAAACAAGGACATTGAGGTTTCAAGTGAATTGGTTTCCAAATTGGATAAATTGGTCATGGGTGAAGAGGAATTTGAAGTACAAGAAGAGAAGGAGGAGACCTCAAGGTCTCTATGTTTTGTTTCTAATTTTTCCTTGGACTATGTATGTGCAGGTTATGAAGGACAAAGTGAAGTGTTTGATGATATGATAGAGTTTTGGGACTTCCAAGTTGCAGGGATGCTTGAAAGGAGAAGGAATAAGAAGAAGAAAATGAGGAATGAGCCAAAGATGGTTGCAAATACAAAGGACAAGGTGCAAAGTAACTGGAAGACTAGGAAGAAGACAATTCAAAGGGGCTTGAATTCTTTTGCCCTCAAGAGTTTGGTGCAGGAGCACCTATTTGATCACATGCCTCCATGAGGCCTTATTGGGTTTAGTATTCATTTTTGATGTCTTAATGTTTTAATAACGCTTAATGATCCATTTTTGATATGTATAAGGTCATTTGAGTCCTAGGAAATCATATTTTAGGTTATTGGTTCCATAATGTTAAAAGTTACTCCTCATTGTAAACATTGTCAAGAGAGCAAAAAAAATTAAATAAATGTTAAGTCCATTAGTTAAATGGAGATTGGAATCAGTTATAGTCAATTGATATGAGTTATTTTTAGTCCTCAATGTATAAAAATCCTCCACATATCGAAAACAGAGAGAGAAAATTGATTTGTAATGGAAGAATATCAATGGAATTCTTATTTTTTTCTCAGAAAACATTGTAAAAACGTGATTCTTTGCTCTTGTACGGAAATGTACGGCCTGATACTGAAGGGGCAGTCATTGGAGAAGGTATTAATATGTTTCTAGATCATTTTGAACTTGGTCTCATTTGATTTCATGAAGGTATGAGAAAGATATGGCATTTTTTGTAAAACCAGCCTAAAACCCTACCAAGGGTTACCCGTTTTGGTAAAACCCTTATAACTTTTGTTTTCACCGTTGGATCTGTCTAAAAATTGGATGAAATTTCTGTAACTAAGTAATCTACAAACTGACCGGAGCGATTTGCTTAATGATTATCCATGTGAAAGTTATTAATGAAAGTTTTATGCACTTTATAGTGAAGATGAGACTATGTATTCTTAGGACAGCCAAAGAATTTTTGGAATTGATGTTTGCTATGAGTGGAATTGTTTGTGGGCCTGTCATGTGAATATTGAACATGGTGTTTATTGAAACAAAAAAAAAATGATTGAGATTCTTGTTTTTAGTTTGGTTCTTTGAACAAGGATGTTTATGAAGGAAATTACCTTATAAAGAAGAGTTTTTTTTGAATTGTGAATCCTCTTGCTCTGCATCATTGCTCAACTAGCAGATAAGATCCATCCATTTCAACATCTATTAAGAAAATGAATTCCCTTCAATTGGATAGAGAAATGCCAAGAAGCATTTGATCAAATCAAGAGTTATCTATTGACTCCACCAGTTCTTATGCCTCTAATTGATGGAAGACATTTGATATTGTATGTGACAACAACTACATCAGCACTGGGGAAATTGTTAGCATAGAATGACAATGATGGAAAAGAACGAGCAATTTATTATATCAGTTGCACCTTAGTCGAATATGAGTTGAACTATAGACCTATTGAATAAGCATGTCTATCAATTGTATTTTCAGCACATAAGTGAGACATTACATGCTAAATCACAAGACAAAACTGATTGCCAAAATTGATCCTTTGAAATACCTTCTCATCAAAGCAACTCTAACAAGACAATTAGCTAAGTGGGTTATGATCCTAAGTGAGTATGACATTGATTACATTGATCAAAAAGCAATAAGAGGAAAAGTGATAGTTGATCAACTCGTAGACACACCAGTAAAATTAGATCATCCTTTGATATCTAATTTCACAAATGAATCAATATTTTCCATAGAAATACTAACAACGTAAAAAATATACTTCGATGGATCTTACACAAGTCATGGTTTAGGAGCTAGAATTATATTCATCACACCTCAAGGAGATTCCATTCCCAAGTCATTTCAAATAGTATTTTTGTGCACTAACAACATAGAAAAGTACAAAGCATTATTGAAAGGTCTCTGAATGGCAATAAAATAGAAAATCAAGGATCTTCAAGTCTATGGTGATTCTCAGTTAGTGATTAAGCAAGCTAATAATGATTATGACACCAAGGATGAAAAACTAATGCCCTACAAGCACATGGTTGATTGTTTCAAACTATACTTTGATGACATTACCTTTGAGCAAATACCGAGAATCTAGAACAAAGAAGCTAACGCAATGGCTATAATTGGATCTCTCTTGGACATTCCCAACAATGCATTGTAATATGAGTTCTTGGTAGAACAATTGTTGGTCCCTGCGTTCGACGTCCCCGAAATTGAAATTGTGTGTGAACTTGTTGGTCTTGACTCCTTAGTACAAAGACATTTATAGTTATTTGTGTGACCAAATTATCCCTTCTGACTTGTCCCTCAACCAATGTAAAACCTTTATCCAACAAGCATCTAAATTTTCCGTCATCGGAGATACCCTTTACCACCATAGCCTAGATAGCACCCTCCTTTGATGTCTCAACTCAAATGAAGCACAAACAAACTTACAAGAGGTACATCATAGTATATTTAGAGCTCACTTTGTCGGTCCAACCTTAGCCAAAAATCTCATGAGGATGGGATATTATTGGCCTACGATGGAATGTGATGCTTATCACTTTATAAAGAAATGTCACAAGTGTTATATTCATGGAGATCTTATACATGCACCAGCTCAAGAACTACAACTTCTTACATTGCCATGACCATTTTCTCAATGGGGACTCAAACTCATAAGAAAGATCCATCCCGTATCTACAAATGGAAATAGGTTTATCCTTTTTGCTACTGAGTACTTTATAAAATGGATTGAAGCCATCCCAATGAATTAAATTACTGGAAAGTAGATAGACAAGTTCATCCTAAATTACATTATATGTCACTATGGCATCCCATAGTCCATCATTACAAATAATGTTTTCCCTTTTAAGAATCAGGATGTATGTGAACTTTGTAGAAAAATTCATATCCAACACCATTTTTCTACCCTTTACTACCCCTAGGGTAATGGCTAAGTTGAGGCATCTAATAAGACTATTCTTAAAATCTTAAAGAAGACTATTAATGACACTAGCCATGACTAGAGCCTACAAATTAATCCTGCCCTATGGGCCTATGATACTAGTGTTCGCACCCCTACCAGAGCTACTCCCTACTCCCTTGTCTTTTGATCTGAATCCATACTTCCTATTGAGGTCGAGTTACCATCCCTAAGAGTATCTATGCAAGGATTGATTGATCAAGAGGAATATCACATATCTCGTCTACATGAGCTAGGATTATTGGATGAAAAGAGACAAAATGCATTAACATATTTGAAAGCATATCAGAATCACCTTTGACGTAGCTACAATAAGAAGGTCCAACCTAGAATTTTTGACATTGGTGTCTTAGTCTTCAAACAAAATCTAAAGAATCAAGCGAATAGAGAAAAATTTGGAAATTTTGAACCTAATTTGTTGGACCCTTATATCATCACAACAACATATGGATCCAAGCCTAATTTACTCTCTACTCTTGAAGGTGAGTCATTACCTAAACCCATCAACAACATGTACCTTCCCAAGTACTATACTTAATTCTTAGAGTATCCCTTCAAAAAGTCAAAAAAATACAAAAAAAATTAAAATTAAAAGTCACCCTAATGAAAACTTGGAAAACAAGCATCTTGGTAACAACAAAAAAGTAAAAAGAAATAATTCATCCAAAAGTGAAAACCACTTTGGTGGTGCTTTGGATAAGTACCATGGTAAAAACCTGGCAAACAGGTGCCATGTGTAGTTAGTCTATGCTCCTCCATCTACTATCACTCCATCTGGTCTTCCACCTTCCACTTAGCCATTCACCCATCCATAATAAATATTTTTCATCATTTCCATGACCTGAGAACCATCAAAATTTAGTATCCTTTTCCTTCATGATCATCCTTTGTGTTCATTCATTGCCTCCCCTTTCGCATAATAAGTTGGTCTTATACCTGACTAGGGGAAATTCCTTGACTTACGTCTTCATGGGATCCAATGCATGGTATCAGCCTTTTTAAAACATCAAAAGTCCAAAAAAAATTCATAAAACATAAAATCCAAAAAAAAAATCATAAAATCTTCAAAATCCAAAAAAAATCATAAAACCTTAAAACTCCCAAAAATAGAGTCATATTATGAGTCTGTCTATGTTAGAGTGGTCAAACTACATTGTTTCTATGCATTTTCTACACAAGAAAGGCTCATATTAAATGGGCCTTCAAGACATTAGGTCAGTCCTTTTAGGTTTGTCCAAATAAAATCATGACTCGGTCTCTTATCAAATAAAGAAAAGTCAAGTTGTGTCAAACTACGAGGTCTCTATGTGTATAACATAGGAAATGCCATCAATCTATGAGCCCCTAAGGCCCTAGGTTAGTCCTTTAGGGTTTTCCAAGTCTTGTCATGTTCTTTTTCCACAAGTAATCATCATTCAAACCTAATCATGAATCAACAAACACATCCAACAAAATCTTTAGTCTTCAATCAATCTTCAATCAATCAATTACCTTAATTATGAAATTAATCGATCAATTCATTGTTCCTATGTTAGAATGGGGCATAATGCCATCTATCTCATTTGGTCTTATCACTTGTCTTTTATCAGGATGTGTCCTTCTTGAGATTAGACTTTGTCTTTGGTCAATCTTTTCATTCACCTTACGCAAGATATGTCTTTCTTGCAATTAGGTGCTTTATCAACAAATGGTCACTTGGTCAACTTTATCAGATGTGTTACTTGCCTCCAACAAGATATGTATTTCCTAAAATTAGGAATCATCACATCGATCGGTCATTATTAATCACGCGTTATCTTATCAATCAATCTTGTCATCTTGGTCAATTAATCTTGCCTTAATCAAGATATGTCTTTCCTGAAACTAGGCGTAATCAATCAAATCAATTGGTCATCCTTTTTCAACTTATCAATCAATCCTTGTCAACTTATCAATCAAATTCGGTCATCTTGGTCAACCTAATCAATCATATCAAGAAATCTTATCAATATTATTAGCAAACACTATCTCTCTAGAGAACACTTTTTTGGTTTGGGTTTGTCTTATCTTTTTGATTGGTTATGGGTCATGTTACTAGTTACCTCGAGGATGTCCCATGAAGGATTTAGAGGAGTAATGATGGATCATGACCTCTTTTCTTTGCTTGTTGTTTGTGGTTTTTCTTGGAAAAAGGACTGGGATAATTGGGTCCTTAGTATGAGTTAGGGCATTCCTTGTATGTTGGCTTTATCTTTTGATTTCTTATCTCTCACAAATTGTCACCTTACACACCTTGGTCTATGTCATACCATGGTGTTTGTGATCCATTTGTGACAATTTTGATGCTTGATGATGATAAATATAAAAGCATGAAAGTTTTCTACTTGTTATTCCTCGTCTAACATACCATTTCCAAGTCCTTTTTTGTGCTAACATCCATCTCTTTTGCGCTACCATTTCTTCCACCTGCATCTTGATAGAGTCCTGTGACACACAAAAATATATTGTATACACGATCATGTTAGGAAACATCATAGAAAGCATTATCATCATAGAAAACATTATCATATTAAGCCACACATTTGCATAAGAAAATATAAAAACATAGAAATCATTCATATAGCATTAAGATTTCATTGCAATAGAAAATAACCAATCATGACATTACATTTTACATTATGATCCATCACAACACACTACATTACATTTCATATGCATGGAATTACATTAATAACATTATGGCATATCATATTATATCACATTTTGCATCATCATATAGGCATCCCATTGCATCAACATTAAATACATTTACATATCACATTGTATTTATCAAATTAGTTCATCCATACTACATTTATCATCCATACATATTGTAAAGGGAATAAACATTTATAACATAATCATAAATGCATAACCATAAAGCATGTTAAACCATCACATAACCATCTAGAATGCATCAATAAACATCATAAAATCATGAACATCCATAGCATAACATCATCATAAACATAAAGCATAAACATACAACACTACATATCATAAACCAATGCCAAAAATCATATCATATATTGCTCAAAATATGTGTCATAGGTACAATGTCAAGATGTGTTGTGACTATCAAATAATGGAGCTCCCAGGATTGATAATCAAAATATAATGTCCATATACAAAATATTACAAAGATGCTCTAGCCTGAGCTACCCTACTCTCCTGATCTTGGTGCCTCCCTATCCTCTCGTCGAGGTGCATCTGGGGACCTATGCTCTACTGTCGGTGGCTTGTCATAAGGTGTGGACCATCTAGGGGATGATGTCTCCCTGCTATCTAACCTATTGTGAGAGTGTCTGCTCTGTGTCTTGTTGTGTGTCCAGCCCTGTGAACCACTCTCAATATGTGAAAATGTGGGCTCCCTCCTCTCTGGTGGTAGGTCCCTCTCATAAAGGTCCCCCTAATATTGCATAGTTTTTCTAGCCCTAGCGTACTATCGAGCAACATCCACTACAGATCCACTGCATGTATCTATAAACTCTATCATATATTAATTTTTCTCTTGTCGACTCAGTCTACAAGGCATCCCTCTCAGCCTTAAGGTCATCCCTCTCTATTGTCATTGTCTTGAGCTCTACCTCTAGGGCCTATACTCAAGCCTATAGGATGGCTATCCTCTATTTTTTTGACCCCTCATCTCCTCTAGCCCCCACCTCCTCTAGCTCCTCATCCACTCCCATCATGATCCTCTCTTGGAGGACTCTCTCTACCTCTCCCATCACTAGCTCATCATCTCCATGCTTCTCGATCTCCATCACTTCAATCTCTTGATTCCCTACCTCTAGAGAAGACATCTCAACATGCTACTCTCCCTCCTCCACCACCACCTTTGTTTCTTCCCTCATCTCTGGTTGATCCTCCTCCTCTCAAATCAGTGGTAGTTGTCCCACCGCCCGTCATCCTCCATCCCTCCTCCTTCATCAGTCTCCACAACCATCTCCTCCACCATCTCCTCCATCATCTCTGGGAGTACTCCTCTTTGTCCTCCATCTCCTCTCCCTCCACCTCTTTTTCCCCTATCACCTCTTCGACCTCTTGGGCCCCTGCCTCTATGCTCTACAGGTGTTGGTTGCTTTAGATCTATCAATGGTAATGGCCAATGAATCAACCACTAGGAATCATACTCTTACATGGTCCTTGCATCTACATTGCCTCCTCTCCAACCCCACTCTAATGACTACAGGGTATCAATCTCCTGCTCAACCATGGTCACTACTATCTGTGGCCCCCATGGATGAACCTCTCAAGAGGATCATGTAAACTCAATTGTACCCATGGGAAAACCCTACCTCTGCCTGAATTTTCATTTGACCCTCTTTGGAAGATACATATCAATAATATAGTGACTCTAAACTGTCCGCCCAATAAGGTATCTTGGCTATCGACACCATGGCAAGTGATCATCCTCACCGAAACACAAATCACAATCTCTGTACGGTATTTAGATGAAGCTAACCAATGTATCTAGTCCATGTCTCCAATAGCCTATATCACCCACATGTGTTTGTAATAGTGCCCCTTGATATAGATACACATAGGGAGCACCTGCTCCCATCTGACACACCATTAGTGTTCAAAACACTACTATATGCTCCCAAGCCCATATCATAAGCAATGTGACCCTGTAGCTCAAGCTCTATCCCCCTCTATATGCAATATTGTGCAGCTAGAAATATAGTATACCCAATAGGCATGGTCCCCATGCATACACTATCTCATCCTAGACCATCCCCCCAAGCATCTCTCCCCGCCCTACTAGGAAACTATGTCCTCTACGATCGGGAATCATCACCCCTGTTATCAATGTGCATAGGATGCAGTCATATTTGTCATACCTCTCTGCTAGGGTATCCCATTCGATCTCATACCATTGGATCCCAAGCTCTGAATCATCTTGTAGTCATAATAATTGTAATGCCCCGTCTAAATAACCTAAGAATGTTGCAAAAGTGATATAAAAGTGTAATAATTTTTTTTTAAAGTATTAATATAATGTTAATTAGTTGCAAACATTCTTAGGTTAAACGACGTTACACTACTTTGAGTTTTCCTTAAGCGACTTAAGTATTTCGCATTGCTCCCAATTAAAACATAACATAAAGTAAACATTGCATAATAATTTAAATTCTCTTTCAAGATATAATAAGGTACAAATACGTTTCCATACATTGCATTGATAAGATAATACATTGCTCATCCATCTGATGAGATAGTTCAAATAACAGTTACAATTTTACAAATGATCTCCTCTTATACATTTGAGGGATGTTTTTACATTTCAAGTTTTACAATATACAATGATGAAGTAATAGAAGGAATCCATGTGCGAGCTCTCCATCCATGAAGCGCTCAATGCTACAATCGAACTGGGGACCCAACGGAGTAAGGAGCACGTTCCACCCAACCATGTGGCACCCGTAGGTCCACCCCCCGTGCTAGGAGATAGTAATTAGGCTACCTAGACCAAAACTACTAACCCTAGACACTAGTACATACACACTATTGGTTACATTGCTTCCAGATTTGACAATTGATTTGAAGTACAATACACAAAGTTTAACTGTTATTCTAGGTGGAGTGTCATCACAACGATGCAATGGTTACCCTGGTGTTTCTTCCTAGGTTCCGGCCCCCAATCCTTGGGTTACCCTGGTAACCTCTTACGAAACCCGGCCCCTATTGCATGCGGTTGCGGAATCGAATGTCCCTTAAGGAAACGAGACAACGATTTTCCTTTCCAGGTCTTCTCGACTTATACTCATAACTGTAGTAGCTTATGAGCCATAAACGAGGCATAAGCATCTTATTACATGTTTTTAATTCTATCTACTGTGTTCTTTAGTTTTCACTGACTTACTTAACTAATCGTAAGTTACCCTGACACCACTTTGTGTGTCGGCCCTTATGACTAGCCACTCCCCTAAACATAACAAGGATACTAGGTTTACTTAACTAAGATGAGCAAAGTGTACAAATGTATAACACAAAGTCTTACTCTTTTCAAATAAATAACAATGAATATAATCAAGCATGCAACCACCGCACAAAAACCATGTACACAATCTTGGCGTATCTTAGAATATAACTTTAATCAACACAATCCCCAAATATCGGTAGGTCTGGAAGACTTGAGTAACAATAACATTTCCCATTTGCCCCAATAAAATAACCCAATTTTCACGCAAACCAGGAAAAATAAACACCTACCGTTTGGATCTACTAAATCCATTTGACAATAATTTAAGGAAAATCAATCAATCAGTTAATCTATATTTCATTTCTTTTAATATTTTTCTCTAATTCGCAATACTTAATATTCTATAATTTACTCAATCAAAATTTTCACATGCATTTTAATTTAAAAAAAAAATATTACAAATTTTTTTTTTTTAAAACAAAATAAAATATATAAATTAATTAAAAAAAAAAAAAAAAAAAAACATATTCAATATTTATATATATATATATATATATATAATATAAAATTCGAATTACACAGGGATATAAAATAAAACCGAAATTAACACAAACTAATATCAAACGAAATCCAACATAAAATACAAGGTTCCGTTTTTATTTAAAACCCGAGCAGGGTTTGATGGCCGACCATTCGGCCCTTACCCAGCCGCGGCCTCACAGCCACGGCTGGCGTGGGTGGGCTGTTTCCACAACCCTCCCCACAGGGAACGGCTGTGGACAGCAGCGCTAAGCACTGCCCTCCACAGCTCCTGTTGGGAGTCGGCTGTGGGGAAACAAGTAACCCCCCCCGCGGCCCTTAATTTTTTTTTTATTTAACTCAAAACTTTTATGAGTGTTAAAATCGCGTACAACGATTTTTGAAGAATTAAATACTTTTATTTTATAATTTTAATTAAAATTGCCGTACGGCGTGCTTTTCTAAAAAATGTGAATTTCAAGCATAAGAAATTTGGATGGCTTATTTAATCAGAAATATTACTATACATTTCAATCAATTTTTTTTTTGTATATGCAGATTAATAAATCATACAGAAATACTAATTGAAGATTGAAATTAAAAAAAAAATTTAAAGATTTAACAGTGGAGATAATGGGAATTTTTTTTAACAAATTTCTCCAGGGATTCACAGAATATACACACAGCAAATTTTTTTTTAATTTCCAATCCAATAATTCCCAGTACAAAAATTTCCTAAAACAATTAAATTCTCTTTTTTCAATTACCATGTTTTCAACAGAGAATTTTTCTACAAAGGCTTTCTAAAGCCATTAAAATTTCACACAACAATTTAAATTCTTTTCACAACCATTTCATTTAAAAACAACAAAATATCTTCAGATGCTTTCCTTTCCAATTCAAACATAAATAAACTTTAAAGAGGAATACCTATAACTGCTTGTAGGAGTTTCTTTTGCCTGTAACGTGCAAGATCTTCTTCCAAAAGATTTTCCCAAATCCAAGAAAGCTTGTTCAACCTCCAAGAAGATCTTCCTCAAAGAATCACAACCCCAACAGAGAGAAAAATACCAATTCTTAAGAAATTTTGGGTTTTTACACACAGAGAAATAATTTTGCCAGTGCCCAGAAAAATTTTCCCCGAGGCAATAGAATAACCCCGTGCAATTTCCGAGATCCTCAATATCCTCCGTAAAAAATTTCAACAACCCCAAATGAAATTATGGCACTCACCCACATGTCGAGAGGTTGTTGAGAAAATATCTTCTCCACCTCTCGGCAGTTTTTGCCATTCAATAATTTGCATGAGATTTAAATTTTATTAAATTTAAAATTTAAAATTCAATTTTCCAATTGCATGCAAATAATCTATTTATCTAATTTAAATACTAAAAATAAATTTCCAAATACAATTTAATTTACATGCAAATTATTTTATTTTTATTTTCCAATCTATTTAAACACAATATAATTTATGCACTTAATAATTTAATCTAATTAATTAATTTATTTAATTAAATAGTTAAATCCTTTTAAAGATCAACTATTTAACTAATTAAACTAACTAATGTATTAAATTATTAAATAAATAAATTTCAATCATATTTAAATATTAATTAATAACAATAAATAAAACACAATGATTAACATTTAAAAATAACCAACATTTACCTTTTTGAAAACGATTTAACCAACAAAAACACAATACAAAACAACCTATGATCCAAACTAAAAACTGACAACGTACTAATACTAAGGTTAGAGATTGGACTAGGATAAACCTAACTACTATCTCCCATTCAACAATTCCGTTGAGTCTTGACACGCTCAGACCTGATTACACAGGTGGAGTCGGTGTCATGTACCTGCAAATCCTGCAATCGAGCAAACAATGTACATGCATGTATATATATATAAAGCATAAGACAGGCACACCGTGCGGAGAAAATTACAGATATCGTAGGGCACTCGCAAGCGAGTGATGCGATTCTGTTCTCCACACCAATACACTCACAGAAAACTGACTCAATAAATATTGTTAGTCCATCATAAGCATGTGCATAGCAATATCAACTGAAAATGAACATCTACACTAAATCATATCATGTCTGAAAGCAATAAACATCACACAGAGTATCATCATGTCACGCAATAATCCATCATCGCTCAAAAACAGCGATCCAAGTATCCAAAAAAACAACAAAGTCTAACAGTATGAGAAAGTATCAACAGAAAGCATAGCATAAACGGAGGGGTACTACAATAATCATATAGCACCTGTAATCCTCACACGGGGTCATATTGTACCCGCTCACCAAAAATTGGAAGCCGTAGAATCCTATAGAAATCCTCAAGGGTGACCGTCGCCTACCCCATCAATAAATGGAAGTTGCAAGTCTCGGAGTTCCATCACTCCACCAATGCTATCAACATGCCCCTATTTTCCCTGATAACGGGCATATAGGTGACATAGAATAGACCAATATCCAACAACACCTGTCTCTCCACATCATCCAACTGGTCTCACAATTGAAATGTATCCGGTTGTGACTCCCATGTATAAATCGAAGGTAGAACAACTTGAATTCATCGCAAATCAATCATGTCAATCTAAAGTCTCCATTTGACCCTATTGGACATAAGTTGACCAAGTAAAAATATCCTAATCTATGGAAAAAATTTAACTAGGAAATTGCATCTTTGTTTTGTCAAATGTGTCACATAAATTTTCCACTAGCTCGTAACTACAGTTGCATCACTCATCATTCAAATGCGTCATTTTGTACAATGCTTGCATTGAAAAATCTTGATTGTGTCATTCTTGGCCACATATGCAACTCAGAAAGTCAGATACGATGCACATTCAAATGCATCACGATGCAACCATTCCTGCCCTAACTCTAAGAAATTATGTCGCGACGAGACGATTGTGGAAAACCGCTTCTCATCTGCATCACTCACACATGTAATTATCTTGCATGGCCTATGATTCAATTTCCCGCTAAATTATTTCCCTACCTAAATGCACAAAAATCAAAAAAATTGCAAGGTGAGTTTGTAGTACTCACTAGGGTGGGTGCTCCCTCAGGTCGACGGAAGGTACATATGTGGTATGCTCTATGTGTGGTGTCTGAAATAGGTGACATCTCCTTAGCTTTTATCACCTAGAGCTCCTAAGATTTCTAAAAATAGAATGCACAAATGACCTTTTTCCTTAGTTAAGCTCCTATTTATAGCTCAAAAATTAGGGTTTCCACCTACCTTGTCTATTGGGTATACTTTTTGATGACTTTGACCTTGAATTTTTCCTCCTTATTGACCTCAAAAATCAATTATATCTTCACCATTGAATCCCTAGCGATCAAATTATCTTATTGGGACAATTTTCCAAAAAAAATTGATTTTTTTTGAAAATCTATAAAATTTTCTCGAGGGGGCATACCTATACCCTGCTTTCACTAGGGCATCTTTTGACTGAATTTCTTTGACACAAAACAATGAACTACATTATATAAAAGAGGGGGAAAATTTAGACACTAAAAAATTTCTTAGTTTGCGAGTATCGTTTTTCTTGGTCTTCTTCGGATAATTAAATAATTTTAATTATTTAATTATTCTTGATCATATTCCTCTATTAATTAAATAATCTTTAATTATTTAATTAATTAACTTCTTAATCTTAGTTCTATCTTTGATCAATTAAATAATTTTAATTGCATCTTTAACACTCCCTTTCTGCAATAATTAAATAAAGCATTATTTAATTAATTATTTTTCTTTTATCATTTGCCTATAGTCAAATAATGATAATTATTATTTGTCTATTTATTGATTTGTCTCCCATTCCTCTACAATTAAATAATTGTCAAAATTATTTAATTATCTAATGACACTTCTTTCCTCCATTAAATAATTAACTTAAATTAATTATTTAATGTCTCATGTCCATTTTCCCCATTTAATTAAATTGATTATATAAATCATTTTAATTAAATTTCCATTTTCTCCCACTTTCCTTTTTCTCAAATAAATAATTTGAATAAATTATTTATTCCTCCACTTGTCCAAAGATTCCTTCTCATGAATTAATTATTTTCAATTTTCAATTCCTTCATATTCTTCCTCCACTATCTCATTTTTGAATCTCAACTGTCGATTGTCTTTGGGCTCTTTCTAATCTTGGTCATTCGTTTTGTAACCTCCCCTTTTCTGTGTTGCATTTCTTCTCAACCATTGATCTTGGCATCTTTCTAGAAGCTTGACTTGACCATCTATTTGAATGGTTATCTATAAAAGAATCCATTCTCTTTTATTTTTCCTTAACAATCACTTATCTCCAACTTTCTTGCTTACAAATTTTAGGTATTTTCACATTTCAACTACAAAATCTAAGGGCATATTTGTAAAAGAAGAATGAGAGACATGGGAAGTGATTCAAGTTCAAACATGGGGAGTGCTTTCATTTTCCTTATATTTTGATTGTTTTCTCTTGTTTTGGATTAGGTTTTGGCTTAGTAGTGTTGTGGTTGTCACTATAATCTAGGCTAGCTCATTTTAACCCATCTTACAGTATCTGCAAAAACTAGAAAATGGACTTTGAGAGAAAAAATTGTTAAATGTGATTGGTTAGGCCCTATTTCTAGTGCCAAAATGTGATTGACAGATTAGTATGGGCTGACTACACTTGATCCATGAGGATATGAAGTATATTCATGCCACTAAGCGTGTATCCCAATAAGATCATTCAACAAAACAAAACTAGGAATTCATTAAAACTTAGCATATTAAACTACGAAAGCTTTAGCAATACCTATTCTAATCCATTGAAACTTATCCTATTGGGGGAGTGGTGTCGTGTTGATGTGGAATGATGACCCTTTCCCAATCCCTTGGATAATGATCTTGTTTCAATCAGTTTTATTGAAGAAAACTAATGAAACCATTGTGAGATGTGATGAAACATGATTTAAATGCTAAACTAACATGATGCAAGATATTTAATCATGATTTATGCTAAGATGATCAAGATGTGTGAGTGCAAAGCTAATCTAAATGAATTTTAAACTAAAAAGATTGAAACCCTAATTAATAAACAAGCTAAATATATGCATCTATGTTATCATGGAAGCCATTAATGGAAGCTAAGATAATTAATGCAAGTAATTAAAATGAAATGATACTAAAAAAGTGCTAAATATGAGTGTGAGTGTGAGTGATTTCAACAACATGAGTTTTCTCTGAAAAAGATGGATCCATTTGTCTCCAAATAGTGACTTATTTATAGGAGGACAAATGAGAAATGAAGGGTTGAGATCAAAAAGGCTAATCAATGGTTAAGGATGAAGGAAAGATGAAACATGGATCATGGATTCTCATCAACGGATGAGAATCAATGATCACATGGATCAAGGAAAGAATCAAGGGTTCTCATTCTTTCAAACAAACACACTTTTAACTTGAACAAGAAATCGTGTAAGTTAACTTGCACGTGAAGCTTTGTGAGTTTGTTACAAAGGAGAATATTCCTTTTTTTAAACGAGTGAGGAGAGAATATTCTTTGGAATATTCTCATGGGTGAGGGAAATGGATATTTATCAAATTAAAACAAATTTTTAAGGCACAAAAGGGGAAGCAATATTCCATGAGAATATTCCCTTGCAAGTGGGGGATTAGATTTATTAGTAATTGATAATTAAACAAAGGTTTAATTTATGCAATTAGGGGAATTTCATGATATTCATTAAATAAAGTGATTTAATGAAAAGGGGAAAAGGTGATGACATTTAATTAAATAACTTAGGGTTATTTAATAAAATAAGAGGACTTTAGGGATTAAATTAAATAATTTGATTTATTTAATTTAATAAGACAAAATGCTAGCATGAAAGGGGGTGAATCAACCTGATTAAATTAATTAGGTTAATAGATGTAAACGATGCAATTAATTAAATAGATAGACTAATTTAATCAATTAAGCGAAAAGAGGATGGGTTTGAGGATGAAGTAGTGTTAGTATACCTGACTCAAGTGTATGATATCATTTAGGACATTTTAAAGTGTCTACAAAAATTTACAATCTATGCTTAATGTTCCTTTACCATCAATATTTATACAAGTGTTATCACCCAAACTAACTAAACCTTCCTTACATTTCTTAAGTTGTATGAATTTTCTCTTATCCCTAGTCATATATTTAGAGTAACCACTATCTATCACCCATAGATTTTTCTTCTTAGCATGAAGTTTCGTTTGTGCAATCATTGATTGTGTAGACATTTTCTCATTTTCTTTCCACACCTTTTTAGATTTTTTTTATGCCTTCTCTTCCTTATTTTTAGAGACTTTAGACTCTTTTTCCACTTTAGGAGGTGTGTTTTTCTTTTCCTCACTTTGTACATTTGGTCATATAATTTTTTTTCTATAATTATTGTCTATATGACCAAAATTATTACAATTGTAGAAAATTGCATTCATATCAACTAAAGGAGTAAATGGATTTTTTCTTATAATTTTTTTACTTCTTTTAAGAAAAACTCTACATTCTCTAGCCCTATAACCAAATTGATTGCAAATATAACAATACCCATAGAAGTATGAAGAGTACCTAGTCATAATATTTCCTTGAGTAGGATGAGGGGGTCTTCTTTGCTTTGTCTTCTTTAGATATCTCACCCTTGTGAATCCATCTGCATCAATTCTTCTTATGTTTTGCTTCTTTTTTAGGTGATTGGAACTGATTAGTTGTCCTTATCTACAACATGCATCTTTCCTTCTGTAATTTTATTTATCTCCATAGTCTTATTTTCCTATTTAAAGGTGTTCTCCTTGCAACCATTCTCACCATCTGTACTAGAATTTTCTTCTACTCTAAATCTCTCACACAATTTTGCAAATGCATCGGTAAAAGTACTCTTCCCTTTCTCTAAACTCAAACTGGATTTTTCTTTTGAAGAACATTTTTGTGTGCTAATTAACTCATCAAGAATCTCTAAACCTCCCTTCATCTTCACACTTTTTTCTATATGTTCTCTAGCCTTTTCCAAATCTTTCCTTAAGGTAACTATTTCTACCTCTAGTTGTCTACATTTGTCAACCTCAGACTATAGCTCAGACTTGACTACATCTTCAATTATTTTGGCTTCCTCCACTTGTATCTTCAAGATTACTACCATTTGATTAGATTCTTGAACAATTTTTGTTAACTTTTTAATCTCCTTTTGTGCAAGCTTCTTCTGATGCTTATTTTCCATTTTCAAATTATCAATCTCCTCTCTCAGGTTATCAATTTATTCTAGGGCACATATGAGTTCTCCTTCAAGGTTAAATTCTCCTTCTTCTTCATTGTCTTCACCATGATCCTCAACCTTTCCATATTATGTTTTTCAAAATGTTTTGATATGAAGAGAAATTCATTTTCTTCCATCACAAAGGTAAAATCATATTCATCATCTAAACTATCACTAGCATTAGATGAATCCCTTTCCTCTTGAATGTACAAACTCTTCTTCTTCTTCTAAAAACTCTTCTTAGGAAAGTAGGTTTTCTTATTTTTATTATCTACTTCTTGTTCAAAGTTATCCTTCCTATTGTAAGGTAATTTAGTAGAAGAATGTCCTATTTTACCATAGTTAAAACACTTTAAGGGTAACTTACCTCTATATTTTCCTAAGCCTCTCCTTAATCTTCTGATGAAGTTGGCTTCTTCCTCATCATTCTCTTCATGATCAAATGTAGAGGCTTATTCCTTATCTTTCTTGGATGCCTCAACCTTATCCTTGTTGGAAGCCTTCAATGCAACTTCTCTTTTAGATGAATCGACATTTCTCATTCTCATTTCATATGAGATGAATATGCCATGCAATTCATCAAAAATGATTTTATCTATTTTTTTTGTTTCCTCTATTGAAAATATTTTGGGATCATACCTGGATGACATGGATCTTAAAACCTTTTTCACAATGAATGAATCCCTTAATTCTTCTTCAAACCCTCTGATTGAGTTCACAATTTTATCAAGTCTGAGACAATAATCTACAGTCTTTTCTTCTTCACTCATCAGGAGGATTTTAAACTTGGCTCTAAGAGTGTGTAGCTTTGAAAACTTCACTTTATCATCTCCTTTGTAGATGATTTTCAACTTATTCTAGATATTATGTGTAGTACTTCAATGCATCACTTTGACAAACACTAAGCTAGATAATCCAAAAAGAATAGCATGCTTTTCCTTTGCATTGTTCTCATAGTCTTTCTTTCTTTCTTGCAACATCAGTAGGAGCAATAGTAGGAGGTGTATATCCATTTTTAACAAATTTCCAAACATAAAACCCTCATGATGCCAAATATTTCTCCATCTTAATTCTCTAGAAAGCATAATCTTATCTATAAAATAGATGTGTTTTATTTATAGATGAGCCCTCTTAACTGGCCATTGTGTTCACTTATCCAATATCTACTCAAGCTAATTAAGCTTCTCCTAGGGAACCAAGGCTCTGATACCAATTGTTGGAACACATCAATCTACTAAGAGGGGGGTTGAATCAGTAGATCAATTAAAATTTATCCCTTTAACACTTCAAGCAGATTAATTGCTTTTAGGCCTTTTTGTGTAGATTAAACTAACCTAGCAGAGAAATAAATATTAACATAGAATTGTACATAGCACAACATATACATGGAAAACCAAAGATGGGAAAAACCATAGTGAGAATAACTTCTAGGATCTACTATCCTAATCTAGCCTCAAAATAAAATCTTCTTATTACAATGTTTAAGGGAAACAACCCTAAGGAGACACCAATCTGCTGGTTTTAGGAGCACCCATTCCAAGGAAGCACCCACTCTCTTCACTGAGCACCTACCTAGTTATCTAATGGAACCCACCAATCATATTTACAATGAAAATAGTTACACTTTAATTCTATTGAATCCAATTAAATTTTGCAACTCTATCTACAACTACTCAACTCTTTATTGCAATCTCTGCAACTCAATTATCTTCCTTGCACCTCTCTTTGATCTGCACCTTGAATGAAAACCCTTGATGATGTTCTCTATTTTTTTTTGGTTTCACTCTATCTCAACATGTGCTTTCTTTGTCAACTTCACTTCTCACTCTCTTACTCTCCTACATGCATATCTCAAAATACTTAGACAATTTTCCGCTTTTTTCTTTTCTCATACATTCACCGACCAGCATTCCAACCTTGAGCAATGCACTAGCATCTAGATTAATTGCATATTCAAATTCTTTTCAATCTATAAAATTCTACTAGGGTTTTCTCACACATTATTTTCTCCATCAAGCTTCCTTTAACATCAAGCCATACACCCAATCATCATCAAATTTTGTACCAATTCCTTTTTTAGCATGTAACTAATGCAAGTATAAAGGTGTTGTCATTGATTTCAATAGGCTTGTGTTGTCATTAATGTCAATTGTATAGTGGTCGAGATAAATTGTTATAGAGGTGTTTTCTGGTCTTGCTCCACATTTCTTCTAAGGTGAAGATATGCTTGTGTGGTTTAGATATGTTGGTCATAGGTGTTCAAAGATGCTATATTCAAAATTTGTGGTGACGGATCATTGTACAAAAGAAGTTTGTGTAAGGGAAATATGGATCATATATTTAGTAGCCAATAATGAACTCAAATAAATTCAAAACAAGATAACAAGACCCACTTACCCATGAAATGTAATTGCAAAGCTTAAGAATCCAAATAAGAGAGGTTACCATAAACAAACAAAACACAAAATGAATTCAAAAGCTACAATCATACCATCCCATGGTTGAGTGTATTCATATTGAAGATGGATGTTGGATTTTCTTGTTTCAACATGAAGCCTCTACAATTGCAAAAGTGTGATAACAATGATGATCTAGAAAATGCAAGTATGTTTTTTCTCAATTTGCTTTAATAGTTAATCTGACTTGACCTTTCTACAAATTCTCTAGATTATTTATGAGAAGGATGAAGGTTATTTTATAGATTTATGGTTTTTAGAGGAATGATCAAGATTCAACAATGAAAGATTAGGATCAATGATTGAGAACCATTAAGAGGAAATAGATTCATCAGTTAACTCATCTCATTGATCCAATTAAGGGATTTAATTGAATAATCAGTGGGATTAGATTGAATGATTAGTGGGATTGAAGAAATTAGTTTGAGTGTTTAGTGGGATTAGCATAATTGGTGGGATTGGGAAATAAATTGAGAAATCAGTGATCATGATTTATTCAATCAAGATATGTGAGAATGTATTAATTAATTTAATAATTAATTAATGTTTGAGAGGAATGTGCAAGTTTTTTTTGACTTTAATAAATAAAGGTATATTTATTTATTGACCATGTTGAGTGATTTTAGGGAAATTGAATAATTGATTTAATTATTCAAATTTTGAGAAGGGAGAGTAGATTAATTAAATAATTAATGATAACTATTTAATTAATTTAGATGAATAAGTAATGCTAGTGGCATAACTAAATAATTTGTGTTTATTTAATTAATCAAGAGTAATAAGGTTAAATTATGTGACGATATAATGAATTAATCAAATAATTTAAGATTATTTAATTAATCGAGGAAGTTAATGATGCAAATGATGTTAAAAGGGGATTTAATGATGTTAATGAAATGAAATGCAATATGATAATGACAGTGATGTCAATAATGGAAAAATATAGCTTAGGATATGTGATATGTGTTAAGCCATTTTTACATGTCTACATTTTACCCCTCTTTAACACAAAGTACTAGTTACATTGTTTCAAAGAATTCGATGTTCAGATCAAGATTGAAAAAAATTAATATGCCCCACTGTTCCTTGATGGTTAGTGAAATGATGATAAGATGCTAGGCTAACCCTCAAGAGGTCAGCCAAAAAAATCACTTTTTTAGGTCGAGTGCTCAACTAGGTTCTGAAGTAGTTTAGATGAATAGAGGACAAAAATTTATGGCCTATGGCTCATGTTTAGGGTTTTTCATGGTCATAGGTGCTCCCAAAATTGACCTAGAAGAGGTTCCAAGTGAAAATTTAGGGTTTGGGGGGTTAAAATGGAAATTAGGGTGAAATTACCCCTCATTTTCATAGTTTTCCTTGTGAGACTTTTGCCTCTAAATATTTTTTAGTGATTTCTTGCTGCAAACGTCAATTTGTGATGGCTCACATTTTGGGTGCCCCACATAGAGCAAAGGTAGTTTGTCAATTCAGGAGGCTAGCCAATGTAGGGATTGTGATGAGGGTGCTAACCCGAGACACAGAAAATCACACACAAACTAGAGAATATTATTATTATTCAAAATATGAAAATATTACATGCAGAGGATCTCAAATCCTTGAGTTTTGTAATACATGCAAGTTATAGAAACTATAGAAATTCCCCTTTTTGCAGTATGCGATATTTTCCCCAAAAAGCTACCAAAAGTCAGAAAACCCCACCCATAAATAGCTCCTTTTTAGTCTTGGAGCCAAAACAACATTTGAATTATGATTTTTGGCGGTTTGGCGCCGAATATTACAATTTTAAATTTAAATTTTAAAACTACATTCGAAAATTAGCACATTTTTGAAAATGCACCAACTTCTAAGAGCCATAACTTTTGATTTGGGACTTCATTTGATGAACCGTTTGAACCATTGGAAAGGTATCGAAGTGAAGAACATACTAAGAACCCGCTTTGCTAGTTCCAGCGATTTTTTGGCCCATATGGGACCGTTTAGTGCCTCAAACTAGACTCGAAAGATTTTTCAAGGCAAAAAGCAGAAACTAAAACTTGAATAACTTTCAAACTAGTAATGATCTTGACCTAATTATTTCGCCAAAGTGCTCATTTTTTTGTCCTGAAGCTTCCCATAAATTTTTTCCTCCTCACACCTTCAAATTCAAAACTGCTAAAAATAGAATTTGAGCAGAAAAAATAGAAATGCAATTCTGAAAGTTGGAAACTCTTATTCGACAAAAAGGGTATCCAGAAATGCAAAAACATCTATAAAAATATAACAAAAGGAAACATAAAGGAAAACATATGTTTGGGTGATGCAGGATTTCCCTTACACCACTAGATGCTTCTGCATTAGATTGTGGTATGTATTCTTTCCATTTTTTCTTTCATAATTATTTTCTTTTACAATCAATGCTCAAAGTAGGTTTAGGACGATAGCAATAATCTAGGAAAAAGGATACTATCATCGTGATATGGCCACTATCGTACAAGGTTAGATTGTTGCTTTTGCAAAAAGTATTTGCTATCATAGAATATATGTTATGAGATGTTTATGGATGTTTATGTGATAGATGATCTATGATTATATGCTCATGATTTTGTGCTTTTCTAATGCATTTATATGATGTGTATGTATGGATGATTGATGATATGTATTGATGAGTTTGTGGATGCAGGATGCATGTGGTACTAATGAATTTGTGATGTAGGATGCAAATGCTATTCAGAAGATATGTTAGTATGATTTAGAGATAGATAGATAGAAGTGTTAGATGCTTGATCTAATTTTCTAAAAATCTATGGTTTATGATTATGATGATATACATTGATGAGATGATTTGATGATATGATTAATGTTATACATTAATGATATGGAATTATATGCATTGATGAGTTTTATTTTTCTTTCATGGAGGACTAAGTAGTTTTTTAGCAATCCTTATTGATGTAGCAAATAGGAATGATGCACCAAGGTATTAATCACCAAGGAAGCTTTATATCTATTGTGTGGAATTTGACTCTACAAACAAGGAGTATTCTTGCTCATACAAGATACATGAAAACCCTGCTAGAGTGTATTGGTGAGAAGTTATGAAATATTTTGGAGTAGTTACACAGAAAGGCATGGAGTACCTAATATGCAACCACTTACATGAAATTTCCAAAAACAACTTCCACACATAGAACAAAGCAAGTATTTGTTGTGGTAGTTTTACAAAAATATCCATCAAATAGAGAAGATAGAAAATCAATGATCAATGAACCATTCCTTCCTCTCTAAATCCTTATGGACATCCTTGAGAGATCTTGGGAATGTGACAATAAGATAAATCAAAAAGATAAGATCATAAAAAAGACAAAAAATGTTGTTGTATCACTTTTCATAGATGATTTTATCTTTCAAGATGTTTACCCATCAATGTTGTCTATTGTAGGAATGTTTTATTCATTAAGACATATGTTAGGATGTTGATGATGATTTTCAAAAGGTAGGGTAGTTAATACTTAAACATTTTTTTAGACTGATGATGATCTAGTCATTTTGTTTATTTTCTTGTAAGTTTTAGATTTCAATGTTGGATTTTTTCACTAATTGTGTTTTCCAAAGGTTAATGGTGATGATTGTTTATTATGGAAGGAAAGTCTATTTGTGGTTAGGTGATAACAAAGATAGGACTTTCAAGATTTTTTGAATGTTTTTGTGCTTTTAGAGGTTATTTGATGTTTTTTTTGTTGTTTTCAAGAGATTTAGAGACAAATAGGAGGACCCAAAGGGACTGACTTAGTTCGTTGAGGGCTCATCAATGATGGCCTTGCCTACGTGATGAATGCAGAGACATCGTAATTTGATTGTATTGAGTGACATTGTTTTTGGAGTTTTCTGAATTTTTATGAATGTTTTTGGATTTTGATAAGGTATTTGCATGCTTTTTGGATTTTGATGAGAAATATGAATGTTTTTGGATTTTGATAAGGTTTTTGAATGTTTTAGGATTTTTCAACCAAGTTTAAAGACCAAAAGGGACACCTAAGTGGACTAACCTAGTTCCTTGGGGGCTCATCGATGATGGCCTTGCCTACATTATACACACAAAGGCTCATAGTTTTCTTTATTTTGACTCAATGTGGCTCATTTGGAGATGACCTATGATGTTTTTGGGATTTTTTTGTTTTATGACTTTGTTTTGGATTTTGACAATTTTTTGGATGTTTTTTTATGTTGTTTTGATAATTTTTTGTGAGTGATGGGATTAACAAAGATCCAATCCACTACCAAGTTCAGTAGGTTGCCCCCAATTTGGGAAAGGATTGCTTTATTAGGGATAGGTGGATAAAATAGATGGTGCAACAAGGTTCAACACTTGACTAGTTATCGAGCCATGGTTGAGTGCACATTTTATTATGGGACGAGTGGAGTGGATATGATAGATGGATAGTGTTGATATATAAGGATGCAGATCTTATTCAAATGTAGCTCTTGTTTACTAGGTTTTTGCTATGGGACTGGTCCTAGAAGTGCCACAAATTGGTTTTCACCTGAGGGACATCTTATTTTTCTTTACTATTTTTCTTCATTTTTTTTTTATTTATTTTTTTTCTCTTTTCTTGCTTAGGATATTCTAATACACTTAGGTGTAAAACTTCTTGATATGACTTTTTTTAAGAGGTTTAGCTAGAGGTTCTCCTTCTAGTGTATCCAACCGATATGATCAAAAGTCGTAGCTCACTGTAATGATGTAGGGACCTATCCAATTTGGTTCAAACTTACCTTTCCCATCTTAATTCAGCTATATTTTTTTATTTTCCTTTAGGACCAAGTCACTAACCTGAAAGTTCTTATTTTTTATTTTCTTATTGTAACTTCACTTGAGCCAATTTTTCCAGGCATGTATATGGTTCAATACACTCATGCATCTTTCATCTAGGAGTTCAAGCTCATTGATTCTAGATACTCGATACTCTTCGCTACTAACAAGATCCTTTAATGACACTCTTAGGGATGGGATTTCAACCTCTATAGGAAATATTGCTTCAAATCCATAGACCAAGGAAAAGGGAGATACACTTTTAGGTGTGCAGATGTTGGTTCTATAAGCCCATAAGGTTGGGTTTAGCTGTAGGTGGTAGTCATAGATGACATCATTAATAGTTTTCTTTAGGATTTTTAAGTTGGCCTTATTGGATGATTCAACATGGCCATTTCCTTGAGGATAATATGGGGTTGAAAAATGGTGTTGGATAGAGAATATTGAGCAGAGCTCTTAGACATCTCGGTTCTTAAACAGAGTTCCATTATCTAATATGATAGTCGATGAGATATCATATCGATAGATTAAATAGTTAAGAATGAACTTAGCTATTTGTTTCCCTGTGATATAATTTAAAGGAATTTATTCTATCCACTTTGTAAAGTACTTTGTGGCAGTGATGATGTATTTTTGTCTGGTGGAGGAGGTTGGTGATATCTTTCCTATTAAGTCTAGTCCCCACTAAGAGAAGGGTCATGGAGTAGTGATAGGATGTAACTCTTGTGCAAGTGCATGCACAAGGTCTCCATGTTGGAATTTTTGACACTTGTTGGAATAATGAACTACTTCTTGCTCTATTGATGGCTAGTTGTACCCTATTCGAAGTAACTTTTTGACTAAGTTAGGTCCACTAGAGTGAGCTCCAAAAGCACATTTGTGTACCTCTTGCAATTCAATTAGTGCTTCTTCCATGTTGAGACATCAAAGTAACATACCATTGATAGATCAATGGTATAAGGTATCCCCAAGGATGGTAAATCAAGAAGTTCAACAGGCAATGATTTTCTTTTGATTGTTTGTTAGGTGGGGTGGTATGACTTTGTGCTAGATATAGGAAAAAGTGTCTTCACACCAAGGCAAGTTCGGACTAACAATATCACATACAAGTTTGGATTCTGAGATATCAATGCTAGTATAATAAAATTTTCCACTAGGAATTTGTATCTAGAAATGTTCTGAGGTATGTCAAGGAGTGAACTAATAGTTGCCATAGCATCAATTGCTTTATTGTTAACCCTTGGGATCTATTCAAAAATGATGACTAGAAATTATTTTTTGAAGATGTCCATTCTTTTGTAGGACATGAGGTTTTCGTCTTTAGTTTGGTATTCGTCATTGACCTACCTTATGACCAACTAGGAGTCACCATAGACTTGTAGTTCCTTAATTTTCCACTCAACAACTATTTTCAACCCAATGATCAATGCTTCATATTCATCTATATTGTTTTTATAGGGTAATGCAATCAAGTATGCTTTTGGTATACTATCCCCTTATGGTGTAAGAAATAGGATATTGGTCCCTGACCTATGTTGAGTATGGGATTTGTTGAAGTACATAGTCCATCGTGTTGATTGAGTTGTTAGCAGGATGCTCTCATCTAGAAATTTTGTTGAGTGGTTGATGATCTTCAACAGGTGTCTCTACTAATTGGTCCACTATTACCTGCCCCTTGATAGATTTCCTATTGACATATTTTATGTTGAATTTGCTAAGTATTATGAACCACTTAGTGATCCTTCCTATAAGAGATTATTTTTCGAAGAGATATTTTAAGGGGTCCATCTTAGATATCAACTTAATTTTTCTATTTAACATGTAATTCCTAAGCTTTTGTGTTGTGAAGAAAACTAGCATACATGCTCATTCAGTGGGTGTATAATTCAACTCATAGCCAACTAGGGTACGACTAATGTAGTAAACTACTCATTCTTTATTTTGTTCATCAATTTGAGCTAATAGAGCTCCCAAAATTGTTGTTGTGGACACATATAAAATCATTGCTTTATCCTGAATTGGAGGCATCAATACTAAGGGAGTGAGAAAATAGATCTTTACCTATTGAAAAGCTTGATCACACATCCATCCCATTTGAATGCTACATATTTGTGGAGCAAGTGTGTAAATGGATGACATTTATCTGCTAGTTGTGCAATGAACCTCCTGATAGACTTAAGCTTGTCTTGTAGGCTACATAGTTGTTTCAATGTTCTTGGGGGAGGCATTTCCAAGATAGCCTTGACCTTAGTGAGATCCATCTCGATACCTCTTATGGATACAATGTAGCCTAATAGTTTCCCAGATGTTATGCTAAACAACAATTCTTTAGATTTAGACACAAGTTATATTCCTCTAGTCTTTCAAATATCCTAGCTAAGTTAGCTAGATGTTCCTATCTTCTGTTTGATTTATCCAATAGATCATCTACATAATCCTCCATGGTGATGTGAAACATGTCATAGAAAATGGTAGCCATTGCTCTTGGATATGTGGCTCCTTCATTCTTCAAGTCGAATGGCATGATGTTCAAGCAAAAATTTCCCCAAGCACAGGTAAAATCTATTTTATGTTGACCTTCAAGGGATATCTATTTCTAGTTGTACCCAGAAAAGCCATCCATTAGTGAAAAAAATTCATGACCAGTAGTTAGATATACTATTATGTCGATGTTGGGAAGGTGGAAGTCATACTTAGGGAATTCTTTGTTAATATATTTAAATTTTGTACATATTTGTATGTCCCCAATGGGTTTTGATACTGGTACGAGGTTAGATACCCACTCAAGATAGTCTATGGGTCTCAGGAATCCCATGTACAATAGTTTCTAAAGCTCCACCTTGACTAACAGTGCTATCAATGGGTGCATCTAATGAAGCTTTTGGTTAACTAGTTTTGATGTAGGGAATATCATTAGATGGTGTACCACTAAAGTTGGATTCAACCCAAGCATATCTGTGTGTCCAACTAAATTTTATTTTAAGTTCTTTGATGAATTTTGTGAAGTTGAATTTTTCCTCGGGATCTAAGGAAGCTACATGATGTGCTACTTTAGGTTCCTCTATTGTTCCAACATTGATAGGTTTAGAACCTTCAACAAGGCTATTAATTGTTCCTAATACTCTATAATGGGGATATTGAATCCTTCATCTTTGGGTGGCTCAATGAGGCTTTCACCCTTAGATTCATCCTTTATTTTTCCTTTTTCATGATCCAATAGAGCCACATTGTGGTTTTCCCTAGGGGGTCTCATTTTTATTTTTTATATTTTCATTTCAATTTTGTGACTAGAGGATGCAATCTCCCCTCCAAAGTATGCTCCTTATTCTAGTTCTATGACAAAACTAGCCTTGTGATCTCCTTGGTGGATACCTTGTTGAATTCCCATGAACTCCACAATAGCTTTATTGTTCTAGAATAGGTCCACAATAGGTGTGTGATGTTGTTGATCCCAATTGATCAATTATGGGTGATGTAAGGGTAAATTATCATTGTTATCAGCAAAGCTTATGATGGATGTGGATGGGGAAAAGGTAAGGATAGTGGAGTTATTAAGGTCCCAAATGGTATCTAATTTGTAGTCACTAGAGGTGCAAGAATCCAATTCCCATTAGTTGAAGTTTGTTTCAGTATGGTAGTCCTTAGATGTAGGTTTGGAGGAGTGGTAAGCTATGGTATTTATGCTAAGGTCTCCAAATAGGTTTGCGATTGTTAGGTCATCGTCAATAAGATTGTAGTTATCTGATGTCTCAACAATGGTAGAAGGAGCTATTTCCTTGTAAGAGGTAGTTTCACTTGGGGTAACCATGTCTAGTGAACCATAACCTAGTCCTATGTTCTTCTTACATTGTTTTATTATGATGGGTTCTCTTATACCTTGTTGATATAGACCAAGGCCACCTTTCCCAGTGTATCCCATGTTTCTTGCTATCTAATAACCTTTATTGCTAAGATCCACAAGAAGGGGATGCATTTGTTTCTATTCTTCATGTTCTTATTTATAGAGCCATGATGAGAGGTCCTATTCCAATACCACTTCATCCTTCATGTCTCCCCACTTGGTGAAGATAGTTGGTTAGACTTCATATGTGACATCTTGAACATGTTTTATTTCCTTTGGTCGCCCATAGAATTTTGGTGACGGGGCAAGCTCTCTAATGTAGAAGGATTGTTTCAAATGGTATTATCCATAGCCCTTGTCAAGCACCTAGATCTTGAGGTCAAATTTTGGAGGATCAATTGATGTAGACAGAGTTGAGGATGAAGCAAGTGATGCTAGATTGACATAGGAAAATGAGTGGAATGATATGCCATTACTGGGTATTTGAAGGAGATTTTTGTACTTCTTGTCCAATTTTGAGTAGTAATGGAAGGGTTTGAGATCAACATATACTATAACTTCCTTATCATTATAAGGAAATTTTAAGCATTGACGAAAGGTTGAAGGGACCACTTGCATTGATGGATCCATGAACATCCCAAGAGAAGGTTATATGGTAATTCAAGATCTAATATCTAACATGTTGTTTATATTATTGTTGGGCCCACTTGAATCCAGGAAGTCTTATTGTGCCCTCATATTTTCTCTCCATATCATCATTGGGTACCCATTTCGCCCTAGTCATTGTTTAGTCATAAAAGTTAGGAAAAAATGACTTGACAGTCATTTAAAAAAAATAGCTTTAAAAAATGGGTACCCGTTACTAAACATTTCTATAATGGGTACTTGTTTTGGAATGGGATCGCAAAGCATAAAAGGTACCCATTTTAATTTTAGGCTTAGGATCCCATTGCTAAATAGGTATGAGTTCCTATCAGTATTTTTCTTTTGCCTAAAACTTCCCCTCTTTGTGGACCTATCTTTTTGTGAGTAACCACTTGGTAGTTAAAATTATTGTATACCTTTTTTAATTATTGAGTTGTTCTAGGAATGAGTTTCTAATTATCATATTGTATGTTCTTACTAGTATGATTTTTAAAATTATGGAAATAAATAACGCTTCTTTGTGTTATGTTGTATCAACGTTTTTCAATCTCACAAACTGAAATTCACTTGATTTAATCGATGAAAATGAAAATTTTATTAAAATTTGTTAAAGAAGTTGAAATATGTTATTTCTAAGTCTATGATAACATTTAAATCATTAGATATTAGTATTCATGGTTTTTAAAATGATGAAATATATTTAGCATATATATGATTTAAAGAGAAAATTATAGGTTAATATTGACATATGAAATGAGTCTAGATAACTCGTGCATTTATTTTATAGGAGTATTCTTGTGTGTAAGTTAATGAAGAATCTACTTTTCTAATTTGTGATTTTATATGTGAATAATCAAAATAATTTTTATGTTGAGAATTGAATAGAATATTTGTTAAATGATATGTATTGTTTATTGCACATATCTATGTTAATAAAAATGGATTTAAAATAAAACTTTGTCTATTGTTAGCTTACTTTACATTGATATTCATGTACCAACATTATTGTTTTTCTTCATGATTTTGGTCATGTCATTTGAGAGTACATCCTAGGTTAGGTTAACATGTGATAGTAGGGAATACTATTTTTTTATGGTGGTGTTTGTGACCTCCATCACCCTTCTCCATATTAGTGACTTGAATAGTCACATGGTGCATGTATAGATTGAAACCCTTGATATTGTGACCTTTCATTTTATGTTATTGATTATCTTTCATTTTGACTATTAGGGCTAGGGGTATGTGCAGGATCATCATGGAAAAAATAAGCCCTTAAGTGGCGATGAAAATTCCAAAAAATCAGAGTTAGGCAACTTGACGTAAAAATTTGAATAAGTTATCTATATTATTTAAAAAATATGTAAGAATAGAATCTGTAGCAAATTGAATGTAGTTTCTAAACTACTAGGTTTATTTATTTATTTTAAATCTATTTGGTGAAAATTTGAAATTTCAATGCAGAGTACTTAAATTTTAGGGAAAAATAAGAAGTAGGTGTCTATCCGACCACCCTAACCACAATAAAATGATAATATTTTTATAAGATTTTAGATATAAGTAGAGGACTCATGTCCCGATGTGATGCATATTTTTTGTAATTTTTTCCAAGTAAATAATTAATTATGAATTTTTATTACAACTTTTAAAAATATAAAAACTCATATGTCTAACCACCTTAACTTGGTCAAAACTTCATGAAATTCAAATATATTTTTTAATCCTATAGTATGCAAAGCATAGAATGTGACACATGTTTTAGATTCAAAAAATGTGATACTGTTTGAAAGCTATAGATATTTTTCAATCAGCCTATCAATCAAGAATTTAGTTATAATTTAAATAGAAAATGAATAATAATTATTTATTAAATTCAAAGTAAAGCATAATTTATATTGGTGGAAAGCTGAGAATCTCCTTTAAAAACCCTTTTTGTTTCATCAATTTTGGGTAAAAAAAAGTCGTCAGCCACATACCCATCATATTGCCACTTTTTGTCCCATCATGATCCTGCACATACCCCTAGGAGTGATTTTTTAATCTTGGTGTATAGATAGATTAGCCATAATATTTGAATTTTATTATCATATAACCTTTAAGTTTGTATTTGACTTATTGATGATAATTATTTGTAAGTATTTATTATTCATGGAATTTTTTTCATTTATGTATCCTTTATAATAGTTATTTTTATTTCCTTAAGTGATTGAGTATGTTGGTTTTGTGTTATGTGATGTGATATTACTATTATATGTGGCAAGGATTCTTGGTAGATAATATAAGGGAGCAGGTTGATTGGATGGACTTAGATTTATTCTTTCAAGCATACTTTATTTTATCTTTCTCTTAGAGTTTAAGTCCCTCGTATAAATTACAAAAAGGTACTTTGAAAATGTATTACGGGGTCCTCAAAAAACTTTGAGACCATCATTCCAGCTAATTATATGATCTAGAGTTTCATTCTTGATTCCTTGTGTCTGTTATATTGGCTAGCATTCCCTAAAACCAATGTGTGAAACTTGTGTTATTAATCCTATGATGTTTTTGAATAGGGGTAAAGTAGGTTTTGATGGGACCCAAAACCCATTATAGAATGGTTTTGAAGGGGCCCACAACCCTATCAAAGCAAAGCATGTTGCTTACATGATAATACGCATATCATCAGTAGCCCAACAATAGCCACAACAAGAAAAACAAGAAAGCACAGATTGCATCAGAAAAGAAAGCAAGGGACCAAGGTCCCTTTACAACTAGTTTTTAACTAAGACTAGAAACCGTTAGGTACACAAGAACACCGCCTGCATCAACCAAGCATAAGTAAACTGACCACTCAAGGAAGACACCACTGATCTAAGAGAAACAACCAACTTAATGGTGTAGAACACCATCAAAACCCTAAACAACAACACCATCAAATCCAATAGCCCCACCTCAATAGGGGAGTTAGAGAGAAAAACATAACACTGAAGCACATCAACCAACTTGTAGCAACACCCCACCAAAATCACCAACCCCAACTCCACCTTAATAGGACAAAGCTCCCCTCTATAGGAGAGGAAGAAATGAGAGCCCAAACCTCCAAATTATACACTCATATGCCAACACATGCTCCACCTCGATAGGAACAAGTAGAAGAGAGAAGAGTTCCCCACCAAATCTACAACACCCACCTCTACCTCAATAGAAGAGGGCTCCACCTCAATGGGAGTAGTCTTCACCTCCATAGAAGACACCAACTATAGATTAAGAGAGAAAATTTCAAAAGAAAGGACAGTCACAACCACCTTTGGAAAAGCAAGATACTGAACCAAGAAAGAGGAAGAATGCACTTCAACCATTGGAATAAAAAACCAAAACATATGAGCCTTGAGAAAAAGAAAATAAAACTCAGCCTATGAGAGATCCATGATTCTAAAAACAAAAAAAATAGGAACCAATAGTCCTATAGCAATAGAACACCACAAAGAAAAAACCAAGGCCAAAACCACTCTGAACAGAGTCCATAAACGTAGGAGCCTTCAGCCAAAACAACAAATCATCCCTCAAAAGATAAAACACTCCCTTCATAAGAACTCTTCACCATCTTAAGGAGAATCATGACTTGATGGTCACACATAATCAGGTTCACATCTAAGATTACAGAAGCACCCTCCTCAAGCCCACCAAACCCATACCAAACAACGGGAGTAACATAGAAAAAGAGAGCCCAAACCTGGCCCAAAAGGGACAAAATGGATAGAGCCTACAGGGGAAACCACCAAACTCTAGAGGACCCAACAACTAAGTCCTTCCAAGAGCAAAAGCTCATCTACAAATAGAGGAAATAAAACCCCCAACACATAAAGATCTTTAAAAAAGTATTGGGGTTGAGCACCATGCTTAGAAAACATAATAGAAGAGCTCCAAAGGAGCCAAACTTGCTCAAAGAGGCTTGCACACGCCATTGAAGGGCAACCCAAAAGCCACACATAGCAAGAAACATGGCATAGTCACAAGAGTAGCCAAGGAGTTAGCTCAGAGGTGAGCCCTCCACCTCAACCACAAATGCCTCTTTAAGTGAGGCCAGAAAAACCAAATCTAGAGGACCCACAGAGATTGGCTAAAGCTTTAGAGCCAGCCAACACGCGAGCCCAGCCTCCCACACAGTAATAGCCAAACAAAAACCAAAAGGCACACCCTCAAGAGGCCAAGCCACCTTCAAAGCCAACAGATCTGCATCCAGATCATCCTCAGCATCCTCACCATCAACCGAGGATTTCAAACTTCCTCCCCCAAAACACTTCCTGCCTGCTCCCGCTCTCGCCATTAATGATGCAATGTCCAATATGGTGTTAAGTATTATTAATCCTATGATGTTAATGATTGGTATAAATGTTTTATCATAAATGTATACATTATGTATATTAACAATGAATTATTTGATTTAAATATTGTAGAAATAAAAGATTTAAGTAATTGCATATATGTGAAAATTAATTTTAATGTCATATAAATAAATGATTCTCATTACAAGATTTTTAAACATTGGAATAAATTATGAAAAGAGTGTTGCTTCTCTAATTAGTATTCTCCTATGCTAAATAGATCAAATTTTGTATGAGTGCCTTATAGGTGGTCTACCTTATATTAATTATTTGGATTGTTTGATTATCATGGTTTGTATAGCCACCCTTAAATTTCTAATTCTAGTTATTATGCATCTCTTTCAGTTGACTAGTTATTGAGTAATTATTTATTGTGTGAATGTTGTGGTGATAACTCAATCTTGTGGCTTATTTTATATGTTTTTAATACCTTTTAAGGTATGTAGTAAAGTTTGTTAGATTTTATGTTTCACTCTTTGATGTCTTCAAGGAGTAAGCGCATTGTAAGTGGAAGAGAATGTACAACCCACCTTTATCATTACCAATGTTGTACCACCAGTAGGATGTTATTATTATGTGATGCACACTGATTCATTACATTGTAAGCTTGTATATATGATATTACAAGGAATTTTATGCTATATGATAGTTCTTATGATAGGTGTAAGAAATAATTTATTTATCATGAGGATTCTTCTTGAAATTTAGTGTTGGAATTTTTATAGATGATTTGAGTGCCACTTTTTGGTGTTGTTAGCTCATAGCTTTACAACTACTGTTTTGTAGTTTCATGAATTGATTTCTATATTTACTGGGTATATTGGGATGGAGTTTACATAGTATATTTTGCAGGTATTGTTAAGTTACCAATATTACTCTAGATCTAAGTGTGTATGTTGTCTCCTATAAAGGTTTTTACTTGAATTATATTATAATTAATATTTTTTTTATCAATACATTGGTTTGGAATTTGGAGGCTAGTTTTTCTCTTGAAAGGGTTTTCCTAGGGTGCATTAGTGTGTTATGGTGTGATTTCATTGTGTTGTTTCTTTCATAAAAAATAAAAATTAGATCATAATTATTCATCTCTCCTCTTAGATTGGTATAGGAAGCATTTCCAAACATTAACTTATTTTCAATAACACCCTTAATGGAGCATTAAGATTTTGAATTATTTTACCCCCTTAAAATATTATGTTTAAATAATATCAAGTCTTTTTTTAATGTTTCAAATGGTATCATGTTAGTGTAAAAAATTGTTTGAAATAAGTATTGCTTCTATCATTTTTGTATTCTCTTTCTTGAAATAAATGCATGCTTGAGCCATGCTTTATGTGAATAGATTTTATTAATGTGGGTGTTAGATCATAAAATAAAATAGTATTTTCTAAGTATTGAAACCCCATGCATTTTACCCTCTTTATATTTAGTGTTTTCATGGATAGATATGTTTTCTTGAAAGTTTTAAAGATTGTTTAACATTGTCAAGGTCCTTTTCATGAGATGCAATTTGTCTTTGATTTGATTTCTATTTGAATTGAAAATTTGTGTCTGGAAGATAATGGAAATAGGTTTACATCCAATGAACAACTTGATTTACAAAAGTGTTTGTTAGCTAATGTATGGATCAAAGTCAATACATGACAAAAGCATGAAGAATATTGTGATGTATTAATTATTGTGTGAATGCACAAAGAGTAAATAGAGGTCATGGTGAAAAGTATTTCCCTATGATCAAGCAATGATTTAATGGATACACTTGACTTTTCAAACACCCTAGTGAGGTACAACTCATAGTAATGGTAGTTAAATTGTAAGGCTACAATTATAAGCCTATGATAGACCATATTTTGGGATGTGAGCTAGGAATCTTCTACCTAAATAAGAATACAAGGGTTGTATTTATTCAATGGTCATCAACTAGGAATACAAAATAAAAGGTTGTCAAATGTCATGCACATATGGTGTACTTTACATGTGGATAAGTGGGTGATAGATATATAGCCTCTATGATGCTAATTAAATTATTGTATGATATGATTGTGTGCTACAAAATGTTTGAAGAATATGGTATTGAACTAATCATGTTGAAGTTAATGTATAAATGTTAGTGTTTGTTATATGTATTGTAGGAGTTGGAAATGTTGTTATTAAACCCTTAAGAAATTACATGATATGATTGAATAATGTGCATTGGTGCAATACAATTAAAATGTGCATGCACAATTATCTTGTGTTGTCTTTATATGGAGTTTCTTAGAAATAATGCGTATATAATTATGGCTGAAGCCATTCTACAAGATTATCAACTATGCACAATATATAATGGTTCCAATCTATGTAAAAGGGAATAATTTAGAATGAGAGTAGTAAAGTAGAATCAACGTGTAGAAGTGCTTGTTACACAAAACTATGCATAGATTAATTTTAGTATGTAGGATTTCCATAAGTGTAGGAGACATAGAGTGCAAGATTCATTTTCCTTGATGGATAAAAACTTGTGAATAGGAGAAATAATGTGTTATGATGAGATTTTTTTGTTTCATTCATATGTGCTTAATTCCATATGATAGGACCTTTATTTTCATCCTTATGGAGGATGTGTCGTTAAGCATGAAGTTTACAAAAAGGAACTCAAATTATATTGTGTGTTAGATTCCCCTTAGTGCTAAACATTCTTTTCCTTGAGTAACAATGGTTATCCCAAGTTCTTATGGTTCAATGTTGTTCCATATTTTGATTTGTGAGAAACCAAAATTTGTTTAATGTGCTCTTTCTTGTAGCCCCAAATCAATGATTGAATATTTATGTTTTTGGATTCATATTTTACTCTCTTAAATAATGTGGGTAATTCTTTAGATAATATATTGGTTGGGAGGTATCCTTAAACTCACATTGGATTGGAGCTTTGGAATCCATTAAATTCAAAGAAATCTCCCTACTTCATGTTGAAGAAAAATATACATCATATTGTAATTGATACTTTCATGTTTATGTTACAAGAAACCTTGTAAAAATTATTTAAATATGGTTGCAACATTTTATCCATGTATTGTTTAGGTTCACTTTGAAAATTGAAAATTATTTTATTTATTTGGCTTTAGAGAAGATGAATAGTAAAGTTGCTAAATCTATTTGAATGGATATAGTTATTTAAAAAAAAACTAATCTCTTATATTTTATTATTTTGTTCTTAATGATGTGACTAGTTTAAATATAGAATTAATGAACCTATGGGTAGGCTACAAGTATTTAAAAAAATATATATCTTAAACAAATAGTCTTTTAGGCCTTTGTTGACATGGAAAATATAATATATTTGCTAAATAAATTAATATGATTTTTCTTTCTATTTTATCATGCTAGAAATGTGTATTGTTGAATTCAATTGTGTGTTATTTCATTAGGAAAAGCTATTCATTATCTTCTTCTTTTTCAAATTTTGCTAAAATTATCAAATTAGCATGTTGATGTCTTTGTCAAAAAACTATTTAGTAGTTTCCCCAAAAATAATCGTTAGAGCATATTCATGTATGGAGTAGTGGTTGTAGTCTATTTTGTGGGAATCCTAGGATTGGTGAGTTGATCTGAAGGATCACCAAAGTGATTGAAGGTTTATTTTGGGGTGGATGATGGATCACTACAAGGAAAATGTTTTATTTAAGGGGTGAATGCTTCTCTATTGGGATGAATAATGATAGAGAGTAAAAAAATTATAACCCTTAATGCTTGAAAAGTAGAATATGCTCTTATAACTTAATGCTTTTCTAATGATATAATATGCCTTAAATGTAGAGTTATGTAGTTTGTATGTTTTTAAGACTTTTTTTCATGGTAGGCTATTTTCACTTCGTTGTAAGTAAGAATGATGTGTTGAATAATAAGATGAATATAGTTCACACCTTTATATAATTAAATAACATCTTTTATATATGAGATTGAATACATAGATGTAGGAATTACTATTGATTTTATCAACTATATTTAATTGGATGGTTGTTTGTGTGGATAAGAGATCCTTAAATATGTACCCTCATGTGTATCTTCATATTTGTGTTTACTCTCATGAATAGAAATAATATTGTTTATACATGTTAGTGAAAGGTAGAAAAAAAAGGTAGTTTCTTCTCTTTCTTAATGTTAGCTTGCTTGTGAATGAAAGGAAAAGAGACTAATTAGAATGTGCAATAATTGTATGCCTATGTCTTAGTTAATGGTAGTGTTTGAAACAAGATGAAGTCTCTTGGATCTTTTTGTGAAAGGGTAGGTAAATTAGTCTTAAGAGTATCATATGATGGTCTAATGAATTGATGAATGAAGTTAATAATAAGAATATAATTGATGCAACCTATAGAAAATGATTTTTTTATCTTTACCCTTATTGAATCTACTTCATCTATTCAATTTTAATTGGATAATTAAAAAGAATGAATATGTTGTGATTTCTTCCTTGAGTTTAGTCTTCTGGTGGTGTGTGTGGCAGTGACACACCATAGTGTGTGCCACCCTTTATAGATTGAGATGATGTTGTCTCTCTACTTATGTGTTACCTACATATCTCTTCTACAAATGTAGAGTTTGTGGGTAGTGTAAATTTGTGTGATGGCCACACTAGTATGTGCATATGTATTGCAATAATGTTGTGTTAATACAAAAAATATATTGATTTTGTTTTTGGATGTTTTTTCCTTAGTAAATTGTGGGTATTACATGTTTTTTTGTTGCTTTAAAATTGCCATTTTAACCCCACAATTCATTTTCAAGTGTCTTTGGAATAACTTGGTTCAATCCCATGGTGTGAAAAAATGAGCTCAAAATTAAAATTTTAAACTCAAATCCTAATTTCATGCCCCCTTCTACTATGAGTAGACTTAGCATACATTAGTGTAACATGTTATGTCTTGTTATTTAAAACTATTCAATGTGTAGTTAATTCATATGAAATGAGAAGGAAAAAATCATTAGAACACATTTTGATTTCTAAAGGGCAATAAAGAATTAGATCAACAAGAGCATATAGGTCATTTAATTGTTTGTGTATGATGTCTTTGATATCACTCATCTATTTTAATGTAGCCCATCAAAAGGGTTTGAGCTAGGAGAAATCATTTACCTATTAAGTAGGCTATATCCTTAGCCTTGACAAGTGCAACTATTGAGAAGAGAAAAACAAATAAGATTTTAGGTAACATTCTGAATATTATTAATTAATTATGCACATTTGATCAAATTTACAATATTGAAAAGTGAACATGTGCTCAATAAATATTCCTCATCATCAATATTAAAGTAATTAATATTTGCAATCGATGATTTGGTGTAATTGTAATTTAGAAAAAGTATGTTTATTTTCAAGAGTTGATGATGTTGGACGATGCCATTTGTAGGAGATATTGTGTGGGATATGAGAAAAGGGGGAGAAGAAAATCATTCCGGAAAGGGAATAATGAAAAGGAGGACAAATACGAAGGGACGTCCCCGTCGCTTGCGTGGAGGGCAGGAGTAGGGGCTTTAGTCCCCAAAAGTCAAACATACACTCGAAAAAGAATCTTACCAAATAAAATCTATTTTGTGATGCGTGTCCTAATTTAATATATTATATATTTATTCCTTTGACCAATACAAACATCAACCTTCTGTCCCCCACCATACATGCTTGACCAAGATAACGACAGGTGAGACAGATGTGCACGACCGCCAGCGCAAAATCAGCCGTCACCCCGAGGAGACGCTTCTGTCGGCAAGCCCTCTTAAACCCTCCTTTGCCCCCCATGGTTACCCATTGGGCCCCTCTTTTTCTATATTCCAATGTTAAAACTGCTTTTACTCAAGTTTTATTCTTATTTTAAATTCAAAATTCAAAAGAGTAAAACTATTTAGTTGATGTTGATGGTGAATAGATACTAGCCTAGTTCATTATTTTCTCATGGATCTAAATTTATAATATTTATCAAACTATTTTTTTTTTCTATATATCCAAACCTTCAATAGATAATCAAGTGATGTGAATAGAAACTAATTAGGAACTTGCTAGACAAGGAATAGTCTCCCTTAGTCAAAGCCTAGTCAACAATAGAAAACAATAGTTGAAGACACTATGTAATTATACAATATGTCTAGACACTTATAATTGTTGATCTAATGATGATCTCTTACTCTTATGATAATGCAATGTGTAACAAAGCTATCTAATTATTTCTCAATGTCTAACAATCCAAGTCATTTGGATGTGCAAAGATGGATTTAGGATAAAATAAGTTGTTTTGTCAAATTCCACATATAGATAAGGTAACCTACACACTAGTCATTACACTACTAGCAAACATATCAAATAAGACCAAAATACAAGGCAAAGGGGTAGGTTATGGATTTTTACCATTATATGTTGCCCTCACTTTCACAAGTGAATATGTACTATGAAGATGCATATAAAAGTGAACATTCAAACACACACTAAAAGGATACACATATAGATGTTGATTTTATGTAGTCTTCTCACAATGAGTGCTCCATCTCAAAATATGCAAGTGTAGAAGAAAAGGATCTAATGAATAATGCTTGTCAAGCATCTAAAACTAAGCATAAATACAACTATTAAAACCATCTTTAAAAAAATCAACGATAAATTAACCCAACCTAGAAATAGAAATAATGATTATGTTTGGAAATAGAAATATTGTCTCTTTCTAGTGCATAAACAATATGAAAAGAAGAAAAATAGGATAGGGGAATTTCCCAAAATGGAAAAGTGGATCCAAAGAGGGAAAAAGGGTCCTATTCTTCTATTTTCATTCAAGGAAATGAGATCCAAACAATTATATGACTAACAACCAAGAGGTGGGTCAAATCAAGGTATGAATCAACAAATTTCCTATCTATGCAAGGATGAGAGTCTAAGCTAAATAGCACTTTGGGGAGAAATATTTAGACCATCAAATGAACTCCAAATTACAATTTATAAAATGCATTTAGAAGCTAAATCATAATACTGATGGAACCTACAGACTTTAGGGAGAGCTTGGAATGGATACATGTTACATCCCTCTCACAAAAAGTGCTTTTCCAAGGCTCACTGAGGACTCATTTTCCCTATGGCAAATAGGTCCTGGCTAGGGCTCCAAAAAATTAGTTTCTGGGTTTTGTTCTTCTCAGTTTGCACTCCCATATTCTAGTCGCTCACTATTAGAAAGCCAAAAATAAATCCTATAGCTCAATTTCTATGATTTGACAATTTTCTTTGCAACTTTGAAAATTTTGGAACTTTCTCCAATTTTGTTCTTCAATAGATCTTCAACCTAAAACCTGCAATCACACATCAAAGGAGAGAAAAATGTTGTTTTGTTAGGGAATAAGGGTTTTCCTTGGTCAAACCTCATTTTGGTAATTAAACCTTGAAATGAAACAATGCATAAAGGAATGATGAATTAATAAATACAATGTCACAACTCACCACACCTTAATTGAAACCTTGGATTATAGATCTACAAACTAGCATGGAGTGGCCTCAATAAATGTAGATCTTGATCATAAAACTTGATGTGAAACAATGCTTTTTAATATTCTTGAATTGATCTTGAATGCTACATCACCACATTAGCTCAAACAACATGCATGATATAATACATCTTTGACATGACAAATGGAATCTTGATTGTTGTAATAATCTTCAATAATTTTGTCCTTGAATGCCTTAGAAAATGCTCTTGAATGCTCTATAATACTCTCTTGAAGGTGCTCTTAAGATTACTTGAATTGCTAGGTGAAACTAAGTGAAATAGCTTCTTATTTATACATATCTTAACATTAATTCTTGAAATTCAAATATCATGAGCCGACATTAAATCATGGATTTCAAATCATTAAAATACTGCCAAAAATATATTTCAAAGAGAGTTCCTAGATCTAAGTGAGGACCCATTTTCCATGTGGAGAATGGGTCCTAGGCCACTTACCTAGGACACACTTCGGACAAGGTGAAATGTTATGTGAAAATAGGGTCCTAGGACCTCGTGAGGATATAGACTTAAAACCTTGCCCTTGCAATCCACCTCTCTACCAATGGCAATTTAGGCTAGTCACTAGGTTTGATGTTTGATTGAAGGCCAAGGCTATCCCCTCTATCTATATGGGGTCTAGGTCTGCATTGGGACTCCCCTGCACCTATTTAAACTTCATCTATCTAGGCTCTTCATCCAGAAGGCGATCGAAGTGTGGTGAATGGGTCCTAGGTCACCTACCTAGGACACAAACTTTCTAAAATTAAGTGTTGTGTAATGGATTTTATGAATGTCAGGTTTTATCCCTCATAATTTATAATTAATTGGGCTTGGATTTGAATTAAAGGGGCCAATTAATGAAAATTAACCTCAATGAATTAATTAAGCCCTAGATTAGTGTCAAAGTGTAGAGGTACACTTTACAACAACCTAAATAAGACACAATTAAGTCCATTTAGTTTGAAAGGTCCCTAAACTTAATGTGAATGTGTAAAACACATTACAACACTAAATCGAGGCAACATTAAGCTCATTTTAATATTAATTATTCCCAAATTAAGTAAGGAAAAAGAGATACTTTTTTCATTACTACATTTTGTAGCCACTTTAGTGAGAGTATGAACCCATGTCAAACTCACACTAAAGTAGACATTCAAGACACTTATGTATGTAGCAATGACAAAGATACACAATCATACAACATCAAAGACCAAGAAGATCAAGCCTAGAGTGTCCAACGCGATGTGGAACACATCTAAGCTATCGATTCACACTCACTTTGAGGTAGCAAAACTCTAGGTTGTCCACTAGGTGAGTCTTCTAATAAAGTGGTTTAGTGCGAAAGTCATGCGGTTTTGTCATCTCTCATCATACAATGAGAAAGTGATGCCTATGTGTCGGCTCTCATCATACTAACCATACCAAAGTTATCCCTCTGATAACTTCAATAAGGCACCACAAAACTAAACTAAACAAAGGGGTGGAAAATGAGAGAATCATATTAGGCTTCCATACCATATCAAAGCTATCCTCCTAACAACTTCAATAAGGCACCACAATGCTAGCAAGGCTCCACAGGAAAGCAAGGTGTGTTATGCTAGGTGGCCTTGAATTAGGATTTTGAGCTTCACAAGGTTAGTAAGTTGCATTATGCCAAACACTTATGAACAAATATGTATATTTTTTTTTCAAAGGGATTTCTTCTTAGGGATCATCGTGACTAATGTCTCCAAGAGAGGACAAGTAAAGAGTAAAAGTTTTGCAACTTAGGGAATGCAGTGTGCCACATCACCACTAAGAGGAAAGTTGTATGCTAATAAATATCACACTCTTGGATGACATCAAACCTAATGACACCACTAAGAAAAGGACACATCACAAGAAAAAATAAAATCTCACCATGAAACATACAAAATTTCTAAAGATATCATTGATGTATGCCCCCACTTTAAAGCGGTTGCTAACACCATTATTGTGAGAAATTTCTTTAAAGTAGCCAATGTTCAATCCTAAGACATGAGAGCTTACTTGGAAATCCCTATGTCGAGTCATATGTTCCCAAATGAAACTACATCATGAATAAGGGGTTTATCCCAAAATGCAATACTAAAGATAACTCAGTACGTCACATGCAAGCCAACTTAAGGCATGGTGTCCACATCCAAAGATTGCTCTTATATATACATGAAAGGAATTCAACTAGCCAAATGAGACAACGAAAAGTGTCATACAAGGACAAGGCTATCTAACCCCCTGCCCCCTAAGGACAAAAGGTGAGCCGGGATAAGTGATGATGATATGTTGCTCCTTGTGAAAAGGAAATGATTTTCAATGAATATAAAACATGCAATAGTGAGTATGCTATGATCCTACAATTATTACATGACAAGGAGCAATGACTAATGTTATTGTTTATAATGAGTATAAAAAGTATCAACTTGATGAATATCTAATGAGATGTTCCCAAATGTAGCATCTATTAGTTCAGGATGCACTAATGTTAAAGTTGTCTTGGAAGAATCTTTCATAAGAGTGTTGATATTGAGTGAAGGCATTTTTGATGCTTTGGTTTCTTTCAAAGGAAAATAACCAAGACCACTAGTTGTTTCTTGCATATTAGGCTCTATAGGGACATGAATACCTTGTTCACTAGCACCACATCCTTTTCCACTATAACCAAGTTGTTTCATAAGTTCATAACCTCTTCTATAAAGCTTTTTCATTTCTTTTGGATTCATTGGTTGCTCATACTAAACTTTGTCAAATCTTGTTGTGTGATTTGCTTATTCTTCTAAAGTGGTTGAGGTGGATGCTTTCAAATTTTGTGCTGAAATTACTTCTTTTTCTTTTCCCTTGTTAGACTCTTTTTTTATTATCTTGTATTCACTCATGAATGTAGATGTGAAATCTAAGGAACCCCAATCATCTTCCAATAACTTTGCGACTTCTTCAATATGCTTTTCATGTTCTTCTTCCTTCATGGCTTCCACTTTTGTAGTCTGAGATTTGATGGAACAAATTATTCTTTGTGGAAGAATCGAATGGAGTGTCATCTGAGATGCATTGGTGAACCTTACTAGAAAATTACAAAGAACAGATATATCATCCCACAAAATGGTCCTTCTACTTTAGCTAAGATTAAGGATGTCGAGTACAATATCAGGGCTAAGGAAGCATTGTTGAGTGCTCTGACTGATTCTGAGATGACAAATGTAATGGATCTGAAGACTACTTATGAGATCTAGAAAAAAATGGAAACTTTGTATGAAGGTGATGCACATGTGAAGATTGCTAAGCTACAAAGCTTGAAAGGGAAATATGAAATGTTGAGAATGGGTGATGATGAGAACATTACTTCTTTCATGTAGAGAGTGAATGAACTCATGTGTAGTATTAGATGTACTGGTGGAACATTGGAAGAATCAAAGATTGTTGCTAAAGTGCTCAAATCCTTGCCTACTGCATACAAAGCCAAATCTATTGCTATTGAGGAGATCCAAACTGTGACAAATGTAACCAGAGACATGTTGATTGGTAAGCTTATTGCTTTTGAGTTAAGTGAATTTGGTGATTCTCTTCCCAAGAAAAAATTTGCATTCAAAGCTACTATCTCCGAAAAAGATAAGCATAGATATGATCCGGGTGAAAGTTCTTCTAGAAAAATGTTCAAGTATGAGGAGGAAATTATAAGAAGAAGAGAGAAAACTAGATGAACTTGAAGCACTTATTGTCAAGAGGGAAGCTAGAGGAGAAGGTAAGTATAAAGGGAAATTGCCTATTAAATTTTTTTCTTGCAATAAGATAGGTCATTTTGCATCAAGGTGTCCGAAAAAGTTCCTAAGCCAAGACCTAACAAGCCTAGATTCCAAAGAAAGTGTTATTTTGTTGTTGATGAAGGTGTGACAGATGATGAATCTGATAAAGGGAATGTAAGTGAGGACGAATGGGTATTTATTGCTATCAAGGAAAATGATCCTGTACCTACTGAATCTACTAGTTGCACAAATGTGGAGAAAGCCCTAGCTGCCCGAGTTGAAGAAAAAGATGAATGGGTGATTGATGATGGATGATCTCATGACATGACATGTGATAAAAGTAAATTTGTAAGCTTGAAAAAGTATGATGGTGGTGTTGTAAGATTTGGTGATGACAAAGCTGGTGTAATCCATGGTAGAGGATCCATTTCTCTTGATGATAAGCATAATACTGATGATGTCCTATATGTGGAAGGTTTGAAGCATAATCTCTTAAGTGTTGGAAAAATGGTTGACAAGGGATACAATCTTCAATTCAAGGATGGAAAGTGTAGAATATTGGGGAGTTCCAAAAATGTGATTGCATCAAGTACAAAAACAAAAGGTAATATTTTTCACCTGAATGTTGCTAGTAAAAGTTGTTTGATTGCTCAAGTTGATGAAAACTGGTTGTGGCATTGGAGAATGTGCCATGTAAATTTTGACAATATTATCAAGATAAGTTCTACTCAGGCAGTGAGAGATCTTCCCAAGTTGATAAAACATACTAATGCCATATGCAAGGAATGTGAGTTAGGGAAGCAAACTAGAATTTCATTCCAGGGAAAACAACATTGTTCAAATGAAGTGTTGGAGCTTGTGCATACTGACTTGTGTGGTCCTTCTAGAGTTAGAAGTCTACAAGGATATAGGTATTTCATGTTACTTATTGATGATTATTCTATAATGATGTGGGTTACTTTCTTAAAGGAAAAATTTGAAGCTATAAAGAAATTCAAGATTTTCAAGGCTATGGTTGAGACAGAGACAAGTCTGAAGATTAAATGTCTAAGATCAGATAGAGGTGGTGAATTCACTTCCAGTGAGTTTAATTCTTTTTGTGAAGAGCATGGAATAAAGAGACAATTATCTGCACCACAGACACCTCAACAAAATGGAGTTGTGGAAAGGAAGAAAAAGACAATTCAAGAAGCTACTAGGACAATGATGCTAGAAGGAAATGTTCCTCATATCTACTAGAGAGAAGTTGTGAGTACTATTGTTTACACTCTCACCTAGGTACAAGTCAAAGGTGATAGCGGTAAGACTCCTTATGAGCTATGGTATGGTCATAAGCCTATTGTTAGATACTTCAAAATATTTGGGAGTAAATGCTATATCAAAAGAGATGAAGATATAGGAAAGTTTGATGCTAGAAGTGATGAAGGAATCTTTCCTGATTATTCTACTAAAAGTAAAGCCTATTGGTGCTACAATAAGAGATTAAGGAAAGTAATTGTGAGTGCTAATGTCAAGGTTGATGAAGACACAGGTAGACCATCCAAAACCTATGGATATGATTCAGACGATCAGAATGACAATTCAGATAAAGGAAAGAAAGTTTAGACTTCAAATCAAGTTCAAATCATTCTGATGAATAAGGAAAATCAAGAGGAAGGAACTAGTGAAGTGCAGAAGTGAGATCACAAGAGACTGAAGTTCAAGAACATCCTAAGACTCCAAGGTATGTAAGACTAAATCATTCAAAAGATCAGATTATTGGTGATAAGAACAAAGGTGTTCAAACTAGGAGAAGAATTGCAAAAGAGTATTGTTTGATCTTGAAGATTGAGCCTAATAATGTCAATGAAGCATGCAAAGATAAACATTGGGTGGAAGCAATGAAAGAAGAAACACTGCAAATTGAGAAGAATGATACATGGATTCTTGTTCCTAGACCTAAGGAAAAAAAATGTAATTCGAACTAAATGGGTCTTTAGAAACAAACTAAATGAGCAAGGTGAAGTTGCTAGAAACAAAGCAAGACTGGTGTGTAAAGGATATTCTCAGATGGAAGGAATTGAATTTGAAGAAACTTTTTCTCTTGTTGCTAGGATTGAAGTTGTGAGACTATTTATTGCTTATGTTTTTGTTACCAATTTTTTGCCACAGCTCAATTGGTGGAGCTGGCTGAACATTGTTATATCTTAAGGTGAAATTGTAGATTATGTTTAAGTGTTGTTTGCATCATGTTCATTATTCATTAAGTGACAGTGGTGCATTTAAAAGAAGAATCAGAATTTCAGAAGTGCTATTCAAATGTTCCAGAATTGAATGAAGTACATAATTGAGCATATAAACAACAAAGCATTTTAGAATGCTTTCATTTATTTCATGGAATAATTCATATTTACATAGCTTCATTTGATTGCAAGAATCCAAATGATATTACAACATTGCATTGAAATGCATTTTCTTTTCGAAATGAAAAGCATGAAATGAAATCAAATATCCACACAAGCCGTGGATGTGACTGTCACAGTGCATAACTAATAGCACACTACACTATGGAAGATGGAAAAAAGAAAACACATAAGTAATGACATAATCATCATTGCCTGATTATTGATGGTCGATGCTGAGTAGTGCACCTTTTTCTTCTCAAGCTCCATTGACCTGTAAGAGAAAAGAGGGAGATGTCAGTGGCTCCAATTATGAAGATACTTATATGAATCACCAACAATAGTGCAACCTACTATCAATCATACACTAAAACAATCAAGAAAGTACAAAGAAATGAGTTGAAGGAGAAACATCAATATGATCATTATATCTTGTTTTTTATGCTAACATTGTTTGTTTCCTTGTGCAGGAATAGGGAAAGTCACGAAGCTGATCATTATTCAAAGACCAAGCATGTGGAGAAAAATGGGCTCCCATAAGGGTAGAGCTCGGCATGCTGCCCTTATTCATTATAAATGGGCTGATTTAAAGATTACATCATCATATTCATCAAAATAAATGATATATAACTGAAAGAGTTAAGCATAGTTATCTATCGAGTTGTTAAACCAACTGTGCATTCATAACAATCAGGTTAATGCTTTCTGAAAGCTACAGGTGAACAGTGAGTTTAATTCACCCAATCACTTAACTGAGTACCATTATATCAAACATTGTTGAATGGTTCACATTCTTAAGCTACAGTGTTATTTTTTTATCATGATCAGATGTCATGCAAGGTTCAATTCATCAGTTTTCTTTCTCATAGCCAAGGATAGTGAACAGGCATACATTATGCCTTAATGAAGAATTTTGTTTCAACTTTCATCCCAGAGGAGAGTAATGTCACAGAACAGTTTATTAAGTGGAACATAAAAATGCATGAAGAGTGCAGGACTTAAGCAGTACAGTTGTTCATGTGGTGTTACAATCAGGACTCAATCTGGTGGCTGACAGTGAAATGTAATGACCCGAGGTACATTGTTTCTTAAAATTTGTTTCATCATTTATCATGTGTTCAGGTGGAGATATGGCAGGAGTTTCAGTTTCTACTAGAATGACAAGCATCAATATAGTATCTGAATCTGATGTATTAGATAAAGGAAAGATACAATAGGGACAACCAGTTCACTTTGGCTGAAATGCTGCTTCAAATAGAGTTATGCATCACTGCTTGGCAGAAGGCAACAATCAAGGTACAATGTTCATTCAAGAATATCTTCAAAGAGTTACAAGTATCAAGAAAAATAGACATGAACAAAAGGCGCAAGAGGAACTTTTAGAATGCAAATATGTGAAAGTTTTAGGCAATGAGAAACCAAAGGACTATCAAGTTTTTCAATGCAATACAAACAGGATGTATGTATTCAGAATACTATATACCCAAGAGAAGGTCTTGTTAAAGACATAATTTATACAACATTTCCATGAAGAAAGCTGAGAAAAGTGGAAATACCATGTGAATCGGGTTCAAATTTTTACACATACAGTTTTGTTGTTTTCTTATATACTCACAATTGTTTTCAGATTTACATATGAGGATCACAGTTTTCAGAAAATACATGGACCTCTAAGCAAATTCAGTATTTCCTCAGTACTGTTTGTTTACCCACTTTGGGGTTTCGGGTCAAGTATACAAACTTTCATTATTTCCAATCAACCCATATGGGTATTCTTTCTCAGAACAACAAGTTAAATGTTTTATCATATGGGAGTTTTCAGATAAATGCATAGTTTTTCCTCTAAATATCAAGTACTCATATGGAGGAGATTACAATTTCAGAATAACAAAGGAAAGGCTAGATTTTGCTTGACTACACAAGGTCTTTTTCAGAAAGCCCACATTGGGGTTTTGAGAGACAATTCTGAATATTACAATTTTCAGTTCACCCATGTGAGGGTTCAATGAGAAAATCACAAAAAATTCAAGTAAAACACCTGCCATCGTGGGTCGAGCTTATAAATTGAATGCAAATGAATATATAGAGTACCCACATTTGGGGTTTGTTTTAAATACATAAATTGCGACTTGCAGGGAGTACCCATGTCTGGATTTTGCAAAGAAATAACAGAATACAAAATGTGAATTTCCTTTGGTGGGTCGAGCTTCAGAAATGGAGAATATCAGTTTTCATTCAATACCCATGAGAGGGTTTGAGCTAGAGTACAGTTTTCCATATACCCACATCGTGTTGCTACAGGAAAGACAAATGCAGTGTTTTCTTCAAAGTAATGAGCACCCATATGGTGTTTTATTTCAGAATGTTGAGTGTACACTTTTTCCTTTGGGTCGAGCCCTGAAACTTATAAAGAAATTCATTTATCTATGAGTATGGCATTGTCAACCATTGGAGCTCTCGACTTCAACTCAAGCGATAACTCATATTGGCCAAGAAGAGTGAAGCATAAAAATATAAAGGAAAATCAGAAACCACCATGAGCAGGCTGCGGCCTTTATGGCTCTTTTTGTTCTTTAAATGAAGTGAAAAACTATAATAACATTCAGAAAACAAGCTTACCCAGTCAAGATTCGACTGTCAGAAGGCAGAAGATAAAGATTCTCAAGCACACGAGCCTCAGTCTAAGCTCAATCATGGTGGCGTGCTCTCTCAGGCAAAGCTCCATTATTTCAAAATGATGTTGCAAAATGAAATCATATTAGGGTTTGACTTCTTTTGTTCATGCCCTAATTTGACCCAACATTATAATTGTCCAGAATATTCGCATTTGTCAATCAGCATGTGGGTTAATTCGAATTAGGTTTACCTTGCATTATGATTTATTAAAGTCTGAAGCTAATGTTGAAAGGCCAAAATTCATATGTTTAGAGATGTGTTTAGAGTCTTTAGGGTTTGAGCTGAAAAATCACCCTTATGCCTTAGAGAAAAATTGGAGACTTGAGCATCCTAATTTTGTTGTTTTGTGAGAAAACAATGTGAGTATGAATAGTGAGTATCTTATGCCAGAGGGGGTGAATTTTTGATCACTTAGACTTTTGTATTTTCTCAAGAAAATCAATTGTCTACTTCGGGTTTTTGTTTTAATTGATTTTAGAGAAATCAATTAGGGATACTAATGAGTAGAGTTGTCTTGATATTTTTATGATTTTTTCTAAGAAAAATCAAAGCATTGTAATGGAGAAATAAGAATGTAATTCTTTTGCAAAAGATTTTGCAATCTTTAATTGCAAAAAATAGATAAATTATAAAATCTGCAATCACTGTAAAGTAGAATCGTAAAGCAATCTCTTATAAATTGTTTTATGATTTCTTGCTATTTTTAGCAAATTATTGTTGGCTTTTCCTCTTAGTCGGATTTGGGTCTCATCTTGGAGAGATAGGGTGTTTTTCTGGCTTTTAAAGTAGATTCAGCCTATTTTTAGAGGCTTGACAGTTTGATCATAAAAGGAGTATGCTTTTTTATGCTTTTATGCAGTTTTTGAGACAGTTTGAAGCTTTTTTCCTTGAGCTTCTTTGTGAGCTTAGATTAGGGTTTCTTGAGAGATATATTTTAAAAAGACTTAGTCTTTTGTCTCCTTCTTAGTTCAAATTTCAGCTCCTGCTCATACACATTTTTGAGCTTGTGAACCCTTTTGTACTCAGTTTCAGATTATGGCATTCTCCTTCAGTTGAATAAAGACTAACATTCCTACTTCTCAATTTTGTGTTTACTTGTAGTTTCAGTTTGATGTTATCTTGTGATTTCTATTCACAGAGTCCTTGTTATGTCCTAAGACTGTAATTCTTAATGCAGAAAGTTCAAAATTATAGGTTGCATGTTGTATTTCAAGTCAGGTTTTCATGCAAATTATTTGTGTATTAATTGTTCATGAGAGGTTGTGAGATATTGTGTTTTTCTAAAAGTTGTTTGTGAGGAAGAGATCAAAATCATCATTAAGTTATTATCAAATCCCAAAGTTCATTTTAGGTCATAGTTTTGCATTTTAGTCATCCTTCTATCCCTTTTCCCAGAAATTATTTAGAGTAGGATTTATCATTCAGAGAACCAGCTCACTCTGGAGATTCCTTCTTCGTTCAGATCACCCACATTTGAAGAAGGTTTCCATGTTCAGTAGATCATTGAATATTGCATTCAGTAGGGTGCAAATCTAATTGACAACAGTTTCTTACAAAAACTTCAAGGTTTATCAGATGGATGTCAAGTCAACATTTCTAAATGGTGAACTGGAAGAAGAAGTGTATATTGAGCAACCTGATGGATTTCAATTGACTAATCAGGTAGATATGGTTTGTCGGTTGAAGAAAGCATTGTATGGACTTAAGCAATCCCCAAGAGCATGGTATGCTAGATTGGACAAGTATTTGTTGAAGCTTGATTTAATAAAGGTACCACTGATAGTAATTTGTATTTCAAGATTGATCATGATAAAGATTTGATTGTTGAAGTCTTTGTTGATGATATCATCTTTGGAGGAGATGATAGTTTGTGCATGAAGTTTGATGATGAGATGCAGAGTGAGTTTGAGATGTCTATGATTGGAGAAATGAAATTCTTTTTGGGATTGCAAATTACTCAATTAGATAAAGGGATCTTTATATCTCAATCCAAGAATGTGAAAGAATTGCTAAATAAGTTTGGTATGGAAGATTCAAAGCCATTTGGTACACCTATGGTGACCGGATGTAAGCTGACACAAGATGATGATTCACCTAAAGCAAACCAAACTAGATATAGATCGATGATTGGTGGATTGCTCTATTTGACTCAAACTAGACTTGATATCATGAATGTCATATGCATTGTTGCAAGATTTCAAGCTGATCCTAAGGAATCTCATGTGACAGATGTGAAGAGGATTTTTAGGTACTTGAAGGGGATAGTTGATTTTGTCTTATGGTATCCTAAAGAAGATGACTTTACTTTGAGTGATTTTACTGATATTGATTGGGAAGGAGATGTGAATGATAGAAAGAGTATTAGTGGTGGTGCATTTTTGTTGGGAAAGAAGTTGATTTCATGGTTAAGGAAGAAGTAGAATTCCATTTCTTTATCTACTGTAGAAGCATAATACATTATTGCTTCTAAAAATTGTACTAAAGTATTGTGGATGAAGCAGATGTTGAAAGATATCAGAGTTGTGTATGATGAACCTATTGCTATATTATGTGATAATTCAAGTGAAATTGACATTTCTAAGAATTCGATGTTGCATTCTAAAACCAAGCATATATCTATCAAGTTTCACTTTTTGAGAGAGAAGGTGAGTGAAAAGGAATTAGATTGGAGTATGTTCCCACTAAGGAATAGATTACAAATATCTTTACCAAGCCCTTTCCTAAGGATACTTTTGAGTATCTCAGAGGGAAACTCTAGGGGTGATTACCCCTCCTAATCAAAATTAAGATGCATTGACTTGCATCAGTTTGTGCATTTCATAGTCATATCTTGATCTAGATTGATGTTGTGGTGGCTGCTACTCAGGGGGAGTAGTCAGATGTTTAGATATGTGGTTCAAAGCTTGTGTGGAGAAAGATAATGTGTATCTTTGTCATTGATGTCACAGGGGGAGAAGAGTCATGTGAAAAACTATGAATTATCTAGGGAGAAGAGTCAAAATCTAAGGGGGAGAAAAGTGCTAAGAGAAAGTTGCGTTGATGGTGTTTTTCACATCATGTGTTGCCATCAATGCCAAAGGGGGATATTGTTGGATGTTGCTGATATGTGGTTGTCATTGATGCCAACACTATTGGAATTAATGTCTTTAAGGTTGTATATGTAGAGGACATTGAGAAAAGTGTAATAAAATAAGTTGTAGGTTGGCAGTGGTGCAGTGAAGTTCAATATGTTGGCTAGCACAGTATACTGATGCTTAGAGGTTGTGGATTCAAGGATTTGTTTTCGAATATATCTAGTTTATCCATGCTAAGTTTTAGAGATCTGCATGAAGATTTGATCGAGTTATGAGTATCTGTGTTCTGACAGTTATTTGTTGCTTCAGTTGGTGTTCCTGAAAGAAGATGATGTGATTCTAGTAACTTGAGTTGTTGTGGATGCTTCTATGGTGATTCATGATGCTTGTGGATGTTTCTAGATCATGCTCTATCTGTCTTGTATGCCCGCATTGATCGTTGTGCCCGCGATTGGTGATTTTCTTCTTTGTGTTCATGTTTTTCTTGTTCATGGCTGATAGGGTGATTAGAGTGTGTTGTGGATCTTCAAGGAATAATTTTTGAAGGTGGTTCATGTTCAAGGATGTTTTTTTGGGTCTTCACTATGTTGTGGCCGACTTTGGTTGGTGCGCATTGATAATTATTTATGGATTGAGCCGACAGTTTGTACATGTTTTATATTTTGTTGAAGCTAACATGTAGATGACGTTATCTCTTGTTGCGGATATATATGAGTGATTGTTTATACCATTTGAATATGTGTGTGCGAGTGGTGTGAGAAGTGTGTGAGTCCTGTATGTGAATAATGTTCCAATCTTTTGAAGGCAGAAGTAAAGTGTGAAGAAAAGTGAGTAGAGTTTATGTGCTTAATCGAAACTGTAATCAAGCATTAGCATATGTTATTTTCTCAGTTCAAAATCTTGCGGATGTAATCCGAATGTTTCTGTAAGACAACATGTCTTCCTTTGGGAAGTAAGCCTTGTATTTGAGTAGTGAGCTCCAGGTAGTGCGCTTGAATGCATTTGCATTCCCCATTTACAATTCTGTTATACTTTTAATAGAGTATAATCTTGTGGATTAACCTCCACCGTGGTTTTTCCCCTAACATGGTTTCCACGTAAAAAATCTTGGTGTTATGCATGTTTCTGATGCGGTGATGGTTTATGCTTTCATGTTTATTTATCAGATCAGAGAATAAGTTTAATAAGTTTAATTTTTGAGACAACTGCTTCACCCCCTCTCAGTTGTCTACCCTTGTTATGCCAACACTTCTTTCTATATGGAGAGTACTTTGTCATTACTGAATTAACCTCCTTGTCAAACTCTTTAAGGAAACTGATGATGAAAGACAATTTCTCCAAAGCATCTTTCAATATGTCAATGTCAACCTTCTCACAAATAAATTTTGCTTGAGAAGCAATTGTAGTGTCCACCTGATGCTTCCACATTTGTAGGGGCTTCACTTCATCATAGGTATGCTGAATGTTAGGCAACAATGTCAAATCTGCTTGATCATACTTAGCCTTCAATTCTCTTATTTTTCGTTCTAGTGGGGAAACATACCCTTGAAACTTTTGTTCCTTAACTTCACTGAAAAATTTGTAAGTTGGTACCACCCTTGGATATCTATCCTCCTGTTGTCTAGCCCCAATTGCCATGAGTCTCAAATTCTCAACCCTAGGAATCCATTTATCTAGGATTGGAGTTCCCAATTCCTTACCCCTCTTATACAACTTTATTTCTCAAAGCATCAAAGAATAATTTGCATGAACACTATTCAATTTACCTTGAATCTTTTTATCAGATGCTTCAGAATAGTATGAACAATCTTGGAATTGTTCTCATACATTACATCCTATGTTTGCTCAAGCAATTTCTTATATACCTCAACTTGTTGAAGTAGTTGCCCCTTTGTAGGCTCATTAGATGGAGTTGCACCTGATGTGCTTGGCCCCTCTACTGCAAGTGGTTCTTGACCCATATTGTAAGGCACAATGGACAGTGATTGCTCAGGTGGAGGAGAAGAAGACTAAGGATAAGTCATAGGAGAGATGGGAGCAATATGGTTTGAGCTAGCTAGCCCTTGAAACCTTAATATTTCTACTTGTTGTTTCCAAAATGCTAGCTCTGTTTCAAGTCCAACAACCTTCTATTGACTCTTACTATATTCATCAATAAGTTCATTGTACTTCCTCCTATACATATATCTTTCTTTAGTGAGGCCTTCAATTGTCACTTTTATAAACTTAGCAATGTTTATAGTCATATCGGTTGCTTCTAATGTTGGAGTATCTACAACTCTTTTTATAATCAATTTCCCACTGAAGTCAACTAGTTCTACAACTCTGGGCTTTCTAGAACCAAGAGACAATGACCATATAGCTAGAGCATCCCATTCTTGACTAAAAGTCAATCCTTGCAGTGCCAATCTAGCCTCTTCTTCTATTTAAAATAGAGGCTTTTCAGCCCTCCTTATAGTATCAAGTACAACTGCATCGACTACATCCCACTTAGGCAATAATAAAACACCACTCTTTTGCACAAGTGCCCTTCTTTCCTCAACTAAGATATTTTGAAACTGTTTCCTCATTTCCTTCACTACATTAGCTTGGATACTACTTTCAGGTAATTGAGGGTGCAAGCTTCTCTCCATGACAACCCTCTCTACATACTCTAAAGTTTTGGCTTTCCATACAAAATCTCTAAAGGCCGTTGTTTCAACAAATGAATTATCCTCCATAAATTCCCTGCAAGCCTCATGTCTTATGTAATCTATATTACTCAAGCCACTCAGTTCTACCTTTCCCAATCTTAGGATACTTTCTCAAGAGCTTGATGTGACTTCTCTTGGAGGAGAAGGAATCCCATGTTGCATATCTTTAGGTATTATCAAAATATAATCTTCATCAGTATCAGGGTAGTCAACTACCTTACTCTCTTCAACCTTTTTTCTTTTAATTGGTTGCTACCCTATAAGAGGAGAACTTCGTGGAGGAGAATCAACATCAATTATAATAGGTGGAGGCTATCTAGGAGGCAATGAAATTGATCCAGTTGGAGAAGTTTCCCTAAAATCCTCTGATGCAATAGGGGTTGGCACTGTCTGCTCCTTCTTTATTATCTCTTTCTTCCTAGAATATACCTGGATCTTCTTGGGTGGATGATAAAAGGCCTTTCCTCCTCATGTATAGATGACCCTTCCCCTGTTGCCAAAGCCTTGCCCTTGTTTGCAATTTTTTTCTCTAACCTTAGCACACCAACGACATTTTCAAACTTTTCCAAAACATACCTTACCCTATTCCATTCCCCTTGAATGTTGGGAAAAGGATCATAACCAAGATCTAACTTCCTGATATTTGCTACCATCTTGTTGAAAGCAAGGTACATAAATTTCCTTTCATCTTGCACTTGTAAATCAAGAATATTTCTGATGACATCCTCAGGGTAGTAGAGATTATGCACAAACACACCTAGATTAGTTCTTGCTTTTACTGCAACAATGAAACCCTCAGGGTCATGGTTTCTAGGGTGTGTTGTCATCAATCTTTATGGTTTAAGGATCTTATCAAAAGCCATCCAACCTCCCTTAACCATCACAAAATATGCAAATGTTGTGTACTCAGGGAAGAATGAACCCTTCTTCTTATTCTCTAGAAAGTGGCACATTTGAGATCCTCCCAATTGTCTCATTACTTCAATAAATCCAATCCTGAGAGACACATCTCTTGGTAGCACAAAAGGATAAACACTTGTCCCATATACCCTGAAAATAGCTATGTCTAGATATGCGATGATATCTCCCCAATTATGAGTTATATTCAATTCAGACCTCCTCTCCATGGGCCTTAAGAAGTCATGAATTTCTTTTGGGATCCTTGGTGGATCAACAACTAGGAATCTTCTTAGATTGGAGGAAAAAAAATTGTGGAAGACCACATAATTAAATTTGTGATCATCCTTGTCCAGGATTTGGGTCCAACATTGGACTGACAGCTCAAGATCATCCTCCATCTTCCTCAATGACATATCTTTGCTAAAGTTCCTTTCCTCTTTGTATAAAAACATATGCATCAAAAGGGGGTACCACCAGAATTTGACCCAGTGCTTCCCCTCCTTAAGATCAATCAGGCCCTTATGCATATTCTCTACCAAATAGGTAGCAAAATCATAAACCACATTGAAAGTTGAGTGTTGAATGTTTGCTGCCATGTACATGTATTCTTTTGGTATGGTTTTAGGTGCATCAAAGCCAGTGATTTGATACAAGGAGAAAACAATCTTCTTGAAATAGTTGGAAAAATACCTCAAAGGAAAGGGATCCTTCTCATCTCTACCAATCTTTATCTGTTGTCTAGTCTTTCCATGTCCAGATGAAGTAGTGTGCATTGGAAACATTGTGGTTCTGAACAAAACCTTGGTATTATCACACTCCTTCCTAGAATCATCAAGGTCGATGGGGATCATATCTTCATTCCACTCATGCAATTTAAATATTTCTATAATCTCCTTCCTAGTGATCCTGACCATCTCAACACCATTACATGCCCTAACTATTTTGGACACAGGGTCATATCTCGCTGCAATATTCTTGAGCAAGTCTACATCAATGTACACATTTGGGACCATTAGTTTCCCTATTTCTAATCTCCAAGAATTGTAGATGGGAGCTCCACAATTCCTATTTCCAAACAAATTTCTAAACATTTTCCATTCAGTGAAAAGCAATTCAACATCCTTGATCCAGGGCTATTTATCCAATAATCCTTCATGAACCTTAGGATCGTAGTATATTATTACTCCTTGATTCCTCTTGTTGGTCGAGGGTTTGAGTTGGTCAAAAGTTTCTTCAGAAAGTGGCCTAGTTGGGGTTTCAAAATGAGACCTCTGTGCTTTGGGAGCCATGGATAACTAGGCACGTTCACAATAAACTAGGGTTTTGACACAAAGAGGCTCAAAACCAAATTATCTCAATTAAAAGAATAGGGTGCAATTAGAAGATGCAGATTGGAACAAATTTGACAAAAAGCTATAATTTATGCTCAATTTTAACACAATAAAGCAATTACAACATGCAGGCCAGTCCAATTGGAAGAAAAAATAGTCAAGACTTTCCCTAACTTAGGATTGTTTAAACAAAGTATAAGATACAAATTTAATTGTACTTACGGATTTTTGTGTTTGTAGGAACCCTAATTTGTTCATGTTGCAGCTTGAAAAAACTTTGATCAATCACCCAATTGCTTTTCATTCACTCACAATCTTCAATTGTGTGATAAAATCAATTTTATGTGCCTTTATGACCCAATTATGATAACTTCTAATGTCCTTTCTACCATTACTACTTGCTCGCGAAGCAAAAAGACTCTAATATTTGTGTGTTTGATTTTAAATAGCAACCATTGATCTCCCTCTGAGATGGCGCATTGAACGACTCAGATTGAGTCAACATGGTTTGAATTTATGTCTCCATCGTTCACCAACTTGTCAACCAATGAGATCATGCTGAATGGAAGTCACATTACTCCTTCTCGTGGGCTTCACTTCCTTCCTAGGTAGATAAAACAACACATGTGTCACTCAATCGTGAACCTCACACATCTTCTGGAAAGCATTATTTTAATGTTGCGAGGTGTGTGATGATTAGTTGAGATTTCATCTTGTGATTGCATGTGACCGTCAATATCAAAACCACTGAGCCTCATGCATCTTGAAAGAAAACCGTGCACCACCATGGCAAGGACACGCGTCAAGCAATCGCGGACCTCGCACCATCTTTGAAGACGATTCTTTAACTCCTACGAGGTGTGCGATCAATGGTCATGATTTGATCCTTAGATCCAACAGATGGAATTTATGCACATGCCGATAAGTTAGTTTTTAAAAAGGGGCCATGACTAAGCTGACGGGATTAAGACCCTCAAGGAAAACACTTAGAATTAAACCCATTTGATATAAAATAATTCTACCCAACATAAGAAAATTAAAACCATGACATAACGCTAGGCAATGGAAAAACCTTGGCGAAAGGGCCAGTAAAGGCATGTCTTTGATGGCTTAAGTTATGACTTAAGTGACTGGAAACCAAGTGAAAAAGGTCAATAGAGGATTAAAATGCCTAAGGTTTAAGACCTAAGAAAATTGAGAGCAAGGTTACAGAGCTAAAACCCTAAACCCTACCTTTGGGCACGAATGCAATGGACCATTACAGAGCATAGAACAAGCCCAAATTTTCAAAAATTTTGGGAGCTCTAACAGTGTCTGCATTTAGAAGCGTGTCTAATTGCTCCTTAATGGGTTTTCTACTTATTTTTCCTCTTCTCATGATGGATAATTGTCACTTTTTTCTTTTGACTTCCTTTTTTCCTTCCATGTTCTCTACTAATTTGCAGAAGTGCTTTTGAGGCCTCTTCTATTGATGGCTCCCTTTTCAGAGTTGTAGTTGGCAGTTTTCTTTTTACTTTCCCCTTGCTTCCTTCAGACTAAGTAGATATGATAGGAGATATCCCTACTTATAACCTCCTTGATCTTCATGGAGTAGAGGTTCTTTATTCCTCTACTTCTTATTTTCCAAGTCCTCATTTTTATTTTTATTTTTCTTTGTTTTTATTTGCCTATTCTTCATCTTTCTCTTTTTTCTAAGTTATCCATATATTCTCGATATATAGTAAACTTCTCTATATTGGATATTTTGGTAGCTAAATATTTTTTTTGTGTAAGATTTTATCTCTACTACCATATGGGAGTTTGGGTATCTAGGATGTGCGTAGTTCTATAGCCTCCACAATGTGATGTATGTACCTCATCACTATATTATATGATAGTCTCTCTCTTTCCTAAAGATTCTATTGTAGGTATTTGAAAAACCACAATATGTTTCCATGAAAGAGGTGGCATATTTTAAGTGCTTGACATGGTTGTTGATTTGGGAAGCTACCAATCTAGTTGTTTCCCATATTTTCCTTACAAATGCTAGTAGTTTGTTTAAAAAGTAGAATGTGAGACAAATAATTAGGGTCCCATACCTAAATTGATAATGTGATTGTTTTGTGTGCTACACATTCTCCATAAGTTGTTCCTGCAACATTTCACAAAGATCATTTTTTTTGTCTTCCACCATCATTTGGTAAGTTGTGTGGATAGAGGTTGCCATGGCCAAATCTCACGATTTGTATAGTATACCTTGTATGTAATACACACTTTGTGTATCACATTGTGGGGTTAGTGATTTTGGTTGCATCCAAGCTTCAATCGTCAAATATCAGTCTAGTTAGTGTGGTGACTTCATTGCTTTTGATAGCCTTCTTTGGTAATATCTCTCCTACTACACTTATGAAAGTTATTTCTTGCAATGCTTCCTTCATTATTTGGTATGACTTATCTATGTATATGTAATTCATCATGAATTATACTCAATATAATCCTTACCTATCCTTCTTTTTTCCAGAAATCCAAGAAGCCCTTCTAAAAATTTAGATTTTGTGCTTGAATTTATTGTAGTTGTGGGAGGTATGAGTTTGTGCTTGATTAGAGGAGTGTATTCCTCAAATCCTCAAATTTTGTGTGATTTCTCTTTATCAATCGTGAATGTATGTAGTGTCAGATATACTTTGTGTAGATTACATTTGTGGGAACTTCAAGAAAAATGCCTCATCAAGATTGATATCCATAGCTTTGTAGGATAATATTTTATGCTTCATACATGGATTTTGAGAGATGTATACTAAGATTGGAGTGGCCATTGCTAGTTGTAGTGAGTAGATGATGATCTAGGGTTTTTTTATGCAAGCTAGGGTTGTCGGATGAGAGCTCATGAGTGAATGGGTGTGGAAGTTGTTGGAAAATGTGCCTCAATCTCATAGGCTATAACCCCTGGAAAAGAAAAGTCACTGTGACATTCCTGTTGTCTGGTTGACTGGTAGTTTACCTTGTGTTTTGCTCATGTCGCCAAGACAATTCTTTTGTCTTGTCGAAGGAGCCTATCGTTGTGACTTATGGCCTTCATTGTAACTTCTGCCGAGTGGAATGTCTCGGCAACATAAGGGTTTGTTATCAGGCTTCGGGGAGACTCATGGTGACTTAGAGTCTTCAGGATAACAAAAGGATTTGGCAGGAAGTCATGGTGACCGGGAGAAGTCTCACTGATAAGCAGGTTCAGGGTGACTTGAACTCTCGGGAAGATCTCTTGGTGACTAAGGAATGTCTCACCGACGGTATACACTCAGGCTAACTCAAGGGTCTTAGTGAGAAGTCTCGGCGATGATAGGAAGTCTTGCCGATATCGACATGACCTTCGGTCTATCTGGTTGATGAAGAAATCGGTATGACTTGTTCCTATCAACATGAAGTCTTGGCGAAGGTCAAATGTCTTACCGACTCGATAAGACATGGGTGCTCGATGTGAGGTCTTAGCGAAAGACAAAATTATTGCCGACTGGTGATTGGGGTGCTCGGTAGGACTTAGGACCTTGTTATGAAGTCCTGGCGAAAGCAGTGAGTCTCGCTGACTGGTGGATGCTTTGCAGCAACATGAAGACTCGGTGAGAGGTCTTGGCGAGAGCGGAATGTTTGGCCAACAGAAGATTTCGATGTGACTCTTAGACATCGGTATGATGTATTGGCAAGTTGCAATAGTCTCACCGACGGGGTTGAGGTCGGTATAACATGAAGAGGCTCGGTGTGAACTCTTGGAAAACTCGTTTGTCTTGCCGATGGGAAACCTGATGTTGGTATAACCTCTTGGCGATAGTTGGATGTCTTAGCGATAGCATTGGCAGATGAGTTCAACTAGAGATCAGTGAGAGGTCTCGTCGATCATGCCGATGAGGAGACTGATCTCCTGGCGATAGTGATAGTCTCACCGATGTGCATGCTGAGGTCGATGTGACTTGTAAACTCGGTGGAACATCTTGCCGATGGAGGTGACTCTTGGTGATAGATGTGCAATCGGTCCTGTGGAATCGGGGAGACATGGTTAGTGTCTCACCGACATGCGACACAGGTTGAACGCCTTTGACCGAGTGAAGACTATCCAATGTGGTGCGATGTGGACCAACCCAAGAAGGCAGAATGTGAACCGTTGCAACCATTTCTGTGTGGAAGGAAAAATCTACACCAGAGTGGAAACATCTTTGTTACGATGATGATGCTGAGTCGGTGATTTGCTTTCTGACTGTTGAGAATGAATGCATATATGTATGCATTGGATATTCTGGATGGTGTAAGAGAGAAGGAAGCTGATAATCTAGAAAGCTGAAGAGCTGAGAGCCAAAGAGAGAAATATAGAGTAAGGACCGAGTGGTTGGCTGAAAGGCCGAAGCCATGAGGTCAAAGCAGAGGATTAAGAGGCAATTGGAATCTCTCATGATCCTGATTGCTTTGGTTGATCTCTCAAGAATAGTTTGCTACTAGTTGTATCTAGATGAACAAGATGTAATCTCTGAAAAGGCTAAGAGCCTGAAATTGTATTGTAACCATTTGTTGCTGAATAATAAAATGGCTCAATCTTTGGAGTGTGGGGTTTTTTATCTGAAAGGATTTTCCCCATGTAAATCTTTGTGTACTGTTGTTTGTCTCATCTTTCATGTCTGTATTGGTTATGTTAGAGAATTTTTTAATGCATACTGTTGAATTTACATGTGTTTCTCTCAGATGGATCAATGTGGGAAATAATTGTGTCTATTTCCGCATTTGGACATAGTTGTACGTGTCTTTGAGGTAACCTAATCAAATTAAAGTTACTGAAGGCACTACTGCATTGGAGTTTCATTGTGTGCACTCCATTAATTTCCTTACAGAAGTGAGGATTAGCAAGCATAGTGATATGGTTTTATAGAGCGGTAATAGTGGGAAATATATTTATGGTGGTAGGAGGATTCATTCTTCATGTGCTTTTATGATCGTTAGTTATTTATGGATATTTTTCATGGTTTAATGGTTAGTATCTACTATGGTACACTATAACACATTATACAATTTTTCTTATGATTATTCTATGTTTTGATGATAATGCTTTAATCTTGTCCCATTGATGTAGCATTATCATTTTGTACCATCCAGTATCCTTATTTTTAATACATTAGATTGTTCCTCTTTGATACATTTTTTGGCTGTGAATTTATGAGGAAATAAGTCTTCATACATGAACATAATTTCAATTGTATTTATGGCTACATGGTCATCCCACTAATCACCAATTTTGGCTAGTTTAGGGTTTTCAGTAGATATTATATTTTCTTCCCTTATCTTGAGGGGTTGGTTATAATATTGATATTTAGAGTCATTATATAATTGTATTTCCCTTTCTACTTTAGCTACCTAGATTTATAGTTTATGTTTTTGACCTCCCTCTTCTTGATGTGTGTTATAGCATCCTTTTTGAAAGTTGAGTTCTTTTGTCCATCCATTCTATTGGTTTCCATAATCCCTTGTTTCATGAGGGTGGTGGAGTATGTGTTTGGACTTGGATATTAGTGTCTTCTACTAGTCTAAATATCATTTCTTTCATCCATATTAATGTGGTATGAATATTTTCATCCTCATCCCAAAAAGAGGTGTGACTAAAAGCTTTTTGGAGTTCTTCCCAATCTTTTATTTTATTCCTCATTTCTTGATTGATAGACCATGTTTGTATGATTGGTCTTAGGGTTTAGAAGAATAGTTGTATGTATAATCTTGTGTCATATCCTCTTCATCCCTTCCATGCGGTGATACATATCTATAGATTCTCCTTTGAGGTGACTAATTCATTGAACTTTGGGATTATATCATATTCTCCTTCTACGTGTAAGTATCTTGTCATAATAAGGATTTTGAAAGCATTACATTGAGGAATAGTAATGTATCTTATAGTGCGGTCATCTACAAGTCCTCTTTTGTGAATATTTTCTCCATTTCTTCCAAGTAGTTATTTGATTCACCAACTCCTCAAAACTAGGGTAGTTTTATGTGTAAAATTACTCTTTGAATGCAATTTATATGCTTGTCTCCTTGGGAACAAAAGCCAAACTATCAATTGTTCCTTCTTCTGGTCATTGTAGTATGTTTTCATTATTTGTAATAGTTTTCAGTATATTTATATTTTTTTGTGTACCGTAAAGACTTTTAAATCCACATACCTTTTGGGAAGTTATGTCTAGTTCTTCCATCCAGGTAGTCAACATTTCCTCACTATTCATACTACCATCTTCACTTTCCAATTCAATTTATTCTTTGGTATTAGGCTCCTCAAGTATATCTATTTTAGGTAGTTTGGAAAAGGAATAGATCAACTTTGTATCATCCTCTTCATCTTCTTCTTGTGTTATCTCTTCTACATAAGAGTTATCCTCATTTTCTCTTAGAGGTATGTGAACTATTTTATTGTAATTTTTAAAATATATCTCCTCTTTTCTTGAGTCAACCATTCCATTATCATTGAAAAACCATGGTAACCCTAGTAGGACCCAAAATGTGTCAAATGGTTCTTTCATTTCTACTACCTCAAATTTCACTGCTAATTTGACTCCCTAAACATTCATTTCTATATTTTGTTTAATTTCTCAAGGTCTACATGGATGAACAATTAACTAATATGATGTGATAAGGGGTATTGGTCAACCTAGGATTTCCTAGTTTTTCCCATGTCTTTTGTGATATCATATTAATATCTTCCCCCAAATATATCATTACTTATTTTCCTTTCAGTGATTTATTTGTGTTGTGAGATCATTAAGGGATTATTTTTCCAATCCCAGTTTATGTGTTGTATTCTTTAGACCTATGGTCGGTTATTTAATTTTTTGTTCTAATATTTACAAAATTTCTCCAATTTCTCTAAGAGTTTTTTTAATTGTACCATTGTAGTAAGTTTCTTAAGTGTGATAACTTCCTCTTCTAAGAAATAGATTCTTTATTTATTTATTTTGTTTATTAATTATTATTCAACTCTATCATATTTTTTCTTGTTAGGTATAAATTGTTCTACCTCTTCTTCTTCATCATCTTTGGTATCAATAATGACATGCTTTACCACATTTAAAATAATTTTCCTCATATCTTATGGGGTTTTCTTTTCCATGTCCCCTTCCTCCTCTACAATTGGTAGAGGATATGCGGTCCTCCTAATAATTGTTTGGAGGTTATTTTGTAAGGAATTTTCATTCCTATTATTTTTCCATGTAGAAACCTTATACCCATGGTCTTGGTTGTAGAGGGGTCATTATGCAATCCCTTTGACATATGTCATCTTTTGATCTATGTTATGATCATAGTTGTGGTACTTGGGGCATTGAGGTTCATGGTTTGTTTCCCAATTTCTATCTTGAAACCTCATTGATGGAAAATAATATATTTCATGATCATCCCACTCTAGAGTACTATTTCATCATCATCCCAATCACCACATAATCTACTAAATACCAATTGAAGCTTCTACAATATTGTTTAGAGTTATACTCTTATGGTGGTAGCCCTATTTTCACCTTGTGCCTTAGGATAATAATTTATCATGCACCCCTCCCTTGAGTAGTATGTGCACCATATGTTTTGTTTTCCTTTGTTTATTTCTTCTTTTCCTATTATCTCTTGGTGCAATGCTAATTGTTCAATTGTATTTTCTCTAGTGCATCACTTTATTTCTCTTTATCTAGAACTCTCATCTAGGGTTGTGGCACAATGAAATAGGCCAGGTTTACCACATCTGAGTAAGTTTCAAAGATTTTTTTGTCCAAAGCTACCTTGATTTCCTTATCCAATCTAGAGATAAACCACTCAACTTTTTTCTTCTCGGTTTTTAGAGTTTGTGGGAGAATTATTTGAATCTCTTTTCATATTCCTTAACTATTTCTCCCTTCTTTTGTACCAAGTCCTGTATTTTACTTAAACTTAGATGGTACTTTTGAAGTATCAAAATTTTCCAAAAAATCCTTCTTGACATTCTCCCATTCTTTGGCATGTTTTGGATAGGCCTTCCTATACGGTTTAGTGTTTTTTTTATTAGAGTTCCAATTAAAATAACTTAGATTTTATTCATTAACTCCTTTTCTCCACCAAAGGGATTCTACTATAAAAATATGCTCCAGAACTTTGGTAGTGTCCTTGTTGAATACTAGGAATTTGATTGAAGGCTCCATGGTGTGTTTGAATATTTTTTATTTCACTTTGTAGTGGGATTGTGAAACATTCTTCTCCTTTTTAATAATTATTATTACCACAAGTTTATGATCTCTACCTTTATCCCTTTCCATCTTGGTCTCCAAGTATTCTTTCCCTAAAATATCTTCACAATCTACTATAAATTGTTCTTGTGAGTTCTTATCCTCTTCTTTCAATATTTCTTGAATTTAAATTCTATTAGCTTTATATAGCATAGGGGATGGGTCCTGGTCTATGGGTTGTTCCTCTTCATAATTATATGTCATATTTGGTGATGTATTTTTATTTGTGAGAGACATAATGTTTGTTATCATTGACAAGTCTATTGATCATTAACACCACCCAAATGGATGTGATTGGAATCAATGAGGTCTTGCACTAGATGTTTAAGACTCATGCATCTTTCTATATCATGTACAATTTTTTGATGATACTAACAAAAATGCATTTGGGTTATGGTTTGGAGGTGAAGGCTTGGTTGTATCAATAGGTCTAACTAGAGGTAAAGTGATTAAGTTCTTTTTCAAGAGTTGCATCATAATCAAATGAAGGGAATCAGGGAATGGGGTGAATTGTCTACCCTTAGCCTGAAATTGGTATGGGTTTGTTTTTATGACAAAAAAATGAGGATCAAAATAAAGGGTTGATTGAGGTGGATTAATAATACCTTTTTTCATCTTCTTAAATGAGTAAAAGTTATTTTGAGGTATGGATTCAAATTTGTCAGCATGATTCAAGGTATTTTTCTCTTCATATTGACTAACCAAATTCTAATGATCACAAAGAGCCACACACAAATGTGAAAAGGATAGAAAGTTCATCATCCCAAGTTTATCTCTTATGTCTTTTTGTAGTTTGTCAATGAATATTCTTTGAAGATCCACATTAGGAGAGTTAATATTGATTTGCGAGTAAATTAATTGATAAATTGATATAAAATTTATGATTTTATCCTTGTTGTTGCTTACACCTCATTAAATCAAGTAGAGCCATCTTAGGACCGATTTTCACTTGGAAATGATTAAGAAAGGAATAAAAAACTCATTAAATGAGTGGATTAAATTATTTGGTAATGAATAAAACCATTCCAAGGTTGTGTCTTTTAAGGACCTATGAAAGAGCTTATCCAAGAGCTTATCTTCAAGAATGAAGTCACTGCATAAGGTTGTATATGCTGATACATGATTATTAGGGTCTCCTTTACCACTGTATTTCTCAAAGCGAGGTATCTCTATACCTTGTGGCACTTGTGTTTTCAATATCTCCAATGATAATGGGTTTCTCTTGACATATTGTGAAGGTTGTCCATTTGGTTTTGGTTCAATGTTGCTATTTGTTTTGAAGGGATGTGATATTTTGTAAAATTTGGTTTATGAGAGAATCATTAGTTGTGTTTTGGGATGGAGGTGAATATGGTGGGGGTGTATATGTATTAGGTGGGAAACTAAATTCCAAATTTGTGAGAGGTGATAGATTGGGAGAAATTATGTTTGAGTGCACAAAACTAAAAGGATTCTGAGTGGAAATACCCAAGGTTGGAGCTATACTATTGTTTGGTTGCATTGTTGTGGTAACAATTGGATTTGTATATGTAGGGATAAAGGTTATGGTTGTAGGGGAGGAATTTGATTTCCTCCTTAGTTTTGAGTGTATCCCAAAGCTTGAGCATAATTAGCCATTGTTGGAACATGATAATCAATAATATGGACTAGGCTATGCACAACCTCTAATCCTTGGTCATTATCGAACATTTTCCTCACATTATCTATGATAGAGACTATTGTACCAATGATATATTCCATACTCACATAATCGTGAAGTTTTTCTAAATCTTTGTCCAATTGTTTGAGTTCACCAAAATGAAATGTAGGGAAAATGGGGAAAACCTTAGTTCCCTTAATAGAGAAAAATTCATGGTTTAAGGTCCCTCTTCCCAAGATTTCATTAGAATACCAACCTCAAAGCCAAGAAAATGACTTTCAACCTTAATGATGAGTCGGTCAGACCTAGGTTGGTAATTCTTTAACTATAGAGAATGATTAGGAATGATTTGAAATAATGCAACTAAATGAACTATATGGCCTAATATGTAAATTGTAGATTCCCGAAGATATACAATCTATAACAACACTTTACAAGAAGATATAGGAGATAACTTTGGGTATGTACTTATCACCAAACATTGGTTTTGGAATGTGTAGGAGGACTAGTTCGCCCTTGGGAAATGGGTCTTTGATAGGGCTTCTACAAACACTTATTATGGACCTCTAGTGCCAAATCTGAGATGTTGATTTCCTCCTACAAACTTTCCAGAATGGCAGAAACAAATTTTGTAACTTAGTTTTCATGTCTTGGCAATAATGATGACACAAATGCAACAATGTAAAGTTTCTCTTCAAAACCTCTTGAACAATCCTTCTTCAACTTATAATCTACACATACACAAATAGGGAAAAATGTTTGTTTTGTTTGTATGGGGGTTTGCCTTGGTCAAACCCCAATTTGGTAATTAAACCTTAATAAAAAGATAATGAAAGGGAAGGAAATGATGAATGAACACTTGTTGCAACTCACTACCCTTCGATGGCTTCATTGAAGGACTAAATTCATACAAATCTCTTCAAAGTAATTGGATCTTGCTTGCTTGATTTGCTTGAATTCTTGAATGCTTGAATGTATGAAGACCTACAACACTTGTTAGCCTTCACAAGACAACATGAACACACATAAACTTGGAAATGATGTTAGGATCTTGATTGCTACTAAAAATGACTGATAATGCTGCTCTTAAATGCTCTTGACAATAATATTTTCTCTTGAGGTTTTCCTTAATGCTAGATAGATTTCAAATGATAAAATGACTATGTATTTATAGGTGTTTATCTAATTTCCCAAAAATTAGATTCCAAAATCCAACACTTACAATTTGAATTTGGATCATTAAAATCATGCCAAAAAACATATTTTAAATTAGGTCCTAGCACATAAAGGGGACCCATTCACTCCTGGGTGAATGGGTCCTGGCCCATATTTCTAGGACACACATATTCCATGGCAATTTAAATATTAAATGTATGTATTTAATGTTGGTTCTCATTTTGGAAAATAGTAAAAATAAGGCTTCAAATTGTATAATTTGGAAAATTAGAAGCTTAATTAAGTCCAATAAATTAAGGGACCCAAACATAATGTAAAATTGTAAAGGTATACAATTTCTCATACTAGAAATGGTTTTCATTCTATATATATAATGTCAATTTCTACGTATATCCACCCATGCCCCTATATATATGCATAAAAATATGAGTATATATCAAATCCCAATGTAATATGGTACAAATGGTATGATAATATAGATTTTGTATGGTTGTACAATTTTTTGTAAAGGGGATCTTTAAGTGCCTCAAGAAAATGTCAGATTTCACTATAACCAAACTATATCAAATTTATGTAAAAAATCATCTCTTAGCCTCTATAAATGCAATCATGGTGTCAATTTTATGCTAGGAGGATCCTAGAAAAATTTGACTCCCAAGACAACCTTAAAGGAGCACACTCCATTAAATTGAGTGCCATGTGGAGGCATTCTTCTAATGGATGTTGGTGCTCATTTTTCTAACATAACAATTCCATTCCCTAGATGATAAGCCTAACAGAGTATAGATGCATAAAAGAATGATTGTGGAAATGATAAATTATAGTCTTAAATATTTTTAGGAGGATTTTGGATGGTTGAGATTCAATCTTGAATCATAAGCTTAATCCAAGATTAGGAGAGCTAATGAGGAGAGGTGGAAAGCATGAAATAGTTGCATGTCATTATTTTAAATTTTAATTAAAATAACTTTTATTGATCAACTCCAATTAATTGGTGAGTAAAAAAAATGATTGATAAGTTAATTGATTGCATGAGGGAGTTAGGGTCGGAGTTGACTATTTGTATAAAATAGTCAATTGAGTACATGGGTGAGTGAAGTGGATTGATTGATGAGTGAGATTGAGATCATAATTTGAGTGGATGAGATAGGCTAGGTAGTTAACTAAGTGAATAGGAATTTGATGATTTAATTAATAAATAAATGAATTATAGGTACATATTAGGTGGGAAATAATATTTATTAATTATTAATGGATAATATGTGGAAAATAAATAGATATTTATTGGATAGTAAATGGATAATCATAACTCAATTTAATTAAATAATAGGAATAGTTTGATTAAATGATCATTTATTAAGAGTAATAGGTAATAGGTGGTAAATAAATGATGAAACACTAATGTATTTTGATGATAAGTGATGAAATAATAAGGTGAGGAAATGCTCTTTTAGTGTCTAGAAGGTGCATTAGTTTTTGGATCATTGAATGGGACACATATTTTGTCTTTTGTTATTTTTATGTTTCATGTTGTCATAAGATAATTTTGTAGCATAAAATTGATGATAAAACTCTCCATAGGTTTGTCATGTATCAATTTATCCTACCATTGGATTAACTTGAGTTATCAAGGACTCTAATGTGAGCTAATGATTAGTTGTGAGGGTTTATGGATTGAGATTATTTTTGGGTCCAAACAATTCTTGAACTTGAGTTCTATATTTTTTATGTGCCCTAAATTTTTTAATTGTGTTTGAGGAGGGTTAAAAAGTAGTGAAGGATTTGAATAATTTGGGGGGGGGGGGTTTCTTCTACTTGTTATTTAACTATATTGTGTTTTTCAATGTTCTTAGGTTGAGGTTTTTCAATTGTTAGATTATTAAATAAAAAAAATGAAAAATTAAGAAAAAAATTAAACACAAAGATCTTTTTTTTTTACATCTTCTACCACATGGCATCATTGATAGGTAACATAGTGAGCTAGGAGGAGAAAGTAAAGAGGAAGTCATCATTTTAAATATCACAATTTGTGAGAGAAAAATGAAAAGCATGGTCACATAACCATTTTTTTTATTTTGATTGAGGGTATGCGATCTTGCAATACGTCTCAAGGATTATTGATCCATAACATAATCATGCATTTCACTAACATGATCATGATATATACTTAAAAAGCTTTAAAACATTTTTAGCCACTTTTTGGACCTCATCTCCATACACAAACTCAAACTATTTAAAACATGTATAAGATTATAAGATTATATTGATATGTCATTGTTCTTTGTACAAACTACTATAACATTTGAATGAAATTAAATTTGCCCAATTCATGGTGTCGGTAGTAAAATCTAACCCTTTCCTTGATGTTAGTTAAAATTTAAATGAATGATTTATTCTCTATCTAAATAATTGTAATATAGATATAAATTGCTCACTCTCTAAACATTCTTACTAATAATTAAACTTTGATTCTCAGATGATAAAATAAAATCACTTATTAAAAAATATATTTACATTCATTATATCAGAGGATACACTTTGACAAATGAATTCATATTTTATTTTTAAATAAATTTTACTTTCCATTTTAACTTTTATTGACCCAATAAATAAGACACATAAGGTACTATAATTGCAACAAGAAGGTGGCCTTACACACTAAAAAAATATTTTAGTATAATACATTAGATGATAACTATCACGAAAACACATGCTACAAGATGGATTAGGATATACCTATTTAATCTATAATTATAATTTTAAAAAATAATATTAATAAGGACCATGAATTGATAGTTAATATATAGTGATTTATCAAAAAATATACTCACAAAATAGATGAGACCATATCATTAATTAATGGAATGGTACTATATGTGGTTCCCAATGTAATGTCTAACCTTGAATGCATAATTAATACACATGTCTAATTCACTTAGATTAATAATAAATTTATATATTAAAATCTTTCATTTAAGAGAATATAAATTGTAACTTTACATACAAAATACCTATGGGTCAATACTACAAAGTTCTATATATGTAGGTCATTATTCAAGACCATGTTCTCTAATCTAGTGGAAAAAAATAGTGAATCATGTTTGACACCATCCCAATCATCTAGGTGATTAGTGCACAAACTTACACATAAACAATATTCATAAGTGGGAGGGAACATTAAGAAATCACCTCTTCGCATATAACCTCATTTCTATTAGTGCAAGGAATTTGGGTGTTGTGTTGAACTAAGGATTCTATTATTGATAACATGAAGAGTTCTAACCTCTAGATTCCTTGTAACTTAGGGGAATATCACATTATTAATAGATTTTTATGCAAGCAAATTTTAAGGTTGGTCAACTACCCCATGTGCCCTTATTTATACTATGTGGAGCCTTACATCTACCTTAAAGCTATTTATAGTAAAAAATAGTTTAGAATCTCATTTAAGATAAACTCAAGGTAGATTTTTCTCAAGAAATACAAGTAGACACTATATTTATTATAAAAGAGGATAGTCACATGCCTTCATTCATCTATTCTAAAATGTATTCACCTCCTTCTATTGCACTAATGAATAGGAAATATTTTATAATTTACTAGAAGAGGTGAAATAGTTTTTGAACCACTAAATAGGACACATATTTTATCTTTTATTGTTTTTATGTTTCATGTTGTCATATGGAAAATTTGTAGCATAAGAATGATGATAAAACTCTTTATAGGGTTTCCACATAATTTATCTACCATTAAATTAACTTGGTAATCAAAGATTCCAATGTGAGCTAATTATCAATCATGAGAGTTTATGGGTTGAGACTCTTTTTGGTATAAACGAGTTCTTGAGTTTAAGCTCCCTTTTGTTCTATATGACCTAAAAAAATAATTATGTTTGAGGAGAGTTAATAGGAAGTTTTTTCATTAGAGATTTTAGGGGAGTTTTCTTCTACATGTTCTTTGGTTGTATTGTGTTTTTCAGTGTTCTTGGGTTGAGGGTTTTTAGTTGTTGAGTTATTAAATAAAAATTAAAAATAATCAAAATAAAAATATGAAAAAATATAGAAATATAAACATAAAGACTAGAAAAGTATATTTTTACCTCTTCTACCACATGACATCATCGATACGGAACATAGCAAGCTAGGAGAAGGAATTGAAGAGAAGGTTGTGTTTGTCAATATCACATTTTGGTGAGAGGGAAATGAAAGGCATGGCCACACAACCCTTATTTTTATTTTTGATAAAAAATATGCAATCACGATATGGCTTAGGGTTTATTGAGCCTTAATACAATCATGCATTTCACTAGCATTATCATGTTATATACTTAAAAATACTTAAAACATTTTATTCACTTTTGAAAATATGTATAAGATTGTATTGATGTGTCGTTGTTCTTTGTACAAACAACTCACATTTTAAAGTGCATCACATTTGTCTCATTAATAGTGTCAATAGTGAAATCTAACCATTAGTGTTGGTTAAAAGTTAAATAAAAGATTTAGTCCTATCTACATAATTGTAAACATTGCTCACTCTCTCAACATTCTTATTGGTAATTAAAAATTTGATTCTCAAATGACAAAAATCAAATTAATTATTGACAAAGACATTTACAACCATTATATCATAGGATACACTTTAACAAATAAATTCATAATGTATTTTCTAATGAAGTTTGCTTTCCATTATAACTTTTGTTGATCCAATGAATATGCCACATTTTAAAGAAGCATTTCTTTGTTTTAATAAATGTTATTATTGTTTTTTATATTAAAGAAATGAAGAGTTGAACTTGACAGCTTTTAGGTGCCTACAATGACAACTTTGCCCTTAACCAAGTTGCTTTATGTTATTAGTGTTTTTTGTTCGAGAGCTTTTTTGAAATTTGTCCTTGAGAGACCTAAATTAGATAACATTCGCTTTCATTTGATTTAAATATCAAATTGTGTAGTTATTTATAAACCAAAAACATGCCGAACATATTAGTCTCACATTTTTGACGTAAATATTTCAATTAAAAAATATTTTTCTTTTATCTAAAGAAAATATAGCATTTTAAATAGAATATTAAAATAATTTATTAATAATATTTTTGACATGATTTTTCAATTTTAAAAAACTAGAGAGAGGACCATTCACTACGTTGTACTTGTTAATGCACCCTCCAATTGAGTGCCAGCTATGAAAGAGTTGGTGGGAAAAATGAGGCTTTGTTGGAGAGGAGAGGAGAGGAGAGGAGAGTAGAGTAGAGTAGAGTAGCGTAGCGTAGAGTGGGTAGGTTTGCAGAGTCGAAGGTTTGAAAAATGGAAGGTGCGTGGGCATGCCGCTGTGGAGTCATTTCAAGAGGTCATTTCGTTGGCGCATTCGAAGGCTTTGTGGAGGAGAAATGAATGGAAATGACGCAGAATGTATGGGAGAAACAGTGAGTTCCATGTACCTGGTGGACTCCGACTGTCTCCAGTCCCCACTGTCTCTTTCGCTCGCGTGACGCCTGGAAAACCTCAACCCAACTTCTTACTCAACCCATTGGTCACAAAACTGCTCATGGAAGTGACGCCCTCCATCCTTATAAATACTGTGGACCGTTAACACATATGCCAACGTCAAGGACTCTTTTCCCGATTACACATCTGATATTAAAAAGGGTTTGGAACGTCAAGGACTCTTTTCCCGATTACACATCTGATATTAAAAAGGGTTTGGAAATTGCATAAAATTAACTGGGTATGAATGGGGTTTTGTTTTGAAGCACTTTTGCTGCGGCTCTTACTCCCATAAACGCCCTGCTTTCCTGCTTTTCCGTTTCATTTGGAGAGAGGGGTATGATGTTGGAATTGGTTTTTCACGGCCTACCTGCCTCTGCCTGCTAACACACTTTTGGGGTTGACGCGCAGATCTTGGAGCGAAAGAGGGGCTCGACGGAATTGCAAAGCTCAGGAGGGATAGCGCCTGCTTTTGCTGGTGCTTGTGCTATCCATCCTGAGCTTTATAATTTCTTCCTGCCTTGGATTTTCTTCAAATCCATTCCTTTCTGCGTAAGGTAAATACCTTCTCACTTGTCTTGTTTACGAAATTCTCTCTGAGATGACATTAATGCACGATTAGCTTTTAATTATGAATGATTTTAGCACCCAGATCAGAAATACGCCCTGGGTAGGGAGAAGCACTGTTGATAGTGAAACTTCCTTTTTTCCTATTATTAAACAAACATGTTTAGTTGCTCTACTTATGATTCAATTTATCCCCTCCATCGTCTTCATAGCTTAGTATCCTTCAATTTTACACAGTGTGTTTCTGGGTAAATTAATAAGTAAGACAAGGAGCGGAACAAGTAATAGAGGAAAGTGAAAAACACCTTCAAATGAAAAACATTAAACACGACTTTCTCTTCATCGCCATTAATACTGAATTCTGCCATCATCAACAGTATAACTGCTTTGCAGTGAAATTTACGTTGCTCTCTCTTCAGAATGAAAAGCTTAAATACGCTTGTAAGAAATGTGGACAAATATATAATAACTACTTTCTTTCCAACCATTACAATTGTATAGTCAGTCGTGTGAGAGAAAAATCATTTGTTGATAGGAATGACCTGTTAATTTTCTTATAAGCCAAATGTTGTAATTACATCTTATTAAATATACAATTTTCGAATGTAATGCTCTTGCACATCGTGTTCGTTAGGCATTCAATGAATTTATATTAGGTCAAACAGAAAATGTAGTGAATTGAGTATACCCTGTATGCAAAACCAATAAAAAGAAATCTTTTTTATTTGCGCCTGCGGACGCCATGGTAAAGCAGGTAGGCAAAATGAGCAATGAAAAGTGTTGGTAGTGAAATGAAATAAGTATAGATTCCCCAAATCCAACCGAGAACAAATTGTTTTGATTTCGAGTACTCTCATCCAGCCTAGGCCATTTCTCACTTAAACTTTCAGGGTTACAGACTTCCATCTCATTCTTAGTCTCATCCAAATCTGGTAGGAACTCTTCTCTCACTTGGAATTATCTTTTGAAAGCCATCAAATTTGTATATATGGATGATTTAGGGATTACAAAATAATTTGCCAGATTCTTTTGAAATAATTTGCGTGTAGCTTGAGAGTTAGATTGTATCCAATCTTTTTCCTATATTCAGATATTTTGAATCTCTGGATAGTTAAAATTATAACTTATTTTCTTTATTTTTTTTAAAGAAATTGTTGATTAATTTTTGGTTTTGATTTTATACTGTGTCCTTTTTATGGAGATTATTGTGATTTCTATATGAAGATCTGGGGATTGGTTAAATTCAATTTTGTTTAGGTTTGTTTTCGTTGTTTTTTAAAATTTTGTTTGGGTAAGCGGTTATACTATTTTAGTGATGTTTTCTATCTTCTTTGAATAGTTTGTTTATCATTGGCTGTTTGTAGTTTTATTCTTTAAAATGAGATATATGTGAGATGAGTTTAACAGTGGAAAATCTTGTAAAAAGTGAAGATTATTTTGAAGTTTTTTTTTTTTTTTTTGAAAATTGAATATTTGATAGGGTTAGTATTTATTTCTGAATACTGTTATTTTCATGGTATTCACTATTTTCTTCTAATTAACAATTAAAATTAGTTGAATAAGTTTAGCAAAATTTCTAACTTTAACTTTGAATTTTTTTTAAACTTTGAATGAAAAGATACCAGCTTTTAGATTCTATTAATGTATCTTGATGAGTGTTAGAAAAATAAGGCTTTAATAAAATTGTCATGGACTTCAATTTCCTATTCTTTATTATAACTATTAATGAAAATGAATATATACTTTATTACTACTTTAAAGATTCTTGTAAGCATAGGAGATTTTTAGCATTTGAACAACAAGATTGTTTAATCTCAATGAAACCAAACTCAAGATCTAAGGCTTAAAGTGTGGAAAGGTAAGGTGGAACCCGGAAAAATTAAAAGAAAATGTATGCACCTAAATCTTAAAAGGAAGGTTTACCTTGGTTTCAATAATACATGTATGCAATTACATTATAAGCTCTCTAATTTAGATAATGATTTAGATGAGACAATACTAGTTTGATAACACAATTCAAATTACACCTATCTTTATAATGTTCAAAAGGCATAAATTAAGAATGAGGTTAGAGAGGGGCACATGAGTTCATAATTTAAGTCTATAAAAGATGTAGGTCCTCTTGATGTGTACTTGGGTGCCAATAAAAGTTGAAACAAAACATGCAAATATACAAGCATATATGTAATCACAAATGAATTCTAACCAAAAGGGCCAATATGCACAATTTTTTCCCATGTTGTTCATTGCTTAAGGTAGTCAAATTAGACCAAGCCTTTGAAAGGAGTTGTATAAAGGTAATTTTCAATTGCATAGGGATTTTTTTTGGTTGGTAACACAAGAATTTTTAACGTAGCCCAAAGCTAGGTGAGGCCACAAATTGGAGACCTCATCCCCAACATAAGCACATACCATTAATGTGAATAGTTCAAATCCATGAGCACAACAATCCAAAAAGGGTACAAATCCCACAAGCACACTAGCCTAATGATTGTTTGAAGCACTAAGTCACTAGCATGAATACCAACAACATCAACACAAAGGTTCAAACTTGCAAACACAATAGATCAGTGAGGACACAATATAAATGATCATGATAGCCTAGTGAGAGTTTGAACCTTGATGGCTACAACAACAATGCCATGAACAACAATTACATAGGGATTCTTGATAGAAAGGAAGATGTGGATCCTTAGCTACACATCATAAGAAGAACTATCCTACATGGATCTATATGGAACTTTAGTGCACATAAACTGACATTAGCATTACATGAGAGCTATCCTACATGGATGAATGTGAATCATTAGTTGCACATCATGTGGTAGTGTATTATAAGAAGAGCTATCCTAAATGATTCTATACTTGATGTGCTATCAAAGTTGACCAATAATTTTTAAGGGTTTGATTATAAGAATGACAAGAGTGTATATAAGTATGTGAAAATTGTCTTACTAAGTACAATATTCAATTGTGATGAATAATTGATTTTGGATGCATAGTAATTTACCACTTATATGCTTTAAAGCACCTAAAAAGTTGTATGGGATATGGTTTTCTTTGAATAAACTAATCAAGTAATCCATGGGAAGGATGGGGCTAATATAAAAATTTGATCATGGTCAAATATGTCACAATAAGGAACATTGTAACAAAAAAGGGATCAAATAATACATTTTATTAGGGGTTTCATTATGTGCGATATGTAATATAGTGACAATTGAGACTTGAAAAATGCAAAACCTAAATCATTTTAAAGCTAAGGCTTACTGAGAAATAATATTAGCTTGCCTCAACAAACTATATGTTATGTGATGTGACTTGTCTATGCACCAAAAATATCATGTAGTATGCACTAAATTTTGAAATGCAATCTATATTTCAAAATTTACCAGCTTTTGTTTTAAATAAAATAAAAATGTGAAATTCATAATATAAGTATTATTTTCAAATATTTATATTTCATGGAAACATAAGGCTCATTACATATATAATTTTTTATTAAAAATATATTTAACTCATATTTTACAAAGAATAAAGATTTGTTTATGTAAAATTTTAGATTAAAAAATAATGATAAATTATATAGAGTATATCATAATTGTGAAAAAAGGGTTTATTTTTATCAATTAAATAATTGATTAAAAAATTATGTGATATACATCATAATTTCTTTTTAAATATGTAGTTTTTAAAATATATTTAAACATTTGTAATCACTTATTTAAATAAAATAATATATATATTTTAAATATTTAATAACTTATATTTGTTTGATTATACTCATCAAATGATAGAATTTGCTTCAAAAAGAATAACTAAATTAATAAAGATTATGACACTCCTCTCCATTAAAACTAAATAAATTTAAAATCTATCTTACATTATCACTTCTTCTATAAATATAATTTATTAACAAGATTTAATCAAGTTATAATACTGTTGTGAATGTAGCTACATGAGACCTTATCCATCCAAAACTTAAGAATAACCTATAATGTTAAGTTGTACATTGTTTGATACTCCATATCACACACCTAATGTTTTAAACATGGCTTAGGTTTTTATGAATCTCTCAAATAAAAGGATTATCTTAATCCCAAGGATTGTTAGCCTCCACATAAACAAAGCAATTTGAAATAGAATTATTGGGTAGATAGTGTTCCAAATGATTCTTCTCGATCACTTTAAATACTACTAATGTTTCTACAAGAGGTATTAGATAAATAGGTTTCATTTGTATATATCTTTATTTTGTTTTATCTTCTAGTTGAAATTCAACTAATTTTCTAATGGTGACACTAAAAGATGTAGATATTTTTGTAACTATATTCTTTTTTTTTTTTAGACTGCAGGAATCGGGTAGCACGACCCCATATAAACTGCAGTGCGCCTAGTAAACTTTTTAACGTGACCGGCGGCGCTGGTGCGACACACCCTCCGGTACCACGGGGGTGGGGGAGACTAGACCTCGTGACCAACCTCCTGCAACAGGAAAGATTTAGCCAACTGAGCTAGGGCCCCAACCCCTTTGTAACTATATTCTAAACATTAAAGAAGACTATATATATATATTCCATAATTTTTAATAGTCTTTGATGTTACCTATGTTACCTAAATTATTTCTAAAATTAAAAAAATATATATATTAAAGAGAATAAATCATATAGAAAAGCCCCTCTAATAAGATTTTTCCTTTCATCCTAAATATATCCTTCATTTATTATTTTACTATACCAAAATAAATTATAACATTTCCTCTTCATATTTTAAATAAAATAATTAAAAATATAATTAAAAAAAAATCTCTTTTTTATGAATTAAATGTCATAATAATATATATAAAAAATTACTTAAAAATAATATATTATAATTTTTATCTTACAAATCCTTAAAAAATTAGATATAATATTAATAATATATCTACTTGGGAGGATGCATCTCGGATGCGAGAGTTATACCCATACTTGTTTGCAGGCTTCCAGGAATAAGCCTGATTCTAGGGGGGAGGATGTAGTGCCCCTCATGCCGTTTTCTGTTAGACTAATAGTTGTTCTATTAGGACTAGACATGTTATGACATTTTGTTTGATGTTGGATTCACTGCTACGATTTAGCTGATGACACTTTGATGATACTTTGGTGATATTGCTATTACTTGGGTTTATACACATGCTATGACAGTTATATGGACTTATTAGATTATGTCCGAATTAATTTAATTATGAGCATTACGTGTTTATCTGATCATGGCTATTATGTGATTATCTGGTGATTGTTCTATTTGTTCATTCTGTAACTATTTGTTATGTGTTGATGTGATTACTTGTTTGATGTGTCTTGGTGGAAGGGATAGTATCGCATTACTCATTCATGAGTACCCTACTATGCTGCCAATTCCTTTCATGGTGTGTCTGATTGTGTGTTTATATGTATATGCTCGACCATTTCGGGCACTGCAAGTTGCAGGTACCAGGCATCGACTCCACCTGAATTGACAGGTCTAAGTGTGCCTTAAACCCAATGGAAATTGTTGAACATAGATAACATATGGTCCCCTACCCTAGCCATTGTCCTCGAAGAGGATGAGTATCCAGTCGGTTATCCCATCAGTATTGTCTGTTGTTTGCGGTCAATTGTTCTCATTTTCAACCTTGTTTATGCTTAGGTGATTATTATTGATATTTAGTTATTTAAATTAAATATGTTAATAATGTTGTTTTGATTAATTGATGAATTAAATAAATTATTAAGCAAAAGCATGATTAATAAATAGTTCTAAAGGTCGCTCTTGGTTAATTAATTTATTGAATTAAATTATTAAGTAAAAGTATTTAATAAATAGATATAAATATGTTATTAATGGTTAGTAATAAATTTAAAAGTGCAAGTAGTATTAAATGAAATAAAATAAATTAAAAATGTGAGAAAACATGATAATATAAAATAAAATATTCTTATTTTGGAATGTTTTAATTGTTAATAAGTTAAAATATTATAAAAGATAGAAAGTTTGTTCTTGGAGCACATGCATGAGATCAAATTGATTGTCAAAAAAGGAAACTGATTGTTTATTGGAGATTTTTGAGTTTTATTAGATTTTTGTTTTAAAAAAATAATGCAGCTTTCCTTGTTGTGATTAAGGATCATTTTTTGGAAGGGATATTGAGGATTGATTATTTTTTTCCAAGGAAAAAAATATATATATTATTTGTCTGCAAGAAATTTATGTAAAAACGGTTGCATTTTGTTGTTGATGCTAAAAAGTTTGGATTGGGGGATTGAGAAGAGGTTGTTGTAGCAACAGAGGATTGCTCTCGGCATCAGATTTCTGTCCCAACCAGTGTTGGGTCCAGGTTGGCTTCTTCCTTGTCTTTTTTCTCCATTTAAGATAATTGAATTCTCTCACTAATGTCTATTGGAAAATGAAGGATTTTTGTTGATGCTTGCTTTGTTTTCCTCCTATGGTGCTTATAATTGTTACTGCCTATTCTCGATGCCTTTTAATGATTCATTTATGCTTGGAATCCATTTTGCATGCATTGTGTTTCAACAATCAAGGGATCTATGTACACTACTTGGGAATCAATCATAATCTCATGGGTAGAGGCGACTTCATTGTTTTAAAAGTCATATTTGACACTGCATGTTTCAGGCTATTCAATGGTTAATCTTGCTTTATAATAGCCTAACTTTCATGTCATTTGATAATCTTTTCAATTCGATGAATCTGCCAATTTGCTATGTTTGGCATCCTCTATATTTACTTAAATTCAAGCTTGACCTTCGATGTTGTATAATAGGTTATAGTCGCTACATATTATGAAGTCCTTATTCTTTGGTGTGTTTTATTATTAGCAACTGAAACTTCCTAGTGCCTGAATTGTATAATTTTCATGGAGTACCATTCATGCTGATTGCAACTCAATCACTTTTCAATGGCTGCTATCATATTTGGTTCAATGAATTAGTTGGGCATTATGATTTATCTAGTTCGATGCATGTATCACCTTACTTTGGAGAAAGTAGGCTATTTGTTTAGCATTCGAAGTACTCATTTGTTGTTGATAGTCAATAGATGTAATATGAGTTGGGAGATTCGACTAGTATACCTTGCATTGGTAATTCAAATGTATTGAATTCAATGGACTTTTAGTGTGTTTAGAAGTCTACTTTTGTATCTTGTATTCAAAATTTTTCATTTATGCATAAAATATGATGATCAATGCATATTCCTATGCTTGGTGGACGATGGTTTTGACTGTAAATTGTTTCATGCAAATCGATAGTTGAAGTTTCCTCTACTTGTGATGATCAATACTGTTAATTTCATTTCCAATCAACAGTAAATGCTGCATCGCCTCTATTGGTTGTCTCCAACCGACTTCAAATAATTTAATTATTCATCTACCATAGTTCAAAAAATCTGTAGTATGCCATTATATGGTTGCATAGATTTTGATGGAGCTAATTTGTGTTGGTAGGGATGAGTTAATGCCCAAGTCTTATATTTGACATTTTAAGCTCCATTCAAGACAACCAATTTTGTATATATCAATGGAGTTTTACTATGGGAGGTACTTGAATTATATATATATATATATATATATATATATATATATATATATATATATATATATATATATATATATATATATATATATACCTTTATACGTATATTTAGATGCTACTATATCATGATCTATGATAATGAAAATAGTTTAATGTTTATGATATATATATATATATAATTGTGCATATATTAACGTGATATGTAAAGTATATTTATGTCTATGTGGAAATAATTGCTATGTTGGTAAGTAGATTAAGTAATAGAATAAGTCAATTGATTTACTTAAACTCGGTTAATTAGAAAGGTTTGATTTATTCCTTATATAGATAAATAATCTCTTAATTGAAATATGGATTAAATGGGAATTAAATGATTAAGTTAGATAAATGAAGTTGGAAATTAAGTATGGGAAAGGTGAATTTATATATATATATATATATATATATATATATATATATAGATAGATAATTAAAAGAGTGATTAAATAAATGAACTATATTATCTTTGTATTGACTAATAAATGTTGATTGCTTTTATAAATATTAATAGTTAAAATGTAAATTACCATGTATTTTCATGATTGGATTATGGGACTTGTTTTCTTATTTTGAATAATGTGTTTATTTAGTGAAATTAAGGTGATTTTGGGTTATTGTTTAAAAAGGGAGTATTTTATGCAAAGTAGTTAACGGTAGCCTTCTAGAGGCTTAGGGGGAGTATCTTGTATGTTGGATTTTAAGATGGTTTCATTTTGATGTGGTTGGTAATGTGCTTAAATTGTGTGCAAGAGGGTCCATACCTTGCACTATGCATTCATTCTTGTAATTGGAATATGTGAGCAAGATGGTCTATGCCTTGCTCTATGCATGGGTTTCATGTGATATTGTAAGTGTGCAAGATGGTCTCTACCTTGCTTGTTGTTAGGGTCTTCAAGTTGCAAGTAGGGAGAGTGACTCTCAATGAGAATCAAAACCCAAAGTGGCATCCAGGGTAACCCATTTGAAAGTTTCTTAATCCAGTGATAACCTAAAATAAATTAGGGGGTTGGGTAGATCTCACATTAAACAAGATAATTGAATGCCTCACCCATGCCTGTAGTGCTCGTTTAGGCTAAAGATGGGTCAATTGAGAATTCCTAGTTGGCAAGATCAACTTCCTTTCCATCACGAAAAGAATGTTGGTTCTGCATGTGTCACCCTATGGGGCCAACATCTAGTGAGAGACTGTAAGGGTAACCATAGATGGGGGCCGATGTCTAGTGAGAGACTGTTAGGGTAACCCATGATAGGACCATGTGATGAAACTCCTCCCTATTGTAGTCTAGCATTCCATAGTTGTGTGTTCCCCTTATATTGTATATGTTCCTCTGGAAGCGATGTATGTGTTTATGTGATATTCATGTAGTTGTAGTGTTGTGTTGGAGTCATGTTAAGTATTGTTTATGTTAGCCTACTATCTTCTTCACTATTTACTTGTAGTGGGACCTTATGTTATTTCCTAGCACAAGGGGTGGACCTTAGGGTTCCAAATGGTTGGGAGGTTTGTGCTTTTTCCTCCATTGGGTTTTCCTTGATGTTGTTCATGTGCGTGAAGGAAGAACCTCATGTAGCAGATTCTAGTTTGTGTTCCAGTTCGGGGAGACAGTTTCTTTGTATCTGTATTGGACTTGTATATCAAATGTATCAAGTACTATAATATTTATGTATACTCCCCAATTGTATTCACAGAAGCATTATCGTAAACAATATAATGATGTAATGAGTTGTGATATACTCTCATGTATTAGAGTTTGTATATGTACTTGTTAGTTCTATTTATATGATCTTTGATGATTAGTTATCTAATGGTATGTTATGGAGATGTATGTTGTTAAATCATTTAATGTGATGGATTAAAATAGACTCTTGAATTTTAGTAAAATCTTGATTAATGTTTAGTTCTTGTTAATAGTTGTTTTAGTAATGAAATTATGGAACCTTAGAGGACTTAGTTTAGTGTATATGTTATGTTAAGTTATACATATCTCTGTTGTTTCTTTTTTTTTTAAATTGTGCCATTATTGTAGTTTAGATGTGTTTCCATTTGGGTTTCCTTGGCAGGGCATTACACCTGGTATCAAAGCCCCAGTTTTAACATTGGGTACTCTGGTTTCATATGAGCCCATTATGTTGTCCTAGTGCTTAGACTCTTGAACTTATGTTTTTACCTCCTGGTGTTGTGTAGGAAGATTCCTCGAGGTCGAGGTTGGGGTCATGGTGGTGGCCGTAGGGCTAACCATCAGAACAACCCTTCGTAGAGTTCCCATGAGAGTGATTGTGAGGAACATCAGGGCTCCTAGAATAATCAAGGAGGCAAATGTTAGAATCTGGGTCAACTGGAGATAGAGGGGGATTGGTTACATCTTTTACTTGAGGAGGTCCTTGCCCGCCTAGGCCCTAGACAAGAGGGTCATCAATTGGTGGATAGGGAAAGAGAAAGGTATCCTAGGAGGAGAGAGGCTATAGTAGAGCAAGATGCTATTTCAGCCGGTCACATGAGGGATCTCTTGAGGGCATGTCCTCCTACATTTGATGGTTCCAGTGGTGGTTTGGAGGTAGAGACTTGGTTGATATATTTGGATAGGTGTTTCGCCATGCATTTGTATGGTAGCAACACCAAGGCGAGATGTGCCAACATGCACCTTAGAAGTTTTTCTTCTACATGGTGGCAGTTGGAGGAACATAAATTACAACTAGATATTGACTTAGTGTCTTGGGAGATGTTTTTGGAGAGGTTTAGAGCTCGCTTTATTTCAGATCACTGGAGACAACACCGTGCCGATGAGTTTCACGAGTTGAGACAAATGGTTAGTCAATAGAGCAGTATGAGTAGAGGTTCTATGAGCTTAAGTAACTTGTGCTGGTGTCAGTGATGTGTAGGCTATGTTGGTGCAACATTTCATTAGGGGTTTGAATGCCCATATCAGTGGAAGAGTCTGTGTCTTCAAGCCAACGACCATGGAAGTGGCAGTGGAGAAGGCTTGTTTGGTAGATGAAAATATGTCCATGGCATTAGGAGGTCATATAGGTGTACAAATTGGTAGCACACCTCCAACAGGTTTCAAGTCTCGAGGCAGTCAGTCTCAGGCAACGGGTTCCTCTAAGAGCCACCAAGAACTTGCTAAGGGTGGAAAACAACAACAACGTTCGTAGTCGAAACCTAAGAACTCTCCGTCTCAACAAGGTAGTAGGTTTCAGTCTAGGAAAGATCAAAGTTGACTACAAAACAAGCGTAATCATTTTGATCAACCAACTCAGAGCACACAGTCTGTAGTTAGTAGTGGTAGTTTCCAGTAGTCCAGTACACCCTCAGGTGGAAGGGGGTATGGCAGTGGCACATGATGTTTTTCTTGTGGCCAAGCCACATAGCTAGACTATGTCCTTAGAAGAGCACATCAAGATTCAGTTAGAGGCTGACAACCTCAAAGCTGATAGTGGGTGATGCAAGCAGGTCTCACAAAGTGTTTCTAGTGGTTGATACCTTTAGGTAGAGCTTCAAGGCACAATTGTGGAGGGTGCATGTAGAGGACGGGCGACTGACTTTGGAGCCCGTGGGCAATCTGTAGCACATGAGACTCACCCTCAGGGATCGATATGTTGAGTAGGTGAGGGTCTAGTGGGATCCTAATGATGAGGCTTCAGCTACTTGGGAGGATGCATCTTGGATGCGAGAGTTCTACCCATACTTTTTTGCAGGCTTCTAGGAGTAAGCCTGATTCTAGGGGGAGAATGTAGTGCCCCTCATGTTGTTTTCTATAAGACTGATAGTTGTTCTATCAGGACTAGACATTATGACATTTTGTTTGATGTTTGATTCACTACTACAATGTTAGTTGATGACACTTTGATGATACTTTGGTGATATTGCTATTAGTTGGGTTTATGTACAAGCTATGATAGTTATATGGACTTATTAGATTATGTGGATTAATTTAATTATGTGCATTATGTGTTTATCTGATCATGACTATTATGCAATTTTCTGGTGATTGTTCTATGTTGTTCATTATGTAATTGTTTGTTATGCATTGATGTGATTACTTGTTTGATGTGTCTTGGTGGAAGGGACAATGTCACATTACTCTTTTGTTAGTACCCTACTATGCTGTGAATTCCTTTCACGGTGTGTTTGATTGTGTGTATATATATGCTCAATCGTTTTGTGTGCTCTAGGTTGTATGTACTAGGCATCAAATCCACTCGAATTGACAGGTCTGAGCGTGCCTTAAACCCAATGGAAATTGTTGAACAAAGATAACGTATGGTCCCCTACCCTAGCCATCGTCCTCGAAGAGGATGAGTGTCTAGTCAGTTATCCCGTCAATATTGTTTGTTGTTTGCAGTTAGTTGTTCTTATTTTTTATCTTGTTTATGCTTAGCTAATTATTATTAATATTTAGTTTTTTAAATTAAGTTTGTTAATAATGTTGTTTTGATTAATTGATGAATTAAATAAATTATTAAGCAAAAGCATGAATGATAAATAGTTATAAAGGTCACTCTTGGTTAATTAATTTATTGAATTAAATTATTAAGTAAAAGTATTTAATAAATAGATATAAATATGTTATTAATGGTTAGGAAGAAATTTAAAAGTGCAAGTAGTAATAAATGAAATAAAATAAATTAAAAATGTGAGAAAACATGATAATATAAAATAAAATATTATTATTTTGGAATGTTGTAATTATTAATCAGTTAAAATATTATAAAAGATAGAAAGTTTGTTCTTGGAGCACATGCGTGACATCGAACTGATTGTCAAAAAAGGAAACTGATTGTCTATTAGAGATTTTTGAGTTTTATTAGATTTTGGTTTTCGAAAATAAAACAACTTTCCTTGTTGTGAATAAGGATCATTTTTTGGAAGAGATATTGAGGATTGATTTTTGTTTTCCAAGGAAAAAAAATAAAAAAATATTATTTGTCTGCAAGAAATTTCTCTAAAAAAAATTGCATTTCGTTGTTGATGCTGAAAATTTTGGATTGGGGGATTGCGAAGTTGTTGTAGCAGTAGAGGATTGCTCTCGACATCGGATTTTCATCCTAGCCAACATTGGGTCTAGGTTGGCTTCGTCCTTGTCTTGTTTCTCCATTTAAGACAATTGAATTCTCTCACTAGTATTTGTTGGAAAACGAAGGCTTGTTTGTTGACGCTTGCTTTGTTTTCCTCCTCCGGGGCTTATAATTGTTACTGCCTATTGTTAATAGCTTTCAATGATTCATTTATACTTGGAATATGTTTTGCATGCATTATGTTTTAACAGTCAAGGGATCTATGTACACTGCTTGGGAATCAATCGTAATCTCATGGGTAGAGGTGGCTTCATTGCTTAAGTCATATTTGACACTGCATGTTTCAGGTTATTCAATGGTCAATGTTGCTTTATAATAGTCAAACTTTCATGTCATTTGATAATCTTTTCAATTCAATGAATCTACCAATTTTCTATGTTTGGTGTCCTTTGTATTTACTTAAATTCAAGCTTGACCTTCAATGTTGTATAATAGGTTATAGTCACTGCATAATACAAAGTCCTTATTCTTTGTTGTGTTTTATTATTAGTGTATATGCATAAAATTGGTCATATTTAATTATTCCTGACATTTAATTAAATATTTAATATTTAATTATTTCCTCTAAAATTCTTCTATACGTAATTAAATTTATTTAATTTAATTATAGTATTCATTCATCCCACCATAATTAAATAGATCTATTTTATTTAATTATTCCACATTCTACTTGATTAAATTAAATAAATATATTTTATTTATTTAAGTTAATTATCATCTTTTGAATTTAATTAAATATTTTTAATTAAATTTAAATATCTCTTTTCTTTCTATTTTAAAACTTTCCTCTAATTAATTAAATACTTTTATTTAATTAATTTCATTCTTTCAAATTTAATTAAATATTTTATTTAATTAAAGATTTTCTGCTTTCTTCAAATCATAATTAGATATTCTGTTTAATTATAAAATCTTCTGATTTCCTCAAAATCTTAAATATTTATTTATTTAAGAAAAAATCAACATGCACTCATAAATAAATAATTGAATTAGATAATTCATTATTTATCTAATCATAATCTTTCCATTCTTTTCTTCTAAAAAGATGATTTTTAAATCATCTCATCTTATATCTTCCATTAAAATGGAAAAATCTGGCTTTATTCGTTTTCTTCTATTTTCTCTTCAATCTCATTTATCTTCAACCGTTTGATCTGTCAGGAATTATCATGGCTGTTGACCAAACCAGCCAATCAAACTCGTTCGAAAACTCTATAAAAGCATGTGCAAATCCAAGCCTTGGTTAATCATCCACATACACTCTGCATAATCGCTCACATATGCACACTTCGTATACTCATTTACATAGCCATATTTTCATCAGCCTTTGCATGCATATTAGTTTTAATAGCATGGCAATATTTCTCATACTAGCATAGCTTTCTTGCATTTTGCATATTATGCATTTTTAGATTTCATCTCGTTCTTCATGCTGCCATTTTGTTGAGCTCTACCTGCTGATCTGAGAGCCATTTCGAAGCAACAAAACGCTGAAGTTAGAGGAGGATAAGACGGTTTCGAGAAGCTGCTGTTACGGTTTGCGTATTTCATTTTTCTTTTACAGCTTTTTCGATTTAATGTTTTATTAACATGTGTTTGAATTTTTATTTAGATTTGATCCAATTTTCTCACACACATTAATTTGGCACCCACCGTGGGGCATTTGCCCCATTTTTAATATCTACTTGCAGGTTTTATTGATTTTTTTGATGCAGATCTGACAATTTTTGGACAAAACTGCAAGTTTTACCAATTTCTTGATATCTTCTAGACAGAAGCGAATTTTTCTACAATATTTTTACAGAGTCTTTGAAATCATCTCAAGAGGCTACAGTAAAAAAATTGAGAGTGTATCATCATTTTTGTAAAAGTTATCATAATTTTATGTTTTTTCATAAAATTGGTTTTCTGAATGCAAATCAGCGATTTTTTTTAATTTTTTTACATTTTCGGAAATCTCTTTAAATTCTAATGGGGGTCTGTGTTTTACAGATTTAATTTTGAGGTCAATACAGTGCGAAAAAAATCCGATCTTCATTTTCTATGTGATTTCCATAAATCCGCGTTTCTGAGAGCAAAACAGAGAATCTTTCTGACTTCTTTACATTTCTGGAAAGCTCTCAGAAAATTAATAGGGATCTCTTCTTTGAGTTTTCATTTTTTAGATCAATAAAATCATCAAAAACTGAAATATAATTCGGCTATGCCAAAAAAAAAAACATGTCTCTAAAATTGCAATTTGTTTTGATGAGTTTATTTAGTTTTTTTTTGGCTGCATTATAATCATTTTTTTTTATCTTGTAGGTGAATCACACGGAGCTGGAAAAGCATTGGGATCAATTAGCACCTTTGAAGATTCCTACAGCGCCTCGGATGTCTGTTATAGCACACTTTTGAAAAAGGTTGCAAATTGTAATTTGTAATTTAATTTGACTGAATCCGACGCAACCGCGGACAGTAATAACTTTAAAAGAATGAAGCAATCCTAGGGTAGTCACATCTGGATAAAATGAAGCAATCCTAGGGTAGTCACATCTGGATAAAAAGAAGCAATCTAGGATAGTCACCAAACATTTGAATCTTGCAGTTAAAATTGAACAATCTATTTTTGGTGAAGCAATATCTTCACCTAGATTAGCTCATCGTTATTTGGGTTTTAAAAAGAACATTTGCTTGCTGTGATTGTGGCAATAGGTCTATGCTCTCCCCTTAACTGGGTGATCAGAATACCAGACTTGCCTTTTAAATTCATGCAATGTTATTTTTCTTTTCAATTACATCCTTTAGAGAGCCTGCCGTAGTGGGAAAAAGTACTCACCCTACGGGAACGACTCAAGTGGGTTCAAGCCAAAGCCAGGCTATTCCGCCCCACTATAAAATTTAAAGCGAATTTGGGGAAACCCTCTTTTGCCGGTAGTGTGCAAGATAACCATCCCCAAAGCCTTTGTTCTAAAGGTTGGGAGGTCTCCTGAGGGAGTTTATTATTGCCGCACCGAATGGAAATCCTTACTATGAACCTAGTGTAGTGGCCAGCCGAGTCAGTTGCCAAACATTCTGATAATCACAGTGCAAGGGGAGGGAAGAATCTGCCCCCAAGATACTCACCATATAACTGCCAAGGACCGTTTGCTCAGGGGACCCGGTATCCACTTCCGTAACTCTGAGTACGCGCCTGGAAAAGACAAAAACACGGGCGCCCCTTCGGGGGTGACACGGCTGTGTGAGTCGACGCAGTTCTAAGATGTGGGTTGTTGATTACTAGAATGACCTACTTGAGCACTTAAGAGTGAGTCTGTCTGAACTGTCTTTCATGTGCAAAAACCTGTGAAAACATTTGATGAAAAACATTTTTTGATCAAACACTTCATGTTAGTATAGTGCTTTAAGGAACAACTGTTTTCAAAAATGTTTGTTGTGTCTTCCATTACATTAATTTAGATAAAGAGATCATTCAAAAGAAACATGAAGAACAACAACTGAAAGCCACTTAAGAGTTTTTGTCATATCATTGCTTCAAAAACATTTCCAAATACCTTTCTCCATGCTTAGGGATTGGAAGTCAACAAAGTTTCCCAAGAAATCAGTTTCCAAGAGAATCAAAAAACCTAAGAAACCCTTAGGATACAAGAAAACACTGCAAAAGAGGAAATTCTTATACAAAAGTCGACAAGTCTTGCTTCACTATCGAGGATTTCTTCACAGATATCAGGACTTTGTTAGAGGATTCACTGATGAATATGTTGTAAATCCCTTAGATTCTCGAGCTTATTATCAAAGAAGAGCTTTATCACAATAGCATAATCATAACCAACCTCTTGAATTTGACAACATACCACAACCTTCCATAGAGTATCCTTCACATCCCAATCAAATCCTTCATTAATTTTGGAACCTTTCTTCAAAAACAAAGATCAAAACTTTAAGAGTGCATCTCTCAAACAGCTTTCTTATTTTTGGTTCAACTTCCCCAACAGGATTCAGAAATCCTTCATCAATTGGAAGCCATAATCAATAAATTAGGAGCATCCTTGATCATATCATAAGATTCTACATCTTATCGGATCATTATCATCGCACTTGTCAAAATCGTGATCTAAGTCTAGAAGAATTTTTCAAAATCATATGCCTATCTTCACAAGATCCCAATTCAATAAATTGAAGGACGAAATTCAACAAGAAGGACATACTCAAAACATTCAAGAGGAGGGTGAAAGTAGCAATTCTTTTTACATCATGAATCGTAATCCACTTTTTGACAAAGATACAGATAACAGAGAAGAAAATCCGTTCCATCAATACAAAGACATGAACAGAACACAGATAGATAGTGATGAGGAACAAGATGAGGAACGTCTTAGAGAGGCTGAGCAAGATCCAAAATTCAATAAAGCCATTGAAAAGATCTTGCAGCGAGACAAGGAAAAATATTTTTGCTATCTAGCCGAACAAGGGGCTAAGTTACCTCATGACTTTAATACTGAAAATTTGAAAAACAAACTTGAAGAAACACCCCTTTCTGATCTTAATGCCTTGACCCAACAAATCAAGGCACTTCAAGGACAAGTTAAAGAATTACAAGGGAGAACACCCACAAAGAAATACACTCTTGAGGACATTTGTCCTTATCCTTTTGACCGAAGTCTAAACATGATTCCTTTTCCCCAGCATTGTGAAATACCAAAATTTGATCGCTATAATGGGAAAACGGATCCAATTGATCACGTTAGAGACTTCAGGAACATGACATTGGAATTCGCTCACGAAGATACTTACTTGTTGCGATTGTTTCCTAGGAGCCTTGGAGTTAACTCTATGGAATGGTTATCTAAGATTACACCTCCCGTCAAGACATTTGAAGAATTGATCAACCTATTCATATCACAATATGCTTACAACATACAACACCCGATCACCATGATAGATCTTTGCAAAGTTGCACAAAAACCTGGTGAATCCTTCATTACGTTTCTACAAAGATGGAGAAGAATGTTCGCCAGATATCCACGTCCTGTTCCTGAAAAGGAAAAGATAGTTACTTTCATTAACAGTTTAAATTCAGAGATGAGCTATCATTTGAACTTACATTGCCCTTCTTCTTTTGAGAAAATGATTGAAGATGCCTTAACCATTGAAAATGCTTTGGTCAAAAGAGGGATAATAAAGCATGACAAAGAAAATTCCAACTCATCCAACCATCACAATAATCAGGACAAATCTAAATTCTGGACTCGCAACAAAAATATGGTGAACGATGGTGTTATTGAGGCAAATCATGCCTCAACCAAGCCCTTTGTCCTCAGCACTCCAAACACTCACAACAACAATGTCAACTCAATTGCAAATCACGGAAATAATCCTCCTCCTCAGAGGAACAATACAAATCAGCATTCAACTTCCCATCAAGGGACTTCGAACAACAACCAGGGTTATCGAGGAAACAATAACAATCACAATTCTTTAGGAAACACCTCAAATTCAAATCCACAAAGATTTTCGTTCTTCTCCAATAGAAGATCTTTCACTCCATTGGGTCAATCCCTAGAATCCGCATTCAAAGAGTTGATGGCCAAAAATGTTATTACTTTACTGCCTCAACGAAATTATGAACCCACTATAAAGCCTCCATCATGGAATGAGGCATACTATTGTGATTATCATCGATGTAAAGGTCACCGCACCAACAACTGCCAAGCCTTGAAAAATGCCATTCAAGACTTGATTGATAATGACATCATCACAGTAGAAGGAAATCAACAAACCAATGCAGACCACCAAGCATTTCGCAATCCTTTACCTAATTATCAAAAAGGTGAGTCTTCTGAAAAAAAGGTGAATCACATCAATGATGACCATATCATCAACCATCTCTATGCAGATGATGAGCGGGTGAATGTCATAAAAGTCAACCAGAAGGTGGAATATCGAGAAGTCAATGCAACAACAAGAGCGCAAGCCAAAGTGGTCTTAAAGGGTGCCTCCTCGAGATCCATTGAACCTCCACCTCAACATCAATATGATTTGGTCAATCAACTTCGAAAAACCCCCGCTCAAATTTCTATTTTTGAACTATTAAAGATTTCTCCGGCCCATAAAGAAATTCTTGAAAAAGCCCTTATTGAAACCAACGTATCTACTGATTTGGATGTGAATCAATTTCAAGCCATGGTAGGGCATTTGTCCTCGCCCACTTGTCTTTCATTTTCTGATAAAGATGACGTTTCCATAACCCATCCTCATAACTCCTCTTTGTACTTAGAAGTCATGGTCCATAAATTTCGCATTAGACGAGTTCTAATAGATGGAGGTGCTGGTTTGAACATCTGTACTTTGAAGTTGGTAAAAGCCTTAGGATTTTCTGAGGACTCTATTGATTTCAGAAGAAAGATTACCATAAAAGCTTATGATGATGAAGAAAGAGCATCCAAAGGTCTAATCATGCTGCCAATCAGAGTGGGCCCTGTTATAAAGAATACTTTTTGTCAAGTACTGGATCGCGATCTGGCATATAACATTTTGTTGGGTCATCCTTGGATCCATGAAATGCAAGCCGTCCCATCAACCTACCATCAATGTCTCAAGTTTCCTTATGATGGACAAGAAATCACGATACCTGCTGATAATTCCAACACTCAAACTTGTGCCAACATAAAGGCCAGTCAAGATACTTTGGTCCCTAATAATCGAGAAGCTCATACTAGTACTTCTCTAAAGATTGACACACAAATCAGTCAATTGACCAATAGCTTTGACAAAAAGATGAAATTCAAGGATCATGGAGTTGGAGAATACTCCCTTTGTCTTGTCAATTTACCTACATCACCTCGATCACATGGACAACCATCTATCAAGGAACATCAAACATCAGCAGCATCAACATCAAAGCAAACACCAATAGAGCCAATTATAAAATTTAATGGACAATTCATCAAAGAAAAATTCCCCATGGAACATCCTGAGGATATAGAAATTTTAAATTGGCTCTATAAAGGTGAAGATGAAGCAGTCTCTAATGTCAAATTACCCACGGACAAATATGGAAAAGGGTACTCAATCATGCAGAAGATGGGCTATGATGAAGGTCCTATCGGAAAAAGGAAGGAAGGAGTAGTTGAACCTATTCACCTTCACGGACTTGCTGCAAAAGAGAAAACTGGATTAGGTTATGATACTCACTCCAAAAAAAACACATCCAAACAACTACATGGCGCTGTCTTCGCATTGCAAGAAAGCTCAGATTCGCAAGAAGCATGCTTGACAACAGTTTAGAATTTCGTGGATAACAATTCTGACACAGACTCGGCTAAATATGAATGGGACACTATTTACAATGATGAATTTTGGAGAGATAAAGAGGTTGATGTAATACACTAGTATGCCCCAACTCTAATTGAAGGTGAAGGGTCAGGGTCCCAACCACAAGAATCTGAACCACAAATCAACTATGATTCTAGTGATACTGAGTTAGATCTAAATGAACAAGATTATCATGAGGATAGTATCATCATTGACTCACGTCATACCTCGGATCCTACCGATCACTCTGTTATGACCATGACCATAGCCGATTTCACACAACCTAACGATCCTATACCCTTGATTTATCCGGATCTCATTGATTGGGATTCATCCGAACCTATCAATATACCTATGTTTCCAAGTGATGAAGCTATCGTAAACTTCCTTTCCGCAGATGATACGAATGATTGTTC